>CALSFV010000317.1:0-155000 GCA_943737045.1 Parapristionchus giblindavisi | reverse complement strand
TGTGAATTTGGAATGTAATCAGAAGATTTTTGAATCTTATTTGAAGGTTTTGACTAATTAGGTTTGCATCTAGTTTCCGCTATTTCAGAAACCCTAAATATGGCTCTAAAATCTCCTGATTCATAGATACGACCTCAAAAAGCTTACTTGATTCGACTCCTTCAGTATACCCACCAGACAGACCGCACCGTCGCAAGCTCCGTACGGCACACAATTATCATCGGTGCAATAACATTTTAGCGAGGACGAAAGTTGGCAAAGTGCCAAAAAGAGCAAGACCGCCTGCGAGACGCCGGGTAGGCGCCAGATAGCAGAGCGCCGACGACGACGCATCTCACGAGGACATACTGTGGATAGCGATCAGATCAACGGTCATGTGGTGATTGTGACAGAAACACGGAATGGACGCTAAACGACGGAAGTCAGGAAAATAAAGGGACGGAAGAAGTAGAAAGGAAGACTTGTCATGTCGACGATGAGTCGAGTGTGACAGAGGGAGATGAGGAAATCGGAGTAGGGGAGAGGGAGAGGGAGAGGGAGAGGGAGAGGGAGAGGGAGAGGGAGGGAGAGGGAGATGGAGAGGGAGAGGGAGAGGGAGAGGGAGAGGGAGAGATATCAAGACGAATGAAATAAAGTGAGCGAGCACATAAATAAATGAGCGGGAGTAATGAATGAAAAGTGAACTATAAATAAGAAATGAGTGAGTGCACTATCCCCTCTCTCTCAGTTCAACTTTCACCTATGCTCCCTTCAGACCTCTTTCATGTCTCTACCTCTCCCTCTCCCTCTCTCTCTCCCTCTCCCTCTACCCCCAGGCCTCTCGAAAAGGATGAGAAGCGGGTCCTGCCGTGTGCCTTCTACATACACACTATGCAGTGTGAGAGAGAGGGGAGGGTTGGAAAGCGCGCGCTCCGCCTTCTCTCTCTCTCTCTCTCTCCCCCAATCCCTCTCGCTCTCCTCCATCTCTCTCTCCCTCTCTTTATCCCCCTCTCTCAATCTCTCTTCCTTCCTCTCTCTCCCTCTCCATCCCTCCCTCGTAGTCTTTCTCAAAGGGAGAGACGGGAAAAGGCATGGTGGGGCTTTTCGAATTAGCCAGTAAAGGATAGCCTGAGGGGGAATAGACGAAGAAGAATTGGTCAAGATTGGAAATGAGAGGAGTAGAGGGAGAGGGAGAGGGAGAGGGAGAGGAAGAGGGAGAGGGAGAGGGAGAGGGAGAGGGAGACAGGAAAAGACTAATGATCTTCCATAGAACAACAGACATATGGAGGAAGATGAAAGATTTTAAAGGATGAATAATTAATGATTGGAACATCCCGCGTTAATTTTAACACTCTGGGTTAATTAAACATATCGAGAATCTACAACTGAGCGGGTTATGTGGTTCCAATATGGGTTATCTCCGATAATGATTCTAGATTATCGCTATGTTTAACCCAACCCAGCGTGGTAAAATTAACGCGGGATGCTCAAAATGAGGATTTCAGTGCTCATTGAAACTCATTTGAATCACTGCGTCAGACAGAAGGCACTAGTTCGAATGAGTATAACCATTTGCATACTTTGTCTAATCATTATCGACTGTCTGTCATATATGATTGGTGTATATATTAGGGCTGTGCGGAAAAAAGTTTTCGGAAAAATTCGGAAAACGAAAATTTTCCGAAGAACATGGTGGACACTGACTAGGGTTACTAAGAATTGTTGAAGAGAGTGAATAAAAGAATAAAAATAAATATAAATAAAAATAGCTAGAAACTAGAATAGACTAAAACGAACAAGAAGAACTTCCTTCCTATGCAATTAATATTGGCGTTGTTCAAGCAGAGCGAGAATTCCTCCTCCTCTCCTCCCTTGCTCGCTTATAGTTAAGTCATTGTGGATTGTCATTCGTCATTTAGTACTTACTAGAGGGAGGGAGAGTGAGAGGGAGAGGGAGGGAGGGGAGAGGGAGAGAGAGAGAGAGGGAGAGGGAGAAAGAGAGGGAGAGGGAGAGAGAAGGAGTAGGACAAAAAGATGATCAGGAGTTAAGATGTTCACTGATTGATGACCACTGTTAGAGGGAGATTAGTACCCAATCCTTGTCCTCCTCCTTTCTCTCTCTCTCTGTCTCTATCTATCTATCTCTATTTCCCTCTCTACATTTATCACCCTATTTTTATCTCTCTACATATCTGACTATTAATCCATTTGCCTTCTCTCTATCTATATCTCTATCCGTGCTTTGATAATAAGGGAGAGCCGTCTAGTAAGAAGAGGAACATGTTTTGGGAAGAAAAAATAATATCTGTTGCATTCGGCTCATCTATATTTTGACAGAGATTACGACGGATATTTTATAAAATGAGGTGTTAATATAAAAAGGAATACAACTGAATACACAAATAATAATATAAAAGAATAATGAACAATAAATAATATTTATAAAAAGAGAATTAACATCTGTTTCGAGCATGAAGGACACATGTCTCTGTCTCTGCTTGAACACAGAGTCATTAAATCATCCTACGATTATTGATTGATTGAGGGTAGAGTTGGCAATAATGCACTATTCATTGCGGGCCCGCAAACTCGAATGGTGCGGTGTAAAATCATTGCGGGCCCGCAATGGCATTGCGGGCCCGCAAAGTCCTTTTCCTCTCCGAGAGAATGAAGAGAGAAGGAAGAGGAGAGGAGAATGACTTTGCGGGCCCGCAATGCCATTGCGGGCCCGCAATGATTTTACACCGCACCATTCGAAATTGCGGGACGCAATGATTTTACACCGCATTGCGGGCCCGCAATCACTAGCAATGAAAAGCCAATTTCTTTGCGGGCCCGCAACGTCCGAATTGCCAACTCTAATTGAGGGTATCGATTGATTATCGATCAAATAAGGGATGTGGAGCCCAAAAATCGATATTTTATTGATCGGTTCGCATGGTTGGGTCTAGATGTAGGAAGTAGCGTGAAGGATTCAGAACCCTACCACGGATGGAAGATAATCGTGAAAAATAATGGAGAAATATCACATATATCTGATCATGAATCAATATTGCAGACTAAAAAAAAATAAAATAAAATAAAATGAGATTTAGTCTTGATCACAGCAAAAATAATGGTCCACACGTGACGCATATTTATCGAGACATTTCACATCTTTGCTTGGTTTGTTTTTGCAATCGTCCAAGTCGATCAGAACAACCATGGTCCACTTTTTCTATGCACATATCAGAGGAATTCATTGTATTGAAATCAAAGATCAAGGATCAAAGATCAAAAATCAAATATTGAAGATTACACTTTAAAGATCAAAGGTCAAAGATTGAAGATTTTTTCGTCTGACAAATATCTGAATGATTCAAAATGCTGTGCATTTAAAACATCGATTTCTCTTTGTTTCTGGAAAACCAAAGTTTTTAAACTTCACACCACGAGCTAATTTAACACTCTCCGCTCTGGCCACGCTCTCTCGCTTTCCTTGTCTACGAGAGCGTGTTACCATAGGGGAGAATACAATTAGTTCGGGGTTTAAACAATAAAACCTCACTTTCTCTGTGTTTCTCGGAATTCTTTAAAAGATTTTTTAAAGGTAAAACAAAAAGCCAGACGTCTCCATCATCGGAAATTCTCTATATACTAGTGAATTTCACAGTAGACTGGCGCCGCATAATGGAATGGAATGAAGGAGAAGAAGAAGAGGAAAGGCGGTGAGGCGAATGATAATGGGGATGAAGGGGAAACCGGGGAAGGAACCGGGCCAGGAACCGGGGATGGAACCGAAGAAGGAACCGGGGGAGGAACCGAAGAAGGAACCGTGGGAGGAACCGGGGAAGGAAACGGGGATGGAACCGAAGAAGGAACCGAGGGAGGAACCGTGGAAGGAACCGGGGAGGAAACCGGGGAAGGAACCGGGGAAGGAAACGGGGAAGGAACCGGGAGAGGAACCGGGGAAGGAACCGGGGAAGGAACCGGGCCAGGAACCGGGGAAGGAACCGGGGAGGAAACCGGGGAAGGAACCGGGGATGGAACCGAAGAAGGAACCGGGGGAGGAACTGGGGAAGGAACCGGGGAAGGAAACGGGGAAGGAACCGGGGGAGCAACCGGGGAGGAATCCGGGGAAGGAACCGGGGAAGGAAACGGGGAAGGAACCGGGGGAGGAACCGGGGATGGAACCGAAGAAGGAACCGGGGGAGGAACCGGGGAAGGAACCGGGGAAGGAACCGGGGGAGGAACCGGGGATGGAACCGAAGAAGGAACCGGGGGAGGAACCGGGGAAGGAACCGGGGAAGGAAACGGGGAAGGAACCGGGGGAGGAACCGGGGAGGAAACCGGGGAAGGAACCGGGGAAGGAAACGGGGAAGGAACCGGGGAAGGAAACGGGGAAGGAATCGGGGAAGGAACCGGGGGAGGAACCGGGGAAGGAACCGGGGAAGGAACCGGGGAAGGAATCGGGCCAGGAACCGGGGATGGAACCGAAGAAGGAACCGGGGAAGGAACCGGGGAAGGAACCGGGTCAGGAACCGGGGATGGAACCGAAGAAGGAACCGTGGGAGGAACCGGGGAAGGAACCGGGGAGGAAACCGGGGAAAGAACCGGGGAAGGAACCGGGGAAGGAACCGGTGAATAGTGGCGGATACGGATATGTAAACAACTGAATTATTTTATGGCGTATTAAAATCTCGGAAACGTGTGATAATTGTGTGATTGAAAAAGTAGTTGGAAAAGTAGCATCGCTTCGCAACTGACAAACTCTTACAACGTTTTTCATTGTTCACTACAACTTTTCACTTTCCCATCTACTTTTCAAGATTTTAACACCACATTAGATAAATATACAGTCTGAAAATCGATAATTCACTTGAGGAATCAGCGTTCAAAGTCAGCATTCGCAAGGAATTCGCATTGTGCATGTATACGGTAGACTGGAAATGACAGCTGTGACATATGGATTGTGGCATATGAGAGATTTCGGAAACGAACAGGGAAGAGGGAATTTTACCGAGATACAGAAGTTGGAACAGGCCATCGATCAATAAATGATTTTAGGCTAGATGAGAATGCTGAGGAAAATTTCATCGGGTGTTAATGTAAATTTTCTGGAAATAGCACTCGGAAACAGCAAAATGGTGTTAATTTTCTCCCCCCTCCCTCTTGATATTTAGGATAGCTATTTCCTGAAAACTAACACCCCATACACTGAGCCAAAAGTTACTTAAATACAAGAATAGCGTTTGCTACCTCGATACACTCAAGTAGAGTTCAGTAAGCTATCTCGGTTTCTTATATTCTAGTTGAGCGTTCAGCTTAAATGAAAACGTAATTGGGCTAACTATCATTTAAGATCCAAATCGGCAAAAGACCTTCGGCTTAACAAGGGAAGACGCTTACCACTGCGCTACCTAGTTACGCTACTGCAACTTGTATAACTCAAAGCCTATTCCAGGAGGC
Source organism: Parapristionchus giblindavisi (assembly GCA_943737045.1). Taxonomy (NCBI): domain Eukaryota; kingdom Metazoa; phylum Nematoda; class Chromadorea; order Rhabditida; family Diplogasteridae; genus Parapristionchus; species Parapristionchus giblindavisi. Next base: position 149,573 of record CALSFV010000317.1, on the reverse strand, counting down.
GAGGGCGCGCTCGTTAGTAAACGTTTACCCAAATTAGCTGAAGCGCAACTTAGCAATACTCATGCTTTTTTGCTTCAGCGTTTATTTAAGCTGAAGGGGTATTTCTAGCTGAACTTAATCTAAGTAATGTAGTTAGCTGAGACATTGCTAAGCAACTTTTGGCGTAAATCAACAAATAAACAGAAAATATCTCACGAATAGGGACCGCATTGTGGAAATTATGAAAGTGCAGTAAAATGATGAGTCTTAGAAATGAGAAGGATGAACTGTTTGCATATTGTGTGGCTCTATTCGCCTAATCTACTCGATCTAGCATACAATTCACAATACTTGGATGTGGATGTAAAAGGGCTATATTTCAAAATGCTCTTTACTCTCCTTTTGAGCGAGCCTCTCATTTTTCCTCCTCTACTTCTAGCTCTCCTACTCCCTGTTCCTATCTCTATATCTCATCTCTCTCTCTCTCTCTCTCTCTCTCTCTCTCTCTCACCTCATCAATTGCTAGATCTATGCATATTTATGAGACTCTAGAGTGAGTCGGTCGAATGAGGGGACGGAGAGTGAGTGAGAGAGAGAGAGAGTGAGATATAAGTAGAGTAGATGCGCATAATTGTCATCACAATTGACGCATCGTTGTGGTGTTTTGAAATGTGCATACCACGACATTTGAACAACTATATTCAGCCGAATGGGTCAGCCGGGTCGCAGTTAAGGTTCTCCAAGGAATCGTGTCTCGCGAGGCTTAAAATGTGGTGTTTCCTAATGTGTTGCATTTACATGCCTCCGCCATAACGACGGAGACATCCACGTAAACTCTGCAGAATGAAAATTTCTGTTTTTGGCAAAATTCTGTTTAAGATTGACATTCTGCCAAGTTTACTAAGGAAAGGTTTTTTTTTTCACAAAGAAATGTACAGGGGATGGCTATCGGTGCTAACCACCGTAAGTCCGTTGTTATTCGTCGTAAGACAACAGGAGTAGTCGTATATTATTCGTGGGGCGGGGGGGGAACATGACCAATCCGTCATGCGCAGCCATGGAGAGGAGCGAACTCTATCAATACTTGTCAAGGAAAGGGGAGAGAGGGGAGAGAAAGAGAGAGAGGGAGAGAAAGAGAGAGAGAGAGAGGGATAGAGGGAGAGAGGGAGAGAGAGAGGGAGAGAGGGAGAGTGAGTGAGAGTGAGAGAGGGAGAGAGAGAGGGAGAGAGAGAGAGGGAGAGAGAGAGAGGGAGAGAGAGAGGGAGAGAGGGAGAGAGAGAGAGAAGGAGAGAGAGAGAGTGAGAGAGAGAAGGAGAGAGAGAGAGTGAGAGAGAGAGGGAGAGAGACTTGGAAATGGATTTATGCATGTGGATATCATGTAGTTTTATCATGTACTTTGACCCTGTCATTTTGTGATAGGATCTGTCTACAGTATCTATTCTTGGATAACTGTATCTATCCTGGGATTACTGTATCTATCCTGGAGTTACTGTATCTATCCTGGAGTTACTGTATCTATCACGGGGAAACTATATCTATCCTTGCATTACAGTATTTATCATGGAGATACTGTACCTAGCCTGACGATGAAATGAAGGAAGGATTCAGTATACGGAATGGATAGATATCCAGAAATGGAATAGATGGAGCCACTTCATTGCCTCCCTCTCCCTCTCCCTCTCCCTCTCCCTCTCCCTCTCCCTCTCCCTCTCCCTCTCCCTCTCCCTCTCCCTCTCCCTCTCCCTCTCCCTCTCCCTCTCCCTCTCCCTCTCCCTCTCCCTCTCCCTCTCCTTCTCTCTCTCCCTCTCTCTCCCTCTCATCTACTCGATTCCATCTAACTATTACTGCTCTGTATGAATATGTTTGTTCAGTTACTTATAGCCTCGGGGGATTGAACAGGGGCAGAGTATAGTTGAATTGATGAAGAGGATGAGGAGGGGAGAGGGAGATGGGAGAGGGAAAGAGAGAGAGGGGGAGAGGGAGAGAGAAGGAGAGGGAGAGGGAAAAGGGGAAGGAGAAAGAGAGAGAGAGAGAGAGAGAGAGAGAGAGAGAGAGAGAGAGAGAGAGAGAGAGAGAGAGAGAGAGAGGAAGAGAGAGAGAGAGGGTAAGAAGGAGAGGGAGAGAGAGAAAGGAGAGAGGTGAGGTTAGAGGAAGAGGGAGGGGAAGGGGGAAGAGGAAGAGGATGAGGAGGATGAGAGGGGAGAGAGAGAAGGGAGAGAGAAGGAGAGGGAAGAGGAGAGAAAGGCGAGAATGACTAATTGATGTAGTGGTCATTTTGAATAGCGGAGAGAGGAGACTTTCATATGCAAGAAGAGGAGACAAATCCACTGAGGGAGACACTGAGGAGAATTTGAAGTCACACCCCAAGCTAGTGTTACTCTCCACACTGGTAATACTTTCTCGTAGAGAAAGAAAGCGAGAGAATGTGGCCAGAGTGGAGAGTTTCAAATATGCTTGGGGTGTCGCTTTAATGAAAATCTTTAAGGAAGGATGAAGGAGAAAATCATATATGTGTCATACTTGCACTACAGTATTCTACAAATACGACATGCAGACCTGTAACGATGGTGTACATGCTCTGACTACTGTACTTTTATTTAACGGCACTCATCGAGTTAATCTGAAACCGCTCCGCTCTGGCAACGACGCTCTCTCGCTTTCTTTGGTTACGAGAAAGCATGCCAGAGGGAAATCAGCTCTAGGTGTTAAAATTGGCACGAGAAGTTAACATTAGCAACTTGAATACCCTGTGTATGGCGAGAAATCTTCTTATAATACTTCCGACAGTCGCAGAGCATGGACGTTCATCTGCATAAGCGTCCAACTTCCGCAATTCTTGAGTCCGAGCAGATCGAAAGGCAGTTTAGAGCTGTCAGAATAAGACGATGTTCCATTGCAATATCCAAAAGCGAAATTCATTTTGATCGATCATGGAAACTGTTTTAATGGTAATAAATATCTGTCGTTTCTGGCAATTTAATGGCAAAATGGAAAGAAAAAGCGTCGATAGTGCGAGTGGCAAAATCTCGTTTCAGAGATCAAAGAATGAAATTAATCAGTTTCTGGTTTTTCCTGAAGAAATAAAAGACCTGAACTCCGCTCCATCTCAACTACCCTGCCCCGATGCCTCTTGAACGTTTTGAATCTAATTTTGTACGGTAAGGGTAGGTGGGTTACGGTAGCACTAAATTTTTTTAAATTTGTCTCATCGAGTTGCCTATGGAAGGAAGCAATCGCGGATTTTTAAAGCAAGTTTGAAAAATAAAGTCAGTTTGCGTTAACAACTAAATTTGGAACAGTAGGGTGGATGGAAAAATTTGTCTCTTCGAGTTACCCCAATTTATTGATGCCGATTATGGAAACGTGCTTATTAATAAATAATAATTTTTCACTGTTTCATAAAATTTAATAACAAAACGGAAAGAAAAATCGTGTTTAAGAGTGATAAAATCTCGTTTGAGAGATCAAAGAATGAAATTGATCAGTTTCTGGTTTTTTCCAGAAGGCGGAACTATACAATATGAAAATAAATGCCGTCGTTACGATGTTACGATCGCCTCCGACGATCATATAAGTTTCTCCTTCTGTTAAAGGCAATACCCCGAGCAAATTTCACTTTCCGCTCTGGCAACACTCTCTCGAAGACGAACAAGGCGAGAGAGTGTCGCTAGAGAGAATAGTTTAAATCAGCGCGGAGAGTTTCAATTTAGAACCTTTAAATCAAGAATCTATGAAGTTCATTTCTCCGTATTTTTCTCTCTATCTACCAATTATTGATATATTAAAGTTCACATTTTGCACTTTCAAATCTTAATTCTAAACTTTTAAACCTAAATTTAAATAAAATAGAATAATGTCAACAAAAAGTGGGTTAATCAACTTGTTAAAATACAGTCGCATCTTTCATTTTTGCATGTTTTCTCCTGCTTGTCTGAATTTATATAGATGCAATATTTAGAAGGAAACGGCCTCGAGACATGCTGGTCGTTCTTCTCTCAATGTCTCTAGCTGTTAAGTATGAACTTTAGATATTTATATATTGATTTTCGGATAGAGATGGCTTGCACCGGCTTATTGGTAACCGGTGGAATACACCGGCACTAGGTCGGATGATAACCGGGGAATGAGAACCGACTGGATGAGAACTTGTACACTTTTGCCATTCATTAGCGCTTGCCTCTCATATCCAAATAGTTCTCATCCAGCCGGTTCTCATTCCCCTGTTCTCAGTCAAATATATGTACAATTTGAAGTTTTCCGGCCCATCCTCATCGATCGCCTGAAATGATAAATTGATTGATCGATCGATTGATTGATAGATTGATGGATTGATTGATTGATCGATCGATTGATTGATTGATTGATTGATTGGTTGACTGATTTATTGACTGATTGATTGATTGATCGATCGATTGATTGATTGATTTATCGATTGATTGATTGATTCGGAATGCTATTCTTTTTATATCAGTGCATGGACAATGCCCGATACCGGAGACTCCCGACCATGTTCCATCCATCTTCGCTGGTTTCACTCCACTGAACATGACCAACAATAAGATCCAATGTCCTAAAAGATGGACCTTCAGAGTGAGTTTCATTACAGTGTTCAGATGGATAGTTATCGCAAATGGAATCCGAATAGGAATTCAAATAAGACAATAGGCTCTGATATTTTCAAACTAGTAGTTTACTTACCATTCCCACTAGCCGTAGCATTGCAAGTCTACGGCTAGTTAAACGCAAGTTTACTCGAAGTGGTGTATAATACGGTAATGCATTTCGTCAAATGTTCTTTCACTGGTAGTAAACTAATAGCAAACTGCTAGTCTGTGACGTAACATAAGTACACTACTAGTTTGGAAATACCAGAGTAATAGTAATCATTCGTTCAGATCAATGCTGATTATAGTGGTGGCGTCATGGACCGGATATTTGCGATGCAACGACGAACAAGTACTAAACAACTTTTGAAAAAAAAATTTTTTGAAAAAAAAATTATTTGTTTCATTGAGGTGGAAAGGCGTCATTGATGGATATCGTCTTCGTGGAGACGAATTGGTAGGATATATATTTATCGATTTTTCCAGAATATTGATCGACTGTTTCTTAGAATTTTATGGCAAAATAACAGCAAAATCATTGGTAGTGCCAGTGATAAAATAAGATGAATTGAAAAGAACTGCAATAGCTAAGCCACAATATTATATTACGAATATGATGAGCAGACGAGAGAGTGTGCATTTGAAGAGGAGCAGAAAAAGTAAATGGAGCTTTACATAAAGTTGCGACGAAAGTTGAATTTACAAAAGTGATAGTGTGATGGTGAAATTGTTATTGCTCAACTCCTTATGAGTGTGTTTTCAATATGCTATGTTTTTTTTAAAGAAAACTCTTATTATTTATACAAAAACTGCAAAAGAAGTCGTGCGCGCGCTCACGGATTTTCGTTTGAACTCTAGCTAGAAGGGGCGGGGCGACTGTCACCAAACCCGTCTGGGGTTTGCCGAAGTCTTTAATACAAGTATATAAGGCCCTTACCCACCAAAGGGGTAGGAGAGCCTTCAAGTATGTAAACCCCTTGTCTATGTGAGGGGTAGGAGAGCTTTCGGACGAAAGTTGCGAGGAAAGTTCGCATCTTTCTGCTGAACTCTCGCTAGAAAGTTGCGAACTTTCGATCGAAAGTGACAGATTGGACGGACCCCCGAGGAACATGTTTTCTAAACTTTACCCCATTTTGATCAGTACAACAAAAGATATCGCGAAGATCTTCACAAGCGAATCTTCTAATCCTACAATTCCTGAGTTCGAGCAGATCGAAAGGCAGTTTAGAGATTTTTTTGATCAGTACAACAAAAGATATCGCGAAGATCTTCACAAGCGAATCTTCTAATCCTACAATTCCTGAGTTCGAGCAGATCGAAAGGCAGTTTAGAGATTTCAGAAGAAGAGAGAGTACATTCAGAAAAAAAATGTGTACAAATCTAGACAGCCTTTTGATGTGTAAATTGTTCTATTGAACACCCCCATGTGTTTCAATTTACACTTTTTCCTAATTTACACCCCAAAAGCTGTTAATTATATTACATTGGGGATTACAGTCCCCTTCCCGTTCTGAGACCTCGTCCACCTCACTCAAACTGGATCACTGGCGATTTGATAGCTATCGATAAACCCCTGTCACCTTCCCCAAGTCCTTTCTATCATTATTATAATTATTTTTCTCATCATTTCTGTATTTGCTGTCGCACCTGTCACGGGTGTATCAAATAAATAAATAAAACAAATAAATAAAACAGTTTCACCCGGAACACCTATGGGTGTTCATATTAACACGTATGTAATTTTTCTTCGAAAGCCTGATTAGCGAGAGAGCATTAATCCTCAGAGAATTTACATGCTGAGCGGTTGTTCTGACTTTGAAAATTAATAAAATGCTGTGAAGACGGCTTTCCATGGACTGCAGTATACAGAGGAGATTGATGCAGATCATGGAAACTTTTTTATGAATAATAAATATATCTATCGTTTCTTACAATTTAATGGCAAAAAGGAAAGGAAATCATCGATAGTGCGAGCGATAAAGTCTCTTTTCAGAGATTGATCAAAATATAAAGTCAGTTTTTTGGTTTTTCTAGGGGGTGGAATGATCGAATCTGAAAGGAAATGTCGTCGTTACGAGGTTACGACCAACTGTGATCATATAAGCTCCATTTCCTTTTAAAGGCAGCATACACCAAGCTAACTTCACTGTCCTCTCTGGCAACATAATCTCGAATTCGAAGAAAGCGAGAGAGTGTCGCTAGAGAGAACAGTTTCGAATAAACTCGGAACGAACTTTTAAATCAAGAATCTATGCAGCTCATTGTCTCAGTTTTTCGCTCTATATATCAACAAATTATTAATATATTAAAGTTCAAATCTTATAATTTTAAAAGCACTTGTACATTATAATTTATTCATTGTGATCTTCTGTTATTTGCCTCGAATACCACGAATGGACTATTTTTTCCAAAACAGTTTTTGTACTAAATTACTTAATTAAGTACTGGGATATTTGGATGTTCAGCTATCATTGTCATTAAATTAATGATTAACTTAATGCAAACATTATTAAATAATACTATATCAATGATAATTAAAAATTTCTAGTCTCTAAGGTTTGCATGTACATTTGAAAATGTTAAAATTAAGTAATTTTGTTTTAAAAGATTAGCTAAGTAATGTGTAATTAATCGCATCTTTCATTTTTGAATGTTTACTCGTGGCTGTCTGTGTGTTTTATTTATACCGAGGCAATATTTAGAAGTAAACGGCCTCGAGACATGTCGGTTGTTCTTCTCTCAGTCTTGTGGATGAGCATAGCTGGTAAGTGCAAAAACCTTGCGACATTCGGATAGAAATGTGGACCGAGGTATTGCTAGCAAAAATTTGCCCAAATATGGGCAAAATATTTCAAACTTTCCCTAGTTGTGGACAACATTGCCCACATTAGGGTAAATGGCAGCCCGAAAATCAGCAAATTGTCCATACAGGCTGGCATTTGCATGAGTATGGGCAAATCGTTCGAATATGGCACTATCCCTGCTCGGGCTAATTTAATCTCTGCGCAGTTCATGGACAATGTCCGACACCGAAGACACCCGACCGTGTTCCATCCATCTTCGCTGGTTTTACTCCATTGAATCTCGTCAACAATCGGATCCAATGTCCTAATAGATGGACGTTCAGAGTGAGTCTGGTCGTTGGCCCTAAATTTGCTCTATAATTGGGCCAATAATTTGAACTAAAATATCAGCCAAACTTTGAACCAAATTTAGCAAATTATTCTTTTTCCAACCAGCAAATTATTTTTAAAAGTGGGGCTTGTCCTGTATCCAAATTTAGGCACTCAAAAATTTTCGACCAAATTATTGGCCCCACTAAAATTGCGGGCCCAACTCAGAGAGAGCGGTCATTGAAAACTTGCCAAAATGCCATACGCTATGGTACGCCAAGGTACTTTAATCGTCGCTGACTTTATCGTACTCATTCGCTCACTCTTTCTCGCTCTACTCTTTCTCTATCACACCTCGAAACGCCGTGAAATGATAAGAATACTCATATATAATTTATCTAATAATTTATAATTATTTATTAATTTATCTAACAAGGAGCCTCTTTTACCTTAATTTGGCGATGAGATATGAGTTACAGCTCATTTGAAAGTCCTTTTTCTGTAGATTAAGAATATGTGTTTTATAATGCAAAAGAGGTATGCTAAATTAAGGTAAAAGACTCTCCTTGTAATATAATTTGAAATAAAACGCTGCGAAATGAGAACTTCATTCAGATCAACCCTGATCATAGTGGAGGCCTCATGGACCGACAGGATTATATTTGCGATACAACGACGAACAAGTAAAATTCTGCATTTCTGTATTGTTAAAGGCTCATCCGAGCTAATTATACTCACCGCTCTGGCAATGCTCTCTCGTAGGCAACGAAAGCGACAGAGCGTTACCAGAGTGGAGAGTTATAAAGATGGGAAACCACGAAAAGAATCATTGGTTCCTATCACGATTAGAATGAGCCCCTCATAAATATACCGTAAGCAAAAAGTGTGTTGATGTTCAGATTGCGATCTGCACTCAGCTTTTGCCCTCTCATTAGACCTCTTCCCAACCCTCTTTCACCATTCCCTGAACTATTGAATATCTTTCATTCGTGATTATATCGATCAATACGCAGAATCATTATAAAAGAAATAGTATACGGTGACTTATATGACTTTTGCTAATAACCTGTCTTCACAGTTTATTCACGAAAATATTCGTGGGACACCACCTTTAAAGTGCCTCGGTGTGCTAAAATTAACTCGGCGTGTTTAATCATGTTTTCGTTGAGATGGAAGGGCGTCATCGATGGTTATCGCCTGCGCGGAGATGAAATGGTATTTATCGATTTTTCTTCAAGAGATAAATATTTATCGATCGTTTCTTACAAATTAATGGCAAAATTAGAAGAAAAATCATGGATAGTGGAATTGTCCGTATGAAAGCACTTGCCTTGCTGCTAAACGGAGAAATATTCACCCCCCCCCCTCTTTCCCAACCTTCACTCCTCGTTCTCTCTTTGATCTACTTATTATTTCTCTTGTGTTCTCTCTCTCTCTCTCTCTAAATATAGAAGAGTGATTGTGGCTGTGGCGAGCTACTCTAATAATTCAATTCAACTCTTTACCCTATCAGCACATTAAACGCAGAGGGGGCCAGAACAGGGGGAATATTCTTATCCAAAAGGTTTATCCTTTCGTCTCTGATTGAACCTCCATTCAAAAAACTTGCTGAGAATAGTCAATTAACCCACTACTCTCTCTACTCTCGTACCAAATAAACAAGTGCATTTCATACGGACAATATTCACAGGAATAATTCAAGATATCTAATCAATACATTGCAGGTAACATGCGTCGATGCGACAGGAATCGATTTCGATAGTTAGTTGTGCATTATTCATTAGGAAAAGATTGCCGAATGTACAATCGATATGAATCGATAGCGTTGTTTCGTCGAACTATTTCACGGACCTGGATTGGAGTCATTTTGTTATATGATTATCGTTTTGCAACAAATGACAAATAAAAATAACATAATATAACTAAAAATGGAGTGAAAATAAAAGTGAACGCAGCTGGTACACAATTCATGTACATTGTCGTTCGGAATGGAGAAATTTCATGGCAACCCTGCTACGAAACACCCATTAGCTGATAAAGTTGTTCAATGTCAAAAAAGATTAAAAATGTAAATAAACTATGTTACGGGCGCGCCTGTCGAAATTGAAAATATCTCGAACCGTGTATTACTTTCTTTCACCTTTCTCTTGCTATCTCAGGTGTTTGAATCCATGCATGATCTAAGTAAAATTCGTGCAATTAATGGCATGATCTAGCATGGAAAATACTCGAATCATGCATGGATTCTGTCATTCCATGCATGATCACGGAAATTCGTGCATGATCACGGAAGATCACTAACCACGGATATTCTATGCATGATCATGCATGGAATGTCGAATCATGCATGATTATTCTTGTATTCGTGATCATGCAAGGATTTCAACACCAGAGATTACTCACAAGGGAAGTCAGGTCCCGGACTTCGGGATGGGGCATATACCATTCGATAGGTATCCGAAAAAGAAGATTTTTCATGTTGGTCATTTTGGCAAAATGCCCCTGGGCGCAGAGTTATTTGCATATTTCTCCGGATTTTCGCCCTACAATGAAACACATTCTCTGTGAGATCGAAAGGAAGCAGTGGTGAATAAGAGTGGTAAACAACACAAGCAATGGCTAAAATGAATTTATTTATTTTTATATTTACTTAAAGAGGATGGTCTATGCATCTTTTGCTTGCAAGTTCGATTCCCGCACAAGCTATCTCACAGAGAATGTGTTTCATTGTAGGGCGAAAATCCGGAGAAATATGCAAATAACTCTGCGCCCAGGGGCATTTTGCCAAAATGACCAATATGAAAAATCTTCTTTTTCGGATACCTATCGAATGGTATATGTCCCATCCCGAAGTCCGGGACCGCCCAACCTGACTTCCCTTGTCAGGTGTTTGAATCCTTGCATGATCCAAGTAAAATTCGTGCAATTAATGGCATGATCATGCATAGAATATACTCGAATCATGCATGGATTATCCGAGATCATGCATGGATTCTGTCATTCCATGCATGATCACGGAAATTCGTGCATGATCTCGGAAGATCACTAACCACGGATATTCTATGCATGATCATGCATGGAATGTCGAATCATGCATGATTATACTTCTATTCGTGATCATGAATGGATTTAAACACCAGAGTACCATCATATTTGTCATTGTCTTATGCAAGTACATTTTATACGGACAATACTACTGATTTCAGAATGCACAATCGATATTACTGATAGCTATGGCAAAGTATCTCTATTCTATCCCGTATCTAATGAGTACACTTGTGGTCCTGGATACCGTCTGGAAGCCAAATCCGCTGGAACGAAGTATTCAGGTAAATTGCGAAAAGTGAAATGTGCAGTTGTGAAATGAAAATGTTGTAAAATGTGAAATGAGATGTAAAATTAGGAAACGAAAATGTAAAAATGAATCTATTAGGTTGATTCATAAGTATTGTCGCATTTTGGAGGGGTATGTTTATGCTATCACTGCTCAGTCGTACGTAATCAATTACCCCGTCCGTAATAGCAGTAAATAAGTCACTCCTACTACTCTTTGATTGTACAAGTGAATTGTGCCTACATCGAATCTAGTGGCTAAAATGCCTCTTCATTTCATTCTCAGTTTAGTGCACATTCGGGACGTCATGTTGTTTTTCTTTCTATGAGAGCTCAAACCACTCGATATCCACACCCGTATGGCGGTAGTACACATCACTAAGGCCCCTAGTATACGCACTGTGTAACGTTGGTTCAAATGCTTCGATAAGGAGGAAACGACGTCGAAGACGAGATCAGGATCGGACGGCCCTTCGAGCTGGACTTGGACGTGAAGCATCAGTATGTTCTATGCTATCACCCGTGGTATAGCGACGAGTCTTGGGGTAAGCTAACCCACCATCGTTCGTGGCATACAGGATCTTGGCAAGGCCCAGAAGTTGTGTCGATGGTTACCCCACCGACTGTCGGACAAGCAGATAAACAACCGAGCGGACCAGTGTCTGAATCTAATTTGGTACGCTCGTACAACGACTTGTATCGACGGGATCATCACTGGAGATGAGAGATGGTTCCTTTAGGACAACATAGTCTGCAGGGTTCAATAGGTCGATTGAGATGAACAGCCCAATCCCATCGTCAAACCCGAACTTCACAAGAAGAAGGTCATGCTGTCTGTTTGGTGGAGCAAGGGCGGTTTGGTGCATTGGGACCTGCTCCCGCAGGGGTCGGCTATTATGGCCGCAGTATACTCTCGCCAACGACGGACCCTGAAGTCCAAGGTCCCATCCGTTCCCTAGCTGCACGACCGGATTCACTTCTAGCACGACAACGCCCGACAACGTTTGGGAATGACGACCGAAAAAGTCCTGTTGAACTTTGGCTAGCACTTCGCCCCCCACCCACCCTACTCGCCCGACTTGCTCCTAGTGATTACTACTTGATTTCCGATATAAAGCGCACTCTCCGAGTAGTACACTTCAACAATCAGCGAGAGGTCGAAATCGGGCTGACCAACTTCATTGCCTCCAAGCAGCCGTCCGTTTGGGAACACTGCATCCACAAGCTACAAGAACTTTGGAGGAAGTGTGTCGACGCAAACGGCGCTTACTGTGGTTGATTAGCTTTCGTCGAAATAAAGTTATTTTAATTTGTTCAAAGGGCCAAAATGCGACAAGACTTATGAATCAACCTAATATCAGGAAATACCGTAACATGTACCAGCCGAACAAGTTGGAGGGTAGGCAATAATGACTTGAATGCACGACCTATTGTGAGCTGTATCGGTGAGTCACTTCATTGATTTTCCATTACAAGATTGTGTTTTGCGTTTTGAAAACCAGAGTTGCACGAATAAATTCTTCTTTGATGAACATGTGCAAATTACTCCGGGCCAAGTTCCGATATCATGTTTTTTGGAAGTGATACATCGTTCGGATTTGTTTACAGAGGTAACTACAACTACAACTACGACAACTACAAAGCCTACTACTACAACAACTACTACTCGAGCCACTACTACCACTACTCCTGATGTAACGTATAAATAAATATAAATAAAATAATTTTAAAAAACGCATAAACGAGGCTTTTTCTTTGCATTTTTTCCTGATATACAGTACAGACCGATCGAGTTTTTTAGCATATGCGCCGCTTGCACGCATCATTTATATATTTCCTTGGTGTATGAATATAAGAAAATGAAATAATATTTTTTCCATGAGAAAAAAATTAAAAAAGCAATCAATCAATTAAAAGGTTAATTGATTGCATAATTTTATATTGCATAGCGATCTATTTTTATTTTACATTGTTCTACATTGGTAATTTTATAATAATAATAATATTGTAAATAATACTAAATAATAATACTATAATAATTTATCAATATTATTATATACATTATTATATGTATTGTATTATATTGTATTATATTGTATTATATATTATAATTATAAATAAAATATTGTATTTTATTATATTGTTTTATATTATAGCGCACCGTCTATTTGGTCCGTGATCAGCATCCCACTGGAGATATTGGAGTATTGAGGAACAATTTTATGGCATCCGTTTATACATTGTTTAACCCGAGTAAGTCCAATTCTTGCTTCATCCCCACATACTCTGGTATTTCAAAACTTGAAGTCTACTTACACTTTCGCTTTAAGTAGACTTGTAAGTCTACTTCAAGTGAAACGTAAGTATACTTAAAGTGTGACGTCACTACGCAAGTCTACTTAAAGTGAGACGCAAGTCTACTTAAAGTGAAAATGTGACGTCACTCACTTGAAGTAGACTTAAAGTAAACTTCAAGTCAGTGACGTATTTTAAGTAGACTTTAAGTCTTGAAATACCAGAGAAGTAGAGGGGGATGCCTATGCCGCCTTATTTATTTATTTATCACGGATCTCCTGTAAAAATGTAGGAAAATGAGACCTTTTCCCGACAGTTTTAATTTTTATCTCACCGATTTGGATGAAACTTGTTTGATTAATCGTAATGAGGGCTATGAGAAGGCCTAGACACTTGTTTTCGCCGAATTTGCATTTTTATCGATTTTTGATCTACCACTTCGGGGAGCCATATCTCACTCAAATTTTGACCTAAAGCAACAAAAATTTTTTTCAATCGACTCGAAATGAACTAATCTTGAAGTTACTATACGAAATGTATGGGCGAAAACGCCATCTTCTACCTGTTTTCTTCGAAAAACTGATTTTTTCAATACATTATGCTAATTTTCTCAAAAATTTTCAACAAAAGGTACGATTTTTATTCGCGATTCTGATTCCCCATCCTCGAATTGAGGTAAGCACATATTTCATCAGCCGTAACTCACGACAAGCCATATCGATCCTTAGAGTGGACCCGGACTTTGCGTTATTTTCATTCAAAAAAAGCATTTCTTATATCACCTCTCCTCATTGTCATGTAAATTCGCAATTATGGTATACCAATCGAAAGATCTCGACGAGCTCTATAAAATGACCTGATAGTTAAAGTCGTGAAAGTTGACCGTTTTCAAGATATGCTTGAAAATCCGGTTTTGCACTACCAAATTTCTGTGCAATGCATTCAGGGGCATTGGACAGAGAATGAGAGTGACGGGACAGAAAGGAATCACTAGTTCGATCACTTTCCACAGTCATGGAGGCACGTAATCGAGTGATCGTCTGAAGGATGAGGACAAGCAGAAGATTGTCAACGGAGACATCATTGTAGTACTCGTTGAACAGCTTGCTGGTACTCCTTGAAAGAGTGCTGCACTTCCTCGAGCATTGTCGAATGAAGCTGGAAGAGCACTGACTACATGCAAAGAGAGGGGAAGAGGGTGTTAGTCTCATGACAAGGACTTGTCCTGTCACTGATTCATCGTCCACATTGTCGGGCTCTATAGTCGACTGCTTGGTAGGGAAGAACCAGAAATGGGGCTCTTCTCCGTTGACAATCTTCTGCTTGTCCTCATCCTTCAGACGATCACTCGATTACGTGCCTCCATGACTGTGGAAAGTGATCGAACTAGTGATTCCTTTCTGTCCCGTCACTCTCATTCTCTGTCCAATGCCCCTGAATGCATTGCACAGAAATTTGGTAGTGCAAAACCGGATTTTCAAGCATATCTTGAAAACGGTCAACTTTCATGACTTTTACTATCAGGTCATTTTATAGAGCTCGTCGAGATCTTTCGATTGGTATACCATAATTGCGAATTTACATGACAATGAGGAGAGGTGATATAAGAAATGCTTTTTTTGAATGAAAATAACGCAAAGTCCGGGTCCACTCTAAGGATCGATATGGCTTGTCGTGAGTTACGGCTGATGAAATATGTGCATACCTCAATTCGAGGATGGGGAATCAGAATCGCGAATAAAAATCGTACCTTTTGTTGAAAATTTTTGAGAAAATTAGCATAATGTATTGAAAAAATCAGTTTTTCGAAGAAAACAGGTAGAAGATGGCGTTTTCGCCCATACATTTCGTATAGTAACTTCAAGATTAGTTCATTTCGAGTCGATTGAAAAAAAATTTTGTTGGTTTAGGTCAAAATTTGAGTGAGATATGGCTCCCCGAAGTGGTAGATCAAAAATCGATAAAAATGCAAATTCGGCGAAAACAAGTGTCTAGGCCTTCTCATAGCCCTCATTACGATTAATCAAACAAGTTTCATCCAAATCGGTGAGATAAAATTTAAAACTGTCGGTTGCCTTCTTTCATTCTTACAGGAGATCCGTGTTATCGTACACCACAAGGGTATTTCAACAAATACATAGTGTTCGAGTGCAAGAAAAAAGATGTGAAAGATTAAAATTATTAAAAGAGAGGTGGATGAGTATGGGGGCGCCTTGCGTTTTATGGGCTGAATAATGTTTTTAAAAGTATGAAAAGTGTACTGATCATTGTATGGTCCGTTGCGATTCATAATGTCAGAGAAGCGAAAAATATTGCTTGATTCTAGATAGTGCAACACAATTTACTGAATTTCCTAGGTACTGTAATGCTACCGTATGCAATGTCAAATTTTGAAATTTCGTAAATTTTTGTTCATTGTGTCATATCGATTGATTCCTGTTTTTTTTCAAAACTTGACTATTGCATACGGTAGCATTACAGTATACGTACAAAATTTCAGTAAATTGTGGTGTAGCCTAGAGTCAAGCAATATTTTTCGTTTCTGTGGCAATATGAATCATATCGGACCAAACAATGATCAGTACACTTTTCATATTTTTAAGAACATTATTCAGCCCATAAAGCGCAACGCGGCGTAGGCGTGCCGCGGCCTGCCGCCTTTAAAGGGAGCGTAACCTCACTCAATGGTCTCTTCGACGCGCAATGCTATCTTGTTGTTAGAGAACAGAGAAATAGTGTGCGCAATGAAGAGACCATTGAGAGAGGTCACTCTCCCTTTAGACAGGGCGATCGGACGGGACTGTAAATAATATAAATCAATTAATTAATAAATAACAGTGCTGTGCGTAAAATCATTTTCGCAAAATTTTCGTGAAACATAATTTTACGACTTTTTTTCGTAAATATTTTCACGTAAAAATTATAAGAAATTGTCCCAAATTTATTTCGTGATAAAAGATATGACACCCGAGAATCTTCTTACATACATATATCTAACAACTCTCTTATAGTTATGCAAGGGACAGCTAAAAACTTACATTAAGTTATGTAGATCATACAATGTATCCCCAAAGATTGATTTTTAGCCAATTCTAGAAAATAATTTCATCAATTATTCAATTTTCTGCCTTTTCTTCCTTCTCGTTAAATTTTTAACTTTTCGTTAAATTTTACGACGTATAAATTTTACAAAAAAGTCGTCAAATCGTAAAATGCACACAGCCCTGATTAATAATAATTTAATGAAACCTTTTTCAGCCATACTTGGCAAGATGTTTGAACCGAGTGCACTGAGAAATGCGACGGCCGTGTGCCCAGAACAGAATTGTCTTCAATGGATTATTAGGAATGAATATTGTGAGCTGTTTTTTTAAAATTAATTAATTAATTAATTAATTACCTGCCGGCGGCACCCTTTGATCGTAGTGCGGGAAAATGGCCCTCCATTGCGTACTACTATACTACTCACACAGACAAGGGAAAAGTCTCTGCTTGCATTTTTCCAACTGGATGAAAATTTGCATAGGCATCGCTGGACGTATTGTAAGAACAAATGTGAAGTCCAAAAATCCTATGCCATGCCTATGCCTATGCAAAATTTCATCCAGTTAGAAAAATGCAAGCTGAGACTGTTCCCTTGTGAGAGAAAAAACCCCTATTAAACCCCTGGCATGCTGCGCTGTAAGCAAACCCTTAAATGCAGGGGTTTGAAACTTCAGACATTCAAGGGATACAAAACCTTAGACGTTCAAACCCTTATATGTAAGTGTTTCAAACCCTTGTTATCATTTTTTTAAATGTTATCATCCCTTAAAAGGGTTTGCTTACAGCGCGGCATGCCAACTAGGGTTTTCTCTCTTTGTCAGTGCAGTTATCAAGAAAAGTCAAAATTAAGTTGGCAGTAAACTGTTAAAAGCATTGCTTCACTATGTTGTTCATGATTTTTTTCGATATTGCTAACATTTATGCATATAACATTCTAATAATTATTACTAACTAAATTTGCTTCAGACTACAACATCAAACGCATGTCATTCGCGCCCGCGACTGGAGCCATTCCAAAGTTGACTATTGGCATCGTGGCGAAAAGAAATTGTTGTGGCGCGACTCTTCCGGTATACTCGGTCACCTCGGACTACGCTGTGAAATATACGAACCAAAATAAGTACAAGCACTACGTCAGTGAGTGAAAACATCATTTTCTGGCACGATAAGGAATTGGATTAGAACTATTTGCATACTTTGTCTGTTCATCAGCGCTTCTCTCTCATGCGCAAAAATTTCTCGGTTCTCATTCCCAATACTCGTACACTGAGAGTAAACTTACCCAAATATGGGTAATAGATTTGCCAACTTACGCTACTTGTGTACGCCATTTGCCCACATTCGGACAAATGGTAGCCCAAAAACCACCGATTTGCCCATATACAGGCTAGCATTTGTCTGAATACGGGCAAATCGTTCGCAACTAACGCCATTCAGGCAAATTTAATCTCTGTGTATCTTTCACAGACCCACACATTTTCAGATTACGATCATTCGCTGAGTACGTACACTTATGGGAAGACAACGAGCGCCGCCCCAGTATTTTACATTTGGCCATGAAGAGAGCATCGTTTTTATACGTACACCACTACCTATCAAATAATCTATAATTGTCATTGTCATTATCATTGTAATTGCCATTACAATTGTCATTGTCATTGTAATTGTCATTGACACAGTCATTGTCATTGTCATTGCCTATTATAATTTACTTTTGCACTGCATAAAGTATAATATATTATTATTTTTAGTAAGATATCGATCGGATATCCGCTGTAATATTGTGAATTCTAGCTAAATAAAGATAAATATTGTTGAGAGAAATATGCCATTGTTGTTCCAATTTTAAAAATTGTTGTCAGAACTATTATCGATTTGACTTCGTAAGGATAAGGGGGATATGTCCGTGGAACTGCAAAGAATTTAATGATATTGAGTTGCTAACAATGACAATGACAATGACAATGACAATGACAATGACAATGACAATGACAATGATAATGACAATGATGATGACAATGATGATGATAATGACAATGACAATGATGATGATAATGACAATGACAATGATGATGATAATGACAATGACAATGATGATGATAATGACAATGACAATGATGATGATAATGACAATGACAATGATGATGATAATGACAATGACAATGTCAATGAATGATCCTATTCCCTGTATATGCATCTAGATCAATACTCACACACCTAATACACAACAGAATAGTACAGTGGGAAGTGCATCTATGTATGTTAAAGGTGGAGTTCCTTGAACCATTAGGCCCGTGCAGGGAAAGGTGCCCTTTTTTGAAAATTGAGCAAATTTGACAATACGAACTTGGGACACCGGGGTAATGAGTCCGTAGTCTCCCGTACGTGAGTGGACGCGCTAACTTCCCTCATATCGCATTCGCACAAAAGAGATGTGAGGGATTTACATAAACATTCTGGGGTCTCAATCTCAAATACTTTTATCAAGAGAGGACTCTGGTGTGCATGGAAAACATCTTTTCTTTCTTCCACCAGTCCCAGAACATGGACGTTGATTCGCGTCTTCTAATCCCAGAATTCGTCCGAGCAGATCGACACTCACAACGTTAAAGATGGAGGCCCTCGAATGTCTATGCAAATGTATAACATATCTATTATGCAAGGGACAAGTTATATGCAAGAAATTAGCACGGCCATTCATCAATCCCGTAGCGCAGTGGTAAAAAAGCTCACTAGTAAGCGTAACATCGCTGGTTCGAAATCTATTGCTGAACTTTCCTATTTTCAAAATTTCGCGCCTTTGCCTGTACATCAAGCATGGATTCATTCATGATTCTAGCGATCAATTAGCTAAATTAGCATAAACTAATTTATGTAAGGTATGCAGAATAACTTTTGCTATCTTTCTGTCTTCACAGTTTGTTCACGAAAATATTGCTCGGACACCACCTTTAAAGAGACTGAAGCCCTCTGGTATTTTGCCACTTAAAGTCTACTTAAACTACGTCACAGACTTTAAGTAGACTTTAAGTAAACTTTAAGTGAAAGAACATTTGACGAAATGCATTACAGTATACCACACCACTTTAAGTTTACTTAAAGTCTACTTAAAGTGGGAAAGTTTAAGTAGACTTTAAGTGGCAAAATACCAGAGCCTTTGTCAACGGTCTTTTCAATTGTCTACGCTCTCTCGTTGTTAGAGAACGGAGAAATAGTGTGCGCAACGAAGAGATCATTGAGAGAGGTCACTCTCCCTTTAATCGACACTTGTAAGTTTAGAATTGTCAGTAGTCCTATCCATGAATGGTGGCAAACCGTTTGCCGAAAAAAGTGACGGCACAACCGTAGGCGGAGGCGGTTGCTAAAAATCCTCCTCCTACATCTGTGACGTCACTTTAATAATAATAACATATTTATCTTCTCTATACGGATCAAAAACGAGAAGATATATAATGGTATATGTACTGATTGAGAACAATAAAGAAGAGACAAACTGCATATTACTTAATCACAGTTTTTAGAGTATTACAAAAGATAGAAGAATTGGCAACGGTTACTAAATTTGCGTCTAAAGAATTTTGGCCCGTTGCACTTTGGCCCGTTCATGATCTCTTGGCCTCTTGAGTCCGAGCAGATCGAAATGCCGTTTGGAATTGTCATAAGACGACGGCTTTCCTTGAATTGCAGTATCCAGAGCGCACAAATTTGGAACTTCTCTGCTTTTGGCCCATGCTTGTGCAATTCAAATTCACACTTTTTTGGCCGTGAGTTTCGCGAGCTGTAGAAAATAGTGAATGAAGAATGCGATAGGAGAGAGGAGAGTTCAAAAGTGTCTAAGTGCCAGAAATTTATTGACGTCGATCAACGAAACTCGTTTAAATCTCGTTTAAGAGACGGATAAAAAACCAAAATGATCAGTTTCTGGTTTTCTTGATGGCAGAATGAGCATAATCTCGAAGAAGATGCGACTTTACGACCACGAGCGACCATCATATAAGCATCAAGTTTTTTTCATAGATCAAGAACCATTGTCTCCGTATTTCTCGCTCTCGTTTTTTTTTAAAATTTTTCTGTGATTTTCTATTATTTGCTATGATTTAGCTAGTGTTTCTGAAAACAGTTTCTGTATTAAACGAAAAGGTTCAAATACAGTACAGCAGGATCTCCCAGTGAAATTTTTTAAAACTTTCGTGAAATTTCGGTCAAATCTTGAGTAAAATAACGCATACAATTTGAACTGTCCATATTCATTGCTCGTAGCGTAAAAAATCGCGAGGCCAAATGGCTTACCTTTTCACAAGGAGATTCTGTTGTACTGAAAGAAGCCAATTGCATGCACATTGAAATTAGATAATGATGTAAAAAATAAGATTAATTAAATTATGCATGATTAACCGTGTCTATAATTTTTGAATTTTTTTTTTGGAGTTACACTATACCGCTGAGTCGCAGTGTTAGCGCCTCCAATCTATTGGCTGAGAGGGCCTATCCTGATCTGAAGGACCAGTGGCCATGGCCTACGATCAAACTGTGCTTGGAGCTCACAGTGGAGGATTTAGTTCGTGGTTTTTGACACCACTTCCGACATTTCTTAACCCCCTCGGTATTGGGTGGATCTTTCAGGGCGGGGGATCGAACTCGTGATCCTCTGATTATAGGCAGCGCTCACAACCACTACGCTATCCCGCCCCTATTTGAATATTGAATATATTTGAATATTTGTATTTATATAGAGACAATATGTACTTTGAAGGAGACAGCCTCGAGACATGTTGGAAGTTCTTCTCTCGGTCCTGTTGATGTCCCTATCTGGTAAGTACTATATACTTTTTTTTTATATTCGGGAGATATTAGTTTTATTAGTTTAGCTATAGATTCAGTTCTCTTACGTGTGGATTCTCCATGCCTTACGGCAAACCACGTAGGGCTCACATAGGCAAAAAAAGAGTTATCCAAGAAGCATAAAAACTGTGTTCTCCGGTGTTCGCCAAATGTATACAACTCACGAGACATACATTTTGATATATACGGAATTCTATGTGCATTCCTAATCTAGCAACTACTGCCTGGAGAGATAAACCGATTAAAAATGATTTATTTGTTTATTTATTCGAAATATACTATTCCTTCAGTTCATGGACAATGTCCGACACCGAAGACACCCGACCGTGTTCCATCCATCTTCGCTGGTTTCACTCCATTGAACATCACCAATAATAAGATCAAATGTCCTCGAAGATGGACCTTCAGAGTGAGTCTCATACTCCGATTTGTCACTAAAAACCTATAAATGAATACCTATAAAGGACGAATTCCGTACGTGCAGAAAAAAGTGTAATCCACCATATAACGAACCCTGTGAAGTGCTATATTTAACAATTTTGAGTTTTTTTAACGCAAAACTGTCAAATATACCATTTCATAGCTTTCTTGCGTACAGAACAAAACGTTCATTCAGATCAATCCTGATCATAGTGGTGGCCTCATGGACAGACAGGATTATATTTGCGATGCAACGACGAACACGTAATATACTTTTTTTTGAATTGTTAAAGGCCCGAACTAATTTTAACACCCTGAGCTAATTTGAAACTCTCCGTTGTGGCAACGCTCTAGTGTATGTAAACAAAAAAAGCGAGAAGGCGCAAGGCCACAGCGGAGAGATTCAAATTAACTCAGAGTATTAAAATTAACTCAGGGGTGTTAAAATAAATTCGGGGTGCGGCAAAAATTATGTGTGTCATTAAGATGGAAGGGCGTTATTGATGGATATCGTCTCCGTGGAGATCAACTGGTAGGATAAATGTTTATCGATTTTTTTTCAGAAGCTGAATATTCGATCATTTCGTACAATTTTATGGCTAACAGCTAAATCATTGATAGTGCGAGTGATGAAATAAGAAGCGAAAAGAACTGTAACGGCTAATTTGATTCGTGATCAGCATCCACCGATGCGTAATCAATACATTGCAGATAATATGCGTCGATGCTACAGGAATCGATTTCGATAGTTAGTTGGATTATTCATTCTCCATCTATCAAATTTCTTTCATCTGTTTTAATGTATCGCATAAGGAAATAAATATTATTATTATTATTATTATTATTATTATTATTATTATTATTATTATTATTATTATTATTATTATTATTATTATTATTATTATTATTATTATTATTATTATTATTATTATTATTATTATTATTATTATTATTATTATTATTATTATTATTATTATTATTATTATTATTATTATTATTATTATTATTATTATTATTATTATTATTATTATTATTATTATTATTATTATTATTATTATTATTATTATTATTATTATTCATTAAAGACACCTCCCCCCACCGAACTAAGTAGAAACACTCTCCTCTGACCACACCCTCTCTCGCTCTATTTGGCAGCTTGCAGAGTTTCAAATGAACTTGTGCCTTTAAAAGAACATTCATATGTAACAGAGTGAAGAGGCATTGATTGCAGAATGTATCATGGATTTCACTGATAACTATGGCAGAGTATCTCTATTCTATCCCGTATCCAATGAGTACACTTGTGGTCCGGGATACCGCCTGGAGGCTAAATCCGCTGGAAACAAGTTTGAAGGTACATAAATGGAGAAATGTGAAATGTGAAATGAAAATTGCGAAATAAAAATTTAAAATGAAACCCGATCAGGAAATGCCGTTACATGTATCAGCAGAACAAGTTGGAGGGTTGGCAATAAAGATCTGAATGCACGGCCTATTGTGAGCTGCATCGGTGAGTCGATTCTTTGCTTTTCCAATACTTGCTTGGAATACGTCACTTACTTGAAGCAATCTTTGATTAAGTGAAGCATGTCAAATACT
Organism: Parapristionchus giblindavisi; assembly: GCA_943737045.1. Taxonomy (NCBI): domain Eukaryota; kingdom Metazoa; phylum Nematoda; class Chromadorea; order Rhabditida; family Diplogasteridae; genus Parapristionchus; species Parapristionchus giblindavisi. The sequence continues at coordinate 126,343 of CALSFV010000317.1, read as the reverse complement.
CTTAAAAGCCACACCCCGAGCCAAATTGAAACTCTCCACTCTGGAAATGCACTCTCGTTTTCTTTGCCAACCAGCCAGAGAGTAGAGTAAAATTAGCTTGGGGTGTGCCTGTAAATTTTGAAAACCCAGAGTTCCTTGAATCAATTCTTCTTTAATGGAGTTTTGGAATTGTTACTGTTGCCTTTTTTGCTGCTTTTGGAATTTGATGGAGTTTTGGAATCATTCAAACATGTTTACAGAGGAACCGACTACAACCACAACAACCACAACCACAACAACGACCACTAGAAAACCTACTACTACTACTAAAAGGCTCTCTCCTGAGGTAACGAATAAACAGGGTCAGGCTCTGGTATTTTCAAACTATTAGTTTACTTATGTTTCCCAATAGCCGTAGACTTGCAAGTCTGCGGCTAGTTAAACGTAAGTTTACTAGAAGTGGTGTATAATACGGTAATGCATTTCGTCAAATCTTTTTTCACTAGTAGTAAACTAGCAGTAAACTACTAGTCTGTGACGCCACGTAAGTAAACTACTAGTTTGGAAATACCAGAGGGGGGTCATCAGGGTGGAAATGGTAAAGACGGGACAATGACAACAGGGTGACTTTTTTTATTGCGCAACTTCAAGTTCAAGTTCAATTTCAGAAGTTCAGCATAAAATTGCACACAATGTATATTTTTGAAAAATGGCGCGAAATTGTTATTGTTCGTTATTTATTTATATTTTACATTGTTTTATATTGTTTTATATTGTTTTATTTTTTTATATTATTAAAATAGTAATACTGTATTATGCGGGTACTCAATGAACATTGCATTTTTCGACACGTACAAGAAAATGGTTGAATGCGTAATGTACTATGCCACGACGGGGTAGCATAAATATTTTATATTGTATAATTCTAGATCTTGTTAAATAATCATCCCATTGCGCACGATTTACGTCCTTTGTAACCCCCTCTGGTATTTCAAAACTTAAAGTCTACTTAAAGTTTTAACTTGAAGTAGACTTGTAAGTCTACTTAAAGTGAAACGTAAGTCTACTTAAAGTGGTGTGGTATACTGTAATGAATTTCGTCAAATGTTCTTTCACTTTAAGTTTACTTAAGAGGCCTGTTCCCTAAGACTCGATCATACTGACCACCCCCCGGACGTGTGAGCTAGCAATGAGAACTGGGGCTCCATACTTAGGTGTTAGGAGTGTCACCGGCCCCTATTACACAAAACAGCAGAAATTTCCTGTTTGTGCCCTCAGGCTATTAGAAAAAATAATTTAAGTGCGAAAACTTTTAAAAATCATAATTTCTCAAATTGTTGAGATAAACTCTAAATATCATTTGCGATGTGTCTAGGGTGCACAGACCTTGCTAATTCACTATTAGCATCGAATGCGCGTTGATTCCTAAACCACTTTTTTGACTCAAAATTTTGTTTTTTTCGGACAAATCATCGCTTGTTGTAGTTTGCTCCCAAAATTTCTGACCAGGTATTGTAGCCTAAGCAATTCTGCACTGATTTAACTTAAAACTGGGTTCTTCCCGATCGACCATTTTGTCGAATTTTTCGATCGAAGTTTCGTCATCGATGGTTGTCCCGAACAAATGCTGTATTTTACAAACGATTAGTGCGGAATTATGGTCTACTCAAAGTTTAGAGGTGAGTCGAGTAATATGACACAAGAAGCCCATCACTTGGATCAATTTGAAAATTTCGATTTTCACGACCCGGGGGTCATGGTCCGAAAATTTCAAAATATCTCAAGTTTGAAATGTTTTCATTTATGGTGCTCATTGTGAAGTACTAATGATGTGAATAATATTCAGCCAATGCTCAATGGCTGATCTCTCCTTTCAACCAATTTTTCGAAAATTTTCATTCTATTTGAGTGCAAAAAATCAGAATTGTGTTTGAATCAGTTTGCAACTTGCTTTCTGTAACATTCTGTCATAGTACTTTACAATGTACATAATCAATATGAAAATCGTTTAATTTCGAAAATTCAAAAAATTCAATTTGAGTGCCTACTTTTTCGGAAAATTTCTGAAATATTGCAGTTTGTCGACTCGAATGCTGCGACAATGAGCAAATGACAATGACAATGTGAAGTTTCATTATGAGTAAACATAGTAGAACTGAAATAACGGCATTCGGCTCACTTTTGAAAATTGGATTTCCATGACCCCGGGGTCATGGTGAAAAAATATGAATTTTCGAAAATTAACGATTTTCGTATTGATTATGTACATTGCAAAGCACTTAGACAGAGTGTTACAGAAAGCAAGTTGGAAACTGATTCAAACACAATTCTGATTTTTCGCACGCAATCAGAATGAAAATTTTCGAAAAATTGGTTGAAAGGAGAGATCAGCCATTGAGCATTGGCTGAATATTATTCACATCATTAGTTCTTCACAATAAGCCCCATAAATGAAAACATTTCAAACTTGAGAAATTTTGAAATTTTCGGACCACGACCCCCGGGTCACGGAAATCGAAATTTTCAAATTGATCCAAGTGATTGGCTTCTTATGCCATTTTACTCGTCTCAACTCGAAACTTTGAGTAGACCACAATTCCGCACCAATCGTTTGCCAATCGTTTGGAAAATAAAACATTTGTTCGGAAATTCGAAAGTTCAGAAGTTCGAGCGAAAAATTCGACAAAATGGTCGATCGGGAAGAACCCAGTTTTAAGTGAAATCAATGCAGAATTGCTTAGGCTACAATACCTGGTCGGAAATTTTGGGAGCAAACTACAGCAAGCATGATTTGTCCGAAAAAAACCAAAATTTTGAGTTAAAAAGTGGTTTAGGAATCAACGCACATTCGATGTTAATTGCGAATTAGCAAGCTCTGTGCACCCTATACGCACCGCAAATGATATTTAGACTTCATCTCAACAATTTGAAAAATTATGATTTTTTAAAGTTTTTTTTGCAAATTATTTTTTCTAATAGCCTGAGGGCACAAACAGGAAATTTCTGCTGTTTTGTGTAATAGGGGCCGGTGACACTCCTAACACCTAAGTATGGAGCCCCAGTTCTCATTGCTAGCTCACACGTCCGGGGGGGTGGTCAGTATGATCGAGTCTTAGGGAACAGGCCTCTTAAAGATGGAGGCCCTCGAATGTCTATACAAATATATCACATATCGTATATTCAAGGGCCAAATGATATGCAAGAAATTAGAACTTCCATTCGTGCATCCCTTGGTGTAGTGGTAGAGGCGCTGTCTAGTAAGCGCAACATCGCGGGTTCGAATCCTATTGCCGAACTTTCTTATTTTCAAAATTTCGCGCCTTTGCCTGTACATCAAGCATGATTCATTCACGATTCTAGCGATCAATAAGCTGAATTAGCATAAACTAATTTATGTAAGGTATGCGGAATAACTTTTGCTATCTTTCTGTCTTCACAGTTTGTTCACGAAAATATTGCCCGGACACCACCTTTAAGTAAACTTAAAGTGAAAGAACATTTGACGAAATTCATTACAGTATACCACACCACTTTAAGTAGACTTACGTTTCACTTTAAGTAGACTTACAAGTCTACTTCAAGTTAAAACTTTAAGTAGACTTTAAGTTTTGAAATACCAGAGGGGGTTACAAAGGACGTAAATCGTGCGCAATGGGATGATTATTTAACAAGATCTAGAATTATACAATATAAAATATTTATGCTACCCCGTCGTGGCATAGTACATTACGCATTCAACCATTTTCTTGTACGTGTCGAAAAATGCAATGTTCATTGAGTACCCGCATAATACAGTATTACTATTTTAATATTATAAAAAAATAAAACAATATAAAACAATATAAAACAATGTAAAATATAAATAAATAACGAACAATAACAATTTCGCGCCGCGTCCGGGGGGTGGTCGAGTCTTAACGGACATCTCTCTTAAAGTCTACTTTAAGTCTGTGACATAGTTTAAGTAGACTTTAAGTTTCGAAATACCAGAGCCCTCCCAGTATGGGGAACCAATATTACATATCATGCTTCTTGTTCCCTGTAAATTAGCACACGTCTCTTTGAGTCTCGGGTGTAGATAAATTAAATTATATTACATTGTTTTATATTATAGCGCGCCGTCTATTTGGTTCGTGATCAGCATCCCACTGGGGATATTGGAGTTTTGAGAAACTCATATATGAACTCAGTTTACACAGATTATCACCAGAGTAAGTCAATTCCTGTCTACATCTATAAATAATATAAACAAAAAAATAAATAAAATTATTCATTTATATGTTTAATTAATTAAAAACACATTTTCAGCCTTCCTTGGCAAGGTATTTCTACCGAATGCTCTGGGAGAGGCAATGGCTATGTGTAGTCAATGGAATTGTCTCTATTGGATCATTCGAAACGAATACTGTGAGTTTTTTTCCAGTCAGAACCTTATCAAAAAAAATCAAAATTAAGTTGGCACTAACAACTAACTGTTTGTAATTAATTGATTGTATACTAACTAACTAAACTAAAACTAACTAATTGTAAACTGTTCAAAGCATGTCATCACTATGTTGCTCATGATTGAAATTATTATTTTTTTAATTACTAAGATTTACAAGTCGTACTTTTATTGTCCGTATAAAATGTACTTGCATAATTGCATTGCTACTGCTGCTAAACAGAGGAAGAACTATCGATTAACTCCCCCACTCTTTCCTCCTTTCCTTCCTCGCTCTCTCTGATCTACCTACTCTCTCACCTGTGCTCTCTCTCTCTAAACATAGAAATTCATTGTGGAAGTGGTTGGCTACTCTCGCACCAAATAAACAAGTGTATTTTATACGGTCAATAATGTGCATGCATATGTAGCTTTTTCATGGTTCACCCCCTTATATCCTCCTCGCATTCGCATCCGTAAATTCTTGCTTTACGAGGATATGAGATTTATGTTTCGCAGTTATATTTTTGCAAACAATGGCCGATGCACAGCGATCTGATCGGCTTATTAGCGAAATTTCATTTTCGCATAACTCGGAAAGTCTGCTAAATTTCAAAAATTGGTGCTACAGCTCCCTAGATTTATTGAATATCTAGCTGTGACCAAAGCCCCATCTTCGGAAAAGTTGTCGTTCATGAGTTACAAGATGGGCGACGTTTCCCAATTGCTCAATCAGATCGCTGTGCGATGTGAAATAATTGACAATGGTCACGGATCGAACTGATTCAATATCACACTATTTTAATTTAATTTATTTTTAATTTATCATACATCAAAAAGATGCGACAACATTTGAGAGAACAAGCAAATTAAATGAGAGCATTTGGGGGTAACTAGTCATACTCTGGAATTTCAAAACTTGTCAAGTCAAGAAAATTTCACGTCACTCACTTGAAGTTTACAAAGTCGACTTTAAGTGAAAGAACATTTTACGAACTGCATTACCGTATGCATTTTGTATGCACCACTTCAAGTAGATTTATGTGTCTTACTAGAAGTAAACTTATAAGTCTACTTCAAGTAAAAATGATAACTACACTAAGTTTTGAAATACCAGAGACTATTCGAAAAGATCAAGTGTAACGGCTTTGATACTGAAGAACGTTTTCTGCTCTGAAATGATAATAAAACAATGAAAATGAAGTTAAAATTTGTAAAAATCAGCAAAAGAATAATGACAGGGACGGGAGTCAAACCAGGGGGTAATCCCGGTTGATCACTCTACGTTGCATCTCGTAGGGTATTTTGGCGACGCGCGTGTATCGATCGAAATTATCGAATAGAAGGTCCGCGGTGCAGCTTTTGAAAACAGTTTTAACGCCCCCCCCCCTCAACCCTAACTACCCATATGGGTCCCTTTCATAATCGTTTCCGTCGCAACTGGCGCTTCCCTCGTAACTCTCGATTACCACTCCACTTCCTCACACCTGACCCGTCTGACCTTCGCCGCACTAATTTGATATTGAAAAGAGATCATTGCATAGTTTCTGGACTGTGCCAAACATGAAATAGTCCATAGCTCTCGTACAGAAAACAACTGATTTTAATACGCTCAATAATAACTGTAATTCGCTTCAGTCTACAACATCAAACGCATGACGCTCCTGCACGCCAGAGGCGCCACTCCACGTGGAGCTATAGCGATCGTGGGCAACAATTGTTGTGGAGCGACTCGGCCTATATACGGGGTCACCTCGAGCTATCCCGTCAAATATAGGACAAAAAATAAGTGGAAATACTTCACCAGTGAGCGAAAATATCTTATATAATACCTATATAATATCTTATATAATATCTTATATAATATATATATATATATATATATATATATATATATATATATATATATATATATATATATAATATCTTATATAATATATATATATATATATATATATATATATATATATTTATATATATATATATATATATATATATATATATATATATATATATATATATATATATTTATATATATATTTATATATATATTTATATATTTTTATTTAAAATACCTTTTTCTGGCGCGATGTGATCCGTGGAATGGCAACCGCACACAGAAAAATGAAGTTTTATGCGGTGCTACATTTTCAAAAAGTGCGCACATCCACGTAAGTTTTACTTGTAAATGAAAACGCACGTTGACGTGCGCACGTTTTGAAAATTTAACACCGCATTAATGTGAACACCCATTGGCTATATATCTCCCTCCTCCCTCATCGCCAAGCTACGGCAAGGAGGATCGAACCCCTGACCGTCAAAAGTAAAAGCGGACACCTTATCCACTACACTACAGATAGTTGTTTGGATGGTTGATAGAAGAGTTTATCAACCAATCAGAATGGCTTGTGCTGGAAACCAGGGGTGTGCGGCAACCACTTTTTTCGGCAATCGGCAATTGCCGGCAAGCGGAAAATAAAAATTCGGCAATTGCCGGCAATTTCGGCAACTTCGGCAATTTTGAACTTAACTATTTAAAATGAGCCAAAGATAATTTTTATGAAGTACTTATCAAAAATCGTTACCAAACGAAACCAATGACAATAGGAAATTATAACAATGAATGAAATATCAATATTTTTCGTAGAATATTTTTAGACTTGAGTGATATTTGGAAAGATTCTTTCTGTATTTGTTGAGAAAGATTCCCTCCGTCCCGGATAGTCTTTCAGCTTTTGCAGAACCGGATAGGCAAATTAGATACTTCGTGGCTACTCGTGAGATAAGAAGGTGTTATGCCTTCGTAACATTATTAGTCTAATGAGAGAATGGATCAATCTCCGTGTCTGGTGTAGTGGCCAGAAAACTTTTGAATTCCTGGAGAAAACACAAATGATAACGAAATGTCATTCTTAAAACGACACGATTATTCGTTTTGATATACCGAATACATCGCATTTCTAAGATATTGTACACAAAACTTGTGCTTATCTGACTTTTTTCAATGATTTTTTTATTGAATTTTATTTCGGCAATTTTTCATAATTGGTTGCCGTTGCCGGCAATCAATTTCGGCAATCAAAAGTCGGCAATTTCGGCAATTCCGGCAATCGGCAACTCAGTTGCCGCACACCCCTGCTGGAAACAACACAAATTTCAGTATACCGTTGAATTCCTCTCTACAAGATGAGTCGATTGAGCTATTGAAAACCTTTGGCTTCGATTTTTGTTAAAAACCATTTAACAAAATCGATTTACAAAAGTAATAATTAAAATATCGATCGGCCAATGATGCAGGTGCATTCTTCTGGACGTTCTAAGAAATTCTTCTACTGACGATTCGATACGAAAACCACTCCCCGGGGAGCTACAAAGTTGGCAAATTTCGGCCTCCAAAAAGTTTGACGACGTCTCTCGACGTCGAAAATGAAGATATGCAAAAACACTCGGAGCTACCTCTTACAATTAGTTACCATATGGACTACCAAAAAATGCATTAATATTTGGGGGTCAGAAAATGTGCCAACCACCCACAGATTTTACTCGATTCTTCAGTGACACGCGTGATATACGTGTATATACGATGTGTTCTAATCAACAGCAACTTCGAAAGTGTTAATTTGAGCACATGGGCGTGTTCAAAAGAACAATTTGATGTGTTCAATAGAGCGCATTAAGAGACCGGCTCGGTAAAAATTCACTACACCCCGGAAATTTCCCCTAGCAAAAGGATTCAGGCCTCCATGCTTTCATGGTGGAAGGTGGCCTGGCTCCTATTTACAAAAGTGAAGTGATTGAGGCATTCGGTCTCCAGCGCGGCCAACGGCAAAATTCCAAAGTCGAAAAAATGGCAAACTTCGAAAAATCATATTTTGCAAATGAAACCAGTTATCCTCGATATTGTTTCACGGTATAGTTGGTCATCTCAAAAGTACGTAAAAACACTAGGAACATCGAATTGTGGACGTCTACAAACACGTTTTTCAGCATTTCCGCGAGGTTTTCACCCAGTCAATATCAATTGACCGGAAGTCCCTATAGCACATAAAATAGCCCAGACGATTTACAGTTTACAGTTTTACAGTTTAATGACCTTTATCAAGCACAGAACCATTGGGGAGGGAATGGTTGCCACTAAACGACAGATTAGTCTGGGCGTGCTGAGGTCCCATACAAGGGGCATAATTCTCTTCATCTTCATCATCCTCTGATCCGCAATTAAGACGTTCTTCAGAATCAAAGCCGCTACACTTGATCCTTTTCGAATAGCAAATCATGAAACAGAATTGAGAAAAATTAGATAGAGATAACCCACGAAGTCCTCGCTCAATACTTCGTCAACAATTGCTTGATGATAGGCATACCACTCCAGACTTGCCTATAGTCTTCTAGGAGGGGATCCTTTTACGTTGTTGATGTTAATTCGGTAAGAGTAGAACAGACGAACGAGAGATGGACCGCTCACAACCGAGACAAACGCAAAGAATGATTATGCACTAATAAAACATAATTTCAAACGAATCGAATTTATTTCAGTATTTAAAAAAAATCAAAATGTGCTTTTGGGGCTGTTTTTTTCGCCCCCAGACCACTTTCCTGGAGGGAATTGGATATGTTCTGCGTATCATACGACATTCTTAGATGGGCTGAGTAAGAATCCACTGAAACCCAGACGACTGGCGCGCTCCTGGAAAAGTCGATTTCCATGACCCCCGTTCATGGTCCGAAAATCTCGAAATTTTTCATGACTGGAAAAGCTTCTTTCTTGTGGTCATCATGAAGCATGCTCATTGTCAATTACTACGAAATAGTTTTCATCGTTCCATCGATCTGTTCAAATTTTGCAGAAAAAAATTTGTTCGGAAAAATACGTAAATAATCGTAAATAATTCAAATCGCATCCACTTCATCTGAGATCACGACAATGATAATACTTACTGTCCGTACTCGAAGATAGGCACACAATACTGGACATTTGTACTCTTGCCAAAATTAAACCATATTACCCGGGGTTCATGGTCGTAATGATGAATTTCGATTTATTGACCATGACCCCCGGGTCATGGTTCATAAATAAATAAAAAAATAAAAAAAAGTACAAATGTCCAGTATTGTGTGCCTATCTTGGAGGACGGACAGTAAGTATTATCACTGTCGTGATCTCAGATGAAGTAGAATTTGAATTATTTACGATTATTTACGTATTTTTCCGAACAAAATTTTTTCTGCAAAATTTGAACAGATCGCTGGAACGATGAAAACTATTTCGTAGTAATTCACAGTGAGCATGGTTCATGATGACCACAAAAAAGAAGCTTTTCCGGTCATGAAAAATTTCGAGATTTTCGGACCATGAACGGGGGTCATGGAAATCGACTTTTCCAGGAGCGCGCCAGTCGTCTGGGTTTCAGTGGATTCTTACTCAGCCCATCTAAGAATGTCGTATGATACGCAGAACATATCCAATTCCCTCCAGGAAAGTGGTCTGGGGGCGAAAAAAACAGCCCCAAAAGCACATTTTGATTTTTTTTAAATACTGAAATAAATTCGATTCGTTTGAAATTATGTTTTATTAGTGCATAATCGTCTGGGCTATTTTATGTGCTATAGGGACTTCCGGTCAATTGATATTGACTGGGTGAAAACCTCGCGGAAATGCTGAAAAACGTGTTTGTAGACGTCCACAATTCGATGTTCCTAGTGTTTTTACGCACTTTTGAGATGACCAACTATACCGTGAAACAATATCGAGGATAACTGGTTTCATTTGCAAAATATGATTTTTCGAAGTTTGCCATTTTTTCGACTTTGGAATTTTGCCGTTGGCCGCGCTGGAGACCGAATGCCTCAATCACTTCACTTTTGTAAATAGGAGCCAGGCCACCTTCCACCATGAAAGCATGGAGGCCTGAATCCTTTTGCTAGGGGAAATTTCCGGGGAATGCTCAAAATGGTAAATAATTACGGAGCCTGTCTCTTAAAAGGCTGTATAGATTTTTTGCACATTTTTTCTGAATGCTGTGAGAACTATTCTTAATTTCTTTCTTTCTTTCTTTATTTCCATCATAACAAGTGAGCGAAAGCACAGATATACAATTAATACGGGTTTTGATGGAGGTCCGTCGCGTTATTATTTCACATACTTTTTTCATTAGCACTTGTCTCGCATACGCAAACGATTCTCGGTTCTCATTCTACGGATCTCATTCGACCCAGTGCCGATTCTCGGTATCTTTCACTTAAGATCACACATTTCAGATTATGATCATTCTCTGAGTACGTACACTTATGGGAAATCAACAAGCGCAGCGCCACTATTTTACGTTTGGCCCTGAAGATATCGATCAGATATACTACTACTAATAATTTATTTATTTATTTCTTTATTCCATCAAATATAATAATAAAAGGTGATATGTATAGGATCAGAAAAGGGATAGATGGATTTCCATCGCATAATACTAATTAATAATGATTTACTCCTTCAATTGTACGCATCAGGGATGGGAAATATCTGTTAATATTGATATTACTTATACAGTCGCGCCGGAAAGTCAGTGCCAACTTTTTGGTTTTGCTATATTTTGTGAACCAAGCGTGCTATCGGGCCGCTCTCGCGAGTTCTTGTACGAAATTTATCGAGGAATCCGGCCCTGACATTGAGAACTCATGAAAAATTCTCATTATTGCGTAATGATGACGCAATCGAAGTGCAGTTTTTTGAAAAATCATAACTCAGAGGAAAATTTTTTCCAGCCTATCGTTCTTCTATAAGTTTTTTTCTCTATAATTCACTGCGCGTGCGCGCGCTCCTCCCCTTACAAGGGAGAGAGAAGGGGAGGGAGGGAAGGGGCTGGAGATGCGTCTCCGAAATGAACGCATGCTCGCTTGTCGCTTGCCGTGAAGAAGGGAAGCAAACTGTTTTCTCCAAAGTGTGAGGATGACTTCTGGGATGGATTTGGCACATTATAGCATAAGAACCACATTTTTAGAAAAATCACTCACATACTTGTAGGCCCTTAAAGTGAGGTCATCGGAAAAAATGACTTTTTGGTGTACTGAAGGCAATTGTGGTCCGAGATAGAAGAACGATAGGCTGGAAAAAATTTTCCTCTGAGTTATGATTTTTCAAAAAAGTGCACTTCCATTGCGTCATCATTACGCAATAATGAGAATTTTTCACGAGTTCTCAATATCAGGGCCGGATTCCTCGATAAATTTCGTACAAGAACTCGCGAGAGCGGCCCGATAGCACGCTTGGTTCACAAAATATAGCAAAACCAAAAAGTTGGCACTGACTGTATGCTATGTATGTTGTTATTGATTCTAAATCCTCCACGAAACGATAAATGTATTATTATTAACTGTAGGCGATAAATATTGTTGGTAGAAAAGTACCATCGTTGTTTCAATGTAAACAAACAAATAGTTCGTGCCGTCATTCCGCGCATCAATGTAATGTCAGTATACAACAGGACAAGTTAGTACAGAGTGATTTATCAGAGATTGGAGGGTCTTATATAGTCATCCTTGTGCTGCAGTCACAAAGGAATCTTCATGGGCAACTGCAACATCATTAGTCTTCATTCCTATCTCTCTAGTCGCACTAGAGCGGCCGATCCACAACGAAAAAAGGAAGACCCCAGACAAGAGGATGCGACATCTTCAGGGCGATAGTTGGAGCTAACTTAAGAGAGATGTCCGTTAAGACTCGACCACCCCCGGACACGTTGCGCTAGCAATGAGAACTGGGGGTCCATACTTGGGTGTTAGGAGTGTCACCGGCCCTTATTACACAAAACAGTAGAAATTTCCTATTTGTGCCCTCAGGCTATAAGAAAAGTTAATTTAAGTGCGAAAACATTTAAAAATCATAATTTCTCAAATTGTTGAGATGAAGTCTAAATATCATTTGCGGTGCGTCTAGGGTGTACATACCTTGCTAATTCACTATTAGCATCGAATGCGCGTTGATTCCTAAACCACTTTTTTGACTCAAAATTTTGGTTTTTTCGGACTAATTATCGCTTGTTGTAAATTGCTGCAGAGTTTTCCGACCAGATATTGCAGCCTAATCCATTCTGCATCGATTTCACTAAAAACTGGATTCTCCACGTTAGACCCAGTTGTCGAATTTTTCGCTCCAACATCCGTCATCGATGGTTTTCCCGAACAAATACTGTATTTTCCAAACGATTTGTGCGGAATTGTAGTCTACACAAAGTTTCGAGGTGAGACGAGTAAAATGAAAAAAAAACATCAGAATTGAATTGAATTGACTAAAAATTGCGAAAGAAATACAATTTTTAAAAGAAATTTACAATACGGAATATTTTGGAAAGAATGTTGCTGGAATATAGAGATTTTCCAAAAATGTACTCAAGCTACCATTTCCGAACAATAATGCATGCCCTGCACGGTCTGTTTGGTCAAACTCGCTCTGCGCCTCGGACAAATTAGTTTGACCCGTTTTATATTGATTATGTACATTGCAAAGTACTATGCAGGGTGTTACAGAAAGCAAGTTGGAAACTGATTCAAACACAATTCTGATTTTTCGCACACATTCAGAACGAAAATTTTCTAAAAATGGTTGAAAGGATAGATCAGCCATAGAGCACTGGCTGAATATTATCCACATCATTAGTACTTCACAATAAGCCGCATAAATGAAAACATTTCAAACTTGAGAAATTTTGAAATTTTCGGACCATGACAAAAAAAATCGAAATTTTCAAATTGATCCAAGTGATGGGCTTCTTTTGTCATTTTACTCGTCTCACCTCGAAACTTTGAGTAGACCACATTTCCGCACCAATCTTTTGGAAAATACAGCATTTGTTCGGGAAAACCATCGATGACGGAAATTCGAGCAAAAAAATCGACAAAATGGTAGATCGGGAAGAACCCAGTTTTAAATTAAATCAATGCAGAATTGCTTAGGCCACAATACCTGGTCGGAAATTTTGGGCACTCACTAAAACAAGGGATGATTTGTCCGAAAAAACCAAAATTTTGAGAAAGTGGTTTAGGAATCAACGCACATTCGATGCTAATAGTGAATTAGCAAGCACTGTGTACTCTAGACGCATCGCAGATGATATTTAGACTTCATCTCAACCATTTGAGAAATTATGATTTTTTAAAGTATTCTTTTTAAAATTATTTTTTCTAATAGCCTGAGGACACAAACAGGAAATTTCAGCCGTTTTGTGTAATAAGGGCCGTGGGTACTCCTAACACCCAAGTATGGACTCCCAGTTCTCATTGCTAGCGCACGTGTCCGGGGGGGGGGTGGTCGAGTCTTAACGGCCATCTCTCTTAAAGTGGTGTGGTATACTGTACTGCATTTCGTCAGATATTCTTTCACTTGAAGTAGACTTGCAGTAAACTTCTTGTCAGTAACGTAATTTAAATAAGATATTTAAGTAGACTGGTAGTATGTAAATACCAGAGTGTCTCATATTTGGGAAAGTTGAAGTGGCGAATAGATCCTTCTGACAAGAATTTCAGTCAGTGACAATGACAATGACAATGTCAATGACAGTCAGAATTTCATGCCGGTTCTAGTCAAGGATGTCACTAGCCATAACTGCATGGCGAGTCCCCAGCATTCCGTTGTGGGACAAAGATGTGAGACGTTGTGAGACGGTAGAGCAACGGACGTGGTTCCTATACTTACACACACACATACACATTCTCTTTCGCATAACCCCTGTCTATGCTCTTTGCTTGGTTTTGTTTTCGTTTTGCTCTTTATTTATTTGTTATATCTATTTAGTTACTCTTCTGACACCATTTTCTCTAATTTCTTTTCGTAACCTTAAGTTTACCAAAAATCCTATGTGGACTCGTCTACTGATGAGGCCCAACCCACATGGGGCGGTTCCGGTGTCGAGAACCGAGGGTCGAACCTACCGTATTTTCCTTTTCTTATATTCTCCTTATCCTTTCTATTATACGTTCGTTCACAGTCGTAGACATTTATCTTCCTTCTCTCTCTCATTAATATACTTTTGCACCGCATAAAATATATTATATTATTATTATTATTAATATATCGATTGGATATCAGGCCAAAATGTTATGAATTCTAACTAAATAAAGATAAATATTGTTGAGAGAAATATGTCATTGTTGTTCCAATTTTAAAAATTGTCGTCAGACCTAATATCGATTTGATTTCGTAAGGATAAGGCGGGGGATGCCAGAGGATCTGCTAAGAATTTGATGCCATTGAGGTGCCGACAATGATAATATTGACCGTAAAAAATACACTTGATTATTTGGTACGAGAGTAGCCAACCACTGCCACAATGAATTTCTATGTTTGGAGAGAGAGAGCGCACCAGGAGAGTAGGTAGATCAGAGAGAGCGAGGAAGGAAAGGAGGAAAGAGTGGGGAGTTAATCGATAGTTCGTCCTCTGTTTAGCAGCAGTAGCAATGCAATTATGCAAGTACATTTTATATTATAATAACAATGACAATGAATGACCCTATTCCATATGTATACATCTATTAAAGAGCAATTAAATTAATATTATTAATAGATGTACAAGAATAAGTATGCATGCACTTTAAATATAAATTATTTGATTAAATAAGTTAACTAGCAATGTGCCTTATGGTGTTTCGGCCGCTACGTCAATATATACAATACCATGTCTTAGGCCCTTCACACACCTAATACACTACGGAATTGTACAGTGGGAAGTGCGTCTACGTTAATGAAGGGACAGATGTGAGAGAGCGAGCTTAAAGGCACACCCCAAGCTAATTTTGCTCTCCGCATTGGCAATACTCTCTCGTAGACAAAGAAAGCGAGAGAGTGTGGTCCTTGCTTGACCAATTTAATCAAGAAAAGTTTGGAATTATTTAAATCTTTTCAACTAAATTGTGCTAAGAAGAAGAAATGCCGAAAAAAGTTACTTTGCGGTTTAATTGCTGACAAGGGAACTCTCTCAACTTAATGTGGCCATATGACATGGGAATAATTTACCTGAATCAGTTTTCGATGCTGATTACGAATCTGTTATCAAACGTTGCCCAATCGAGCTGAGATTCGAGAAAATCGATCTTGAAATTCGACTATTTGATTCGAAAATTCACAGCTTACCTACAATATCCACTAAATTACAGCATGCGGTGTTTGGATAATTGATGGATGAGTTTATGAACGCATTGGTATGGTTTATATAGGAAGTCTCACGAATTTCCGATTAAACTAGCGAATTTTAATATCGATTTTCTCGAATCTCAGCTCGATTGGGCAACGTTTGAAAATGGATTCGTAATCAGCATCGAAAACTTAATTCAGGTAAATTATTCCCATGTCATATGGCCACATTAAGTTGGGAGAGTTCCCTTGTGAGATGTTTTCAATATTTTTTCTCCTACTACGTGATTTATAAAAATCCAAACTTTACTTGATTAAATAGTTCAATCGAAAAAGAAAACAATAATAACAATTGCCACGCCTGACATTCTAGGTTGACAGCATCATAAGTCGAGGATCACGGCCAATTTAATCAAGAAAAGTTTGGAATTATTTAAATCTTTTCAACTAAATTGTGCTAAGAAGAAGAAATGCCGAAAAAAAGTTACTTTGCGGTTTAATTGCTGAGATATTTTCAATATTTTCTCGTGCATGAAATTTGTTTGCATGAAATTCTGCGGGTGCTGCATACACACATTTGACTAAAACTAGCGTGCACATACTTTGATTGTCGTTGCATCGATCTCATTAAAGGGAGCGTAGCCTCACTCAATGGTCTCTTCGACGCGCAATGCTCTCTCGTTGTTAGAGAACAGAGAAATAGTGTGCGCAATGAAGAGACCATTGAGTGAGGTAACGCTCCCTTTAAACACTTTATCCTGAGAGTTATTTTTGCGATTCAAATAGAACTCATTTTGGCCGTGATTGTCCGCACAGAAGAAAATAATAAATGAAGAATGGGATGGGAGAGAAGAGAGGCGAAAAGTGTCTTGGCCAAAAAACAGACAAGTGCCAGAAATTTATTGATATCGATCAACGAAACTCGTTTACATCTCGTTTCAGAGACGGATCAAACATCAAAATGATCAATTTTTGGTTTTCTTGATGGCAGAATGGTAATAATCTCGAAGGAGATGCGACTTTACGACCACAAGCGACCATCATATAAGCATCAAGTTTTTTTCATAGATCAAGAACCATTGTCTCCGTTTTCCTCGCTCTCTTCATTTAATTTTTCATTGATTTTCTATTATTTGCTATGATTTAGCTAGTGTTTCTGAAATCAGTTTCTGTATTAAATTAGAAGGTTCAAATACAGTACAGCGGAATTTCCCAGTGAAATTGCGCGCCCCGGATGACCCATGGCGCTCATTTTCATCTTCTGATTTTTATAAATTACTTACATAGCCTGGAAAAATTTTTTTTCTTTTTTTTGGCCAAAAGTGGCAGTTCGTGAGCTACATCGAATCTTGAATTTTTCTTAGCACACTAGAGAGGAAAAGATTTTAAAATTTTAAAACTTTTCGTGAAAATTCGGTCAAATCTTGAGCAAAATTTGAACTGCTCATGTGCATTACTCGCATCATACAAATCGCGTGCCAAATGGTCGATCATTTTAACAAGGAGATTCTGTTGTACTGAATAGTTTTTTTCTGTGCATTAAAACTAGACAATGATATTTTTTAAAGTAATTAAATTATGTATCCGCGTCTATAATTTTTGAATGTTTGTATTTATATAGAGGCAATACTTACAGAATACTTAGAGGCAGAAGGAAACAGCCGCGAGACATGTTGGGAGTTCTTCTCTCAGTCTTTTGGATGACTCTTTCGGGTAAGTACTATATACTTTTTAATGTTCGGGAGATATTCGTCCAGCTATTGATGTGTTAGATTCATTTCCCTTACGTCTGGATTATATTTATTATATTTATATTATATTTATATTATATTTATATTTTACGGCAAACCACGTAGGGCACACACAGAGAAAAAAGTTTTATCCACGAAGCATAAGACTTGTGAGGTGCTTTATTTAACACTTGCTTTACTCAAAAGTGTTAAATATAACTCTTCACAGGTCTTATGTGCTGTGGAGTACACTTTTTTCTCTGTGTTTACTTCAGAACACCGGACAAGTTCAAAAGTGTAGTATAAAAGTAAAGAATAAAAGGTCCGTTACCTAGATCTTTTTTCGCCCTCCGCCCCTTTATACTGGTCCGGTGTTCTGAAGTAGTGACGGCAAATGTCCACACCTCGCAAGATAAATATTTTCATATATCGGCAATTCTCTGTGCAGTCTACAGGGTGCGCCAAAATTACCCGGACTGATTTCACCATTATGATTCCCAGGCCCCCAATGCAAATGCGCAACCCCTATTGCAGCATCATGACGAGTGATCATTGGCCACTCCCTATTCAAGGTTTCAAGACAGTTAGTCAAGTCTTCTAGTAATGGGGAAATAAAGTCGACTGCGACCCCTCATTCTCAAGTGTACAAGGTAGATTTATTTATTTTATTTATTTATCATACATCCAATAAAGATGTGACAACATTTGAAACAAAGAATAAATAAGTGAATAAGAGAATCGGGAAAGTGGGTGGTAGGAATAGGGGATAGAGAAGAGGGAAGAGGGAGGGGAGTGCAGGTCTTCATATGTAGACTAAGATCAAAGATCAACATGATCTAGGATAGGTTGGCAAGACCTAGCGGGGGAGGAGTCCGCATTGATTCAATATATATCGGATTGAATCGAGTCTACTATGAGGAAGTGCATTAAAGTGATGTGATGGTAATTCCTAATTTTTCAATAAGGTCAGGGCAAGAAATCAATTTAGCTTTAATAATTGGGGTGCTATGTAATATGGTGGGTGAACCAGTAACACAATGTAATTTGGTCAGGAAACGGGCACACCTAACTGAAAAAGAGGAACGGAGGTTTTCACGTTTAGTTAAAGGAATATGAAATGCGAAACAAGATAATCGACCAAATGTAGGTTTAAAAACAAAGAAATGGCTAGATGGAAGATCTACTTCACAACGAAGAATCTTTAAAGCATAAATAATATCGATCACTGTTCTTCTATGATAAAGGGTAGGGAGGTTGCACAGAGCTAATCTATCAATATACTGCGGAGGGAATACATCTCTATGGAAACAACGATAAAATAGGAGACGAGTAAAAAGATGTGAAACTTTCTCTAATTTACGAACAAGGCCCTTAGATGAAGGGGACCATACGGGGGATGCATATTCAATAATGGGAAGGATATAACATTTAAAGGCGTGTATGTAAACACCGGGTCTAGTGCAAGAGATAGAACGAAAAAGTAGATAAACTAAAGATGTGGCTTTCTTTGTAATAATAGAGATGTGTGAGGAAAAATTGAGAAGAGGGTCAAGGAAGACTCCTAAGTCACGGGTAGATAGAGATGAGGGTAGAGGATGAGAGTGGATCGAGTATGGAAGAGAGGGGTTGTTTTTGCCTATATAAAGTACAGTGCATTTGTTTTGTGCAACTGTCAACTGCCATTTTTGACAGTATTCTACTATAAGTGAAATACCCTGAGAAAGTTGAGTATGAGAAGCTAATGGTTGTAATGGACTAAATGTAGAGTATAGTTTGATGTCATCAGCGAAAATTTTTATATCTATTAAAGGGAGAGGATCTATAACCCTGGGTAGTTCCGAAAGATAAATCAAAAACAGTAATGGGCCCAAAACTGTACCTTGTGGTACTCCTGATGTGACATCCCTCTCAGAAGAGAGGGAATCACCAAGACGTACTCTAAAAGATTGTCATAGTTCATCAGCTCGGCTTTCACGAGTCGGATGTATCCGATACCGGTATCGTGTAACAAGATCTTTGTACTGACAAGGAACGTCCGGGTAGAGGTAGACCGATTTCAGTTTCCACCGCTACGAACCGAGATCTCATCCGAAAGATGGTGTTTCGAAACCACAAGTTTACGATCTGGAGACTCGATATCTCGAACACTTCCATTCTTCATCTCCTCAGGTCTCAGCTGACTCTTCTCCCTTACAAGTACAGTAAACTGTTAGAACCGAATGAGCGACAGATCAAGCTCCGCTGAGAACGGTGACCTCAACTTTTCATGCGTTGTGCTATGTCCGCGCACTTCAGCACGATGTTCAGCGAAGAGAATATCTTACCTTCAAAGACAACCTGAATATCGAGAACAACAGAATCATTGCATCTGGGGTCCGTCCAATCTGTCAAAAAAGATGCGAATAAAGTTGCGAACAAAGTTCGCAACTTTGTTCGCATCTTTTTCTCTAAATCTCTCGAAATACACGCTCTCTAATTCTCTCTAACAAAAGATGCGAAGAAAGTTGCGACCAAAAGATCGCAACAAAGTTGCGAACTTTGTTGCGAGGTCGGTTAGAGCAGGCGAGAGAGTGTGCATTTGAAGAGGAGCAGAAAAAGTAAACGGAGCTTTACACAAAGTTGCGACCAAAGTTGAATTTACAAAAGTGATAGTTTGATGATTAAATTGCTCTTGCTCAATTCTCGATGAAAGTGTGTTCAATAATTTATAAATATTTTTTGCGAAAACACTTATCATTTACACGAAAACTGTACAAGAAATCGTGTGCATTCTCAGTCACACTCGTCCAATTTTAGAGAGCGCGGAGCAGTTGGCGTGCAGTGAAGGGTGTAGGGTGAGGCGATACCCAGCACACGCGTGCGCGATCTCTCCCTCGCAGCGCGCGACTTCACCAGTTCACTCACATGGGGCGGCTGCACCGACCCACATGTCCAAAAAATGGCGAATAAGCAAAGATAAATACAGGAAGTCTATTTGGACACGAGATCAGCCAGCTATTTTGAGCGCAATATCAGGGGAAAACATACCGAAATCAGGGAAACACTTGAAAATCAGGGAAAATTTAAATCCCTGAATCACTAACTTTCCCTGAATCACTAACTCCGCCTGAATCAGTAAAAAAATTTACTTTTGTAAGTTAAATAGTCCAACTCTCTGGCACTTTGCCAAATTTTGTCGGAACGAACAAATATAATTTCCGACTTGTATTTTTTAGTAGTGAGCACTAAACCTAGTAAGTCAGCCCAAAAAATAGCCACCCTCTCGTAGTTATACGGTCGGCTTTCCCGCCCCCGTGTTCACTGTTCTTTCACTCTTTCTCTCCACTCTTTCCGTTCTTTCCGCTTATCAATCGCATTTATCTGTATCAGAATGAATTTAGGTTACTAAAGATATGCTCGCGACGACCACACGTATCGGCTCTCAACACCAAGAACGCTCTGCGGGTCAAGCACGTCGACCTCTACGTCTACTTCAAGAGGCATCTTTGGGTTGAATATGCCATCATCGGACAGCTACAGTCGTCAGGTAGTCTTATTATTTTTAATTTTTACGCTTTCTTGTATCAATTGCATACTCTTGTACACGCTTGTTGTGAATACACTCTCCTCTCTGTCTTACTCTCCTCTCAGTCTCACTCTCCTCTGTGCCTCACTGTCCTCTCTGCCTCACTGTCCTCTCTGCCTCACTCTCCTCTTTGTCTTTCTCGCGACACGCTTGTTGTGAAATACCCTCTCCTCTCTGTCTTACTCTCCTCTCTGTCTCACTCTCCTCTGTGCCTCACTGTCCTCTCTGCCTCACTGTCCTCTTTGTCTTTCTCGCGACACGCTTGTTGTGAAATACCCTCTCCTCTCTGTCTCACTCTTCTCTCTGTCTCACTCTCTTTCTCGCGATAGGGTGCGCGCATTTCACTCTCTATCTCTCTTACTCTTTTTTACCCTTTTTTTTAAAATCCACTGTCCATTTGACTTTCCCAATGCTCTGATTACATTTATCTTGTGTAGTTCCTCTCTATATTTCTTCTGGTTAGCTTATTTTCTCATTAGTTTCTTATTTACACTTGTTTTCACCGCTTCCCTTTTCACTCTCTCAATTTCACACACTCTCTCACCTCCTTCCCTCTCTCTAGCGCTCTAAGTTCCTCTATGTCCGTATCCGTGAAAAAAGACTGGCGCTCATACTTTTTCACGGATACGGACACGAATCGCCCGAATCCGATATGAAAAAAGAGTTCGTACCCATTGCCCTCCGTATGTCTGGATTACCGAGACAGTGAGCGGCCCTATTTAGAGCGATCTATGTTGTTGTTGTTTTACTATATCTTATAACAGGCGTGAAACTATCAAATCGTTATCATCCCTCTATCTCTATGTCTGCGCCAATCCCGAACCTTCTGCCTGTAGTTCTCTCCCAGTTGTAAGCATACAAGAATAGCACAGTTGTGATAAAAATGCGTGTATATCTTTCCTCTTTCGTAGTAATAATAACTTATTGATTGGTGATGTATTTTAAGCCAACCGTTCGATTCAATACTCCAAATTTCAGCATGATGTTCGGTCGTTCTGCCCTCAGCGCTATTTGCATCACAGTCCTCCCACATCTCGCCTATGTTCTTCTCAACTTGAACAACCTCCGTCCCGCTGAGTCCCTCGCCCTCAGTGAAGAGGTCCAGGCCGAAATCGATGAGATCCGCGGCTCCAGCAAGTATAAAGATCGTGCAGAGGGAAAACAAGGTACGATGACTTGTATCGATCGATATCATAACAATTATTGATTGATTTGAGGTTGAAAACATGTACGTACCCGAGCTGATCTTTGGTACGCTGCTCACATCGTCCAATTACGGGTGGTTGTAACGGATACGGAGCTAAGCTGTGTAATATCTTCTCCACTGAATTCACTCTCGAAACCAGCAGCAAGGATTACAAGAAGGCTTTCAAACAGGTAATCGATAATGTATCATGATCTACAGAATCGATCGATTCTTCAAAATATATTCTACGGCTTTATTGATTTGTTCGTTTACAGACCTGGAAGAACAATATGACCAAGGATGAGGATGCCGAAGTGAAAGCTACTTCCGGTGATGACTACACTAAGGTACTTATCGATTTATTGATCCATTATTGATTGATTTCTCTAATCTCCATATTGGTTTAGGTAATCTTCAAGCCTGATTTGAAGAAATTCAAGATGTCCGAGCTGGATGATGATATCATTGCTCTCATGTATCGGTAAGATCGTAAATTAGTTTATTTTTTTAAATTTTTAAAAAAATATTGATTTTTCAGTCGTGCCTACGATATCGCTGGTGCTGCTCGCGGAGTCAAGGTCTACCTGAATAACAAGCTCATTCCTGTAAGTTACCGTAATTCCGAGATACCGTAATCATAGTAATGATGTACAGGTAACTGGCTTCAATCAGTACGCTGAGCAGTACATGAAGAATGAGGTTGATGGACAGGGCGAGCCGCTGAAAGTGTGCTATGAACAGGTATTTATTGATTGTGATGGTTACGGTAGCTGACGTGCTGTCTATGATGCCATAAAACAAACCTACACAACGATCTTATTTGATAAACTGCGCAGCGATGTGCAGTGCTGTGAATTACCGAGACCTGAAACACACCTTGTTGGACTACCTATCCTATTCTCGATTCTTAGCTTTGCTCTACAATATCCTCATATCGATCAATATTGATTATATATCATTGTAGGTGAGTGATCATTGGGAGGTGGCTCTTACCGTATCCGACAAGGGCTTCCAGCAAGTCTCGTTCGTCAATTCCATCGCCACTACCAAGGTATGCCAAAATAATATAATAATAATAATTTATTCCTTCAAAATGATGAGCAATTAATCAATAAATAATGCCGATTCAGGGTGGTCGACACGTTGACTATGTTGCCGATCAAATGGTCCAGAAGCTAATCGATACGATCAAGAAGAAGGATGGCAAGAGTACGGTACAAGTCAAGCCTTTCCAAGTATGTTTCTGATAATTTTGACGATTTATTGATTGATGGATTCACATTATCGATTGATCATTTTCAGGTGAAGAATCACATGTGGGTCTTCGTGAATTCTCTCATTGAGAACCCCACCTTCGACTCGCAGACCAAGGAGACCATGACCCTCCAGTCGAAGAGTTTCGGATCCAAGTGTGAGATCTCGGACAAGTTTGCTAAACAGGTACTTTGTATTCTGTAGTTTGGTTAACGATTTATGCGACTAACCTACCGTACTTGTTCAAGGCCATATTTTTTCGGTGTCCTCACTGTATTTTATTTATCGATTCGATTCGATTCATGGTTTAGAAAGTTAGAAGTAGAGGTCTCGTGGGTGCGCTTCAAGCAGATGGAGATTGTGGACAAGAAGTGCAACAGCAAGAAGACGAGCAAGATGAAGGTGGGGGCAGATTGGTCGATTAGTTGATTCATTGATTGATTTTCTGCATTATTGATTTATTGATTTTTTCTGAAATTATTGATTAAATGATTATCGCATCTTTGTAGGGCATCCCCAAGCTCGAGGACGCCAACGACGCCTGAACCAAGAACTCGCATCTGTGCACGCTCATTCTCACCGAGGGAGACTCGGCCAAGACCCTCGCTGTATCTGGTAAGTATCGATTGTAATATCGATTAATTGATTTATTGCCGTAGTATTGGCTGTACTGTAATCATACGTGGGCGGTATTGTCGCTAGCGTCAAGACCCATCCGATTTTAGCATCCGACCCACCCCATTTTCTCAAAAATCACCTGGGGGATGGGATATATATCTGTTAGATAAGTCTTTTGAAGTATGTCCGTCGATATCGATTAGTCAGAGTGGGTCAATAGCCAATCGATAATCCACTTTGATGACGTCACTCGCTCCTTTACTGATATGTACGCCACCTAGTTATTGTAGTCTGGCCTAGCGTACAACCGTTGACCCGTTGAACCCCTTGATTGCCTACGCGGTCACGCGCCCCGTATATAAAGCTGCGGTTTCGCTTCCCAGCTCACTTCTATTAGTTTATCTCACGTTGCACTGTTAATTCTCTCTCCGATAAAGTCTCTATTCTGCTACACGAGTTGTGCCTAAGGACATAACATTTACTATGATAATAATAATAATAATAATAATAATAATAATAATAATAAATGTTTGAGGCGAACACATCAAGGGCAACGTGCTCGTCGACCCGACCGCAGTCATCGGCGAGGGTTGAGTGATTGGACCGGATGTTGTAAGTGCCAATATTGATTGATTTACTTATTTAATTATTGATTGATAGATTGATGTCTTTATTGATTTGTGACTACATATTCTGTCGTGCACGGCGGCTCAATGATAGTAACTAAGGAGCTCCCGCAATCTAAAACTGAGTTGTCTTTTTCAGGTTCCTGGGTGCGCATGGATGGCTCGTCGGTGCTGGGCGATGACGTCGTCGTCAAAGATGAGCTCTACTTCAACAAGGCCATCTCGGCCAGCGTACCACAGAGGGAAGTCATCATGTAGAGACACTCTCACTCTCACAGCGTCCCCCCCTGATTTTGGTATACGGTAGTCCCACAATAGATTGATTGTCACAACGATCCCACCCTGATTTTGGTTTACGTTAGCCCCTTTTATTGATTGATTGATTCGTAGCTCGATAGATTATTTCTTTGTATGAGCCCCAGCCATGTGACGATTCTTCTGTACATACCAGACGATTGTTTTTTGTCATAGTCTATCTATTTATTGATTGATTTTTATGCATTCGGTTTTATACCTATTGATCAATTCATGCTAGGATGACGTCACGTTTCATATGCTGCGACCGGACGCCCATTTTCCCATTCGTCAATCGATCAATAATTGTATATTGATCGACTACCCACCGTAATCTCACTCACTCCTCGTTATTCATTTGTTCTTTCACCCAATTATTGCTTTCTACATAACATGTTTCTCCCTCTCATCTATTATATTTGTACTTGTAGTGCTTGTCATTGTCTCGTTTTCATACTTTTTGGTTCGATTTATTACTTTGTTCATACAGTAATTTTAAAGGAATGTTTTGTGTTGACATGAAATATCTATAAAACCCGAAAAAACACAAAGAATAACGTAGAATCATCAACAAAAAGGTCTCGGTAAGGGTAATTTACAATTAGTCAATCATCTGACCCGTCGCAATCAATTTGACCCAATGAAATCGGTTACTGTAGGTTACGGTAGGTGGATTACGGTAGATTATGATGGCTTAAATAATGAGTTAACTTGATAGTTGTTAGAACCGGCGGAGCTCCGCCCACCACCCGTTAGTTTAGTCACACACCAAACCCGTCTGGGGTTTGCCGAACACTTTATTACAAGTATATAAGCCCCTTTGCCCTGAGAGAACTTGCAACGAAAGTTGCGAGGAAAGTTCGCATCTTTCCTCGCATCTTTCGACGGAAAGATGCGAACTTTCTTCTGAACTTTGGTGTCCAAAGTGACAGATTGGACGGACCCCTGATCTTAAAGAATCCTACAAGACGGCTGGGGTCATGGGGCATATCAGTCTTCCACAATACGCCAAGGTTTTAGCTGCTGTTTGCCCAACTGGAAAGTCCACTCTTGTTTTGCCACTCCATGCGTCTAGATCAATAAGGCATATTTTACCAAGCACAGTCTCGAAGACGCGCTTTTACTCCGATACCATACCCACTTCGGTCAGGACCACTAGACATTTCGGTAAGATTCTGTCGTCAATGACATGATAAAGTTGACCCAGTCGTGGTTTTTCACCCATGCACTCGGCAAAATCCATCACATTGAATTACTTCCGAACTCCCCCAATCTCAACCTCCTCGACTGCAGTGCTTGGAGGTGTTGTAGGCCAAGATGTCCTCTATCAAGCACCAGAACCTCGACTCCCTCAGTGCTCCGCTTCTCAAGGCATGGGACGAACTCGATGACAACTACTTGCGGGAATCGGCAGTCGCATATGAGAAGAGACTCATGGCTTGTGTCAGAGCTAAAAGAGACCACGGCGAGATTCGCTAGTACACTACTGCTGCCCATATTCTTGATAAGCTTTACCATGAACCATATCACTCAGGTCACATTTCCAAGGGGAGATTCATATGGAGACAACAGTTCGGGTAATTATGGCGCACCCTGTAGCAACTATCTATTGCCTGTAATGATAAACTGATTAAAAAATGATTTATCTATTTATTCGAAATATACTATTCCTTCAGTTCATGGACAATGTCCGATACCGAAGACACCCGACCGTGTACCATCCATCTTCGCTGGTTTCACTCCACTGAACATCACAAATAATAAGATCCAATGTCCCAGAAGATGGACGTTCAGAGTGAGTCTCACAGTATTCACCAGTGGCCGTATGCAAGAACAACGGGAAAACCGTTTTCCAGGAAAATGTGACGTCATTAGCGTAGGCGGAGGCGTTTTCCAAAAATCCTCCGCCTACGCAAATGACGTCACATTTTCCTGGAAAACGGTTCGTGTATGCTACCACAGGGCTATGCATTTTCCGTTTTCCTAATTTTCCGATTTTCCGAGAAATAGAGAGAAATTAGAGCGAAATAAATCCCCTGGTATGCACACAGAGAAAACTTGTTCTCCACTGTATCACAAGACCTGTGAAGTGTATATTTAACAGTTTGGAGGTATTTTTAACAGAACTAGTGATATAATATGACACTTCACAGTTATCTTGTTTGAGAAAAAATGTTTTCAGATAAATCCTGATCATAGTGGTGGCCTCATGGACAGACAGGATTATATTTGTGATGCAACGACGAACACGTACAATGCTTTTTTTAAAATTATTAAAGGCCCGAACTAATTTTAACACCCTGAGCTAGTTTTAAAAGACCGGCTCGGTAAGACTCGAGCATGGTCCGGACATTCGCGAGGAATTTCGATCTGGCCCTCAATACTTTCATCATAGACACATACCGGGGGGGGGGGGGGGGGGACCGATGAAAGTTATAGTGAAAATGCCCTCAGGCTCAAACCCGGCTCACATATGTCGCATAAAATAAACAATTGAAAAATTCATAACTTTTCAATCTTGATAGCTAGGACTTTTATTTCTTTTTATTGGTGAATAACATGTCATGCACTCTTATATACACTCCTGAACAATAATTCTGAATATGCTTTTTCGTGTTTGATTTTCAGATCTTCGTTGAAGCGATACTGCAAGAAATGCCATAGTGTATGTTGTAGCCCTGACGATTATGCACGTGGTGGTCACATTCCCCTGGCCAGCCAGTTTGTCATAAGCCTCGAGCATTGCAACTAAATGTGAGATGTGTAAATTGCAAAAATCGAAAATTAAATTTCTCGAAATTCGCAAGAGTAAGAGGTCGCTTTATTATGGCATTTTACTCGCAGTGATGCGCGTACATAGGAAAAATATACAAATAGACTCGGACTACATTTTTTTTAAATTTAGAAAAATGATTATTATATTTTTATTTTTTCAACTCCACATTCAGTCGACCGTCAAGGCAAGTTGATTCATAGGGCGGATGGTGGCTAATGCATGTGTGTTTGCAGAAACGACTGCAACGTGAAGAATCTTCGTTTCGCAGATCTCGAATTTATTTTTTTAATTATCAAACTTGAATATTTTTAAGTTTCTTTCTTATAAATCGGTTGGAAGGTAGCGTACTCCATCCAAAGCTGTACCATTGTTACCAGTAGGAGTGTACGGTACTTGATTACCGTAGTTGTCAGGAATCGCGAACTGTTTTTTTTCAGTCGGCCCCCGATTCTCAACCATGACCCGGGGTTCATGGTTGAGAATGGCTGAGGTCGAAAAATTCTTGATGATCCCAGACCAAATACTATTTGGCATTATATCAACAGTGGGCCAACTTTTATTTTTATGGATACCATAACTCGAATTACTGTAATCTAGCTACCGTATCCTATAATAATGTGGTGAAATTCTCGGAAAATTCAGTTGCGTGCATTACTATTACGTTAATTAGAGTTATGGTATCCATAAAAATAAAAGTTGGCCCACTATTGATATAATGCCAAATAGTATTTGGTCTGGGATCATCATGAATTTTTCGACCTCACCCATTCTCAACCATGAACCCCGCCGGGTCATGGTTGAGAATCATGGGTCGACTGAAAAAAATCATTTCGCCTTTTCCTGGCGATTACGGTAGTTCAATACCGTATACTCCTACTGATAGAAATGGTACAGGTTTGGATGTAGTACGCCACCTTCCTACCGATTTATACGAAAGAAACATATAAATATTCAAGTTTTATAATTAAAAAAATAATTTCGAGATCTGCGAAACGACGATTCTTCACGTGGCAGTTGTTTTCGCAAACGGACATACATCAGCTATCATCCGCCCTATGAATCAACATGCCTTGACGGTTGACTCAATTTGGGGGTTGAAAAAAATAAAAATAAAATACATTTTTTAAAATTTTTTTAAAATGTAGTCTGAGTCTATCTGTGTATTTTTTCTATGTATTCACATCGCTATGAGTGAAATGACATTATAAAGCTAACTCTTACACTTGCGAATTTCAAGAAATTTAATTTTCGATTTTTGCAATTTACACATATCTCACATTTAGTTGTAATTCTCGAGGCTTATGACAAGCTGGCTGTCCAAGGGAATATGACCACCATGTGCATAATCGTCAGGGCTACAATATACACTATGGCATTTCGTGCAGTATTTATTCAACGAGGATAGAAGACGAAAAATCCGAAAATCAGACACGAAAAAACATATTCAGAACGATATGAAATAACTACTCAGTTGTGTTTATAAGAGTGCACGACATGTTATTCACCAATAAAAAGAAATAAAAGTCATAGCTATCAAGATTGAAAAGTTATTAATTTTTCAATTTTTTATTTTATGCGACATATGTGAGCTGGGTTTGATCCGAAGGGCATTTTCACTATAACTTTCATCGGCCTCCCCCCCGGTATGTGTCTATGATGAAAGTATTGAGGGCCAGATCGAAAGTCCTCGCGAATGTCCGGCAGGGGGTCAAAATGCTCGAGTCTTACCGAGCCGGTCTCTTAACAACCGAGCTAATTTAAAAGCAACGCTCCCTCGTAGACAAAGAAGGCGGGGAAGCGAAGAGTTTCCGATTAACTCGGGGTATTAGCAATTTAACTCGGGGTGTTAAAATTAACTCGGGTGCGGCTTTAATTATGTACGTCATTAAGATGGAAGGGCGTTATTGATGGATATCGTCTTCGTGGAGATCAGCTGGTAGGATAAATATTTATCGATTTTTTCAATAGATGAATATTTATCGAACGTTTCTTATAATACAATTTTAAAGATGGAGACCCACGAGTTTTTTCGCAATAAGACTGTTCGGATAGTATGATAGAGATTCATCAAACAAATCGAAAGACATATCTGATATTGATTCCCGATATGTTTAAAGCTTACTATGAGCATTGAAAGTACAACTTTCAAGGCATGTAGGGAGTACTCATCGAATTTGCATACTTTCTCTCTCATTTTCTCATTATCCCTTACGCCAATTACCATATAATATAAACAATAGCCAGCATGCTTATCGTGGCGGGAGTCAGTCATGCCAACTCATGGGTCCCCTTCTTTAAGGCAAATTTAACAGCAAAATCATTGATAATGCGTGTGATAAAATATTTTTTTAACTAAAAGAACTGCAACAGCTAAGCCACGGTATTATATTATGAATATGCGAGCTAGAAAAATACAGCGAAGTATCAATTGCATTTTTTTCTAATGAATTGTAATTTATATGGAATTGAACAGAGACTGCGGTAATCAATACATTGCAGATAACATGCGTCGATGCATCGGGAATTGATTTCGATAGTTAGTTACATTATTCCTTAAAGGCACATAACGAGCCAAGTTGAAACTCTCCACTCTGGCCACACTCTCTCGCTTTCTTTGTCAACGAGAGTGCGTTGCCAGAGCGGAGAGTTCCAAATTAGCTTGTGCCTTTAACAGTACATTGATATCTAACAGAGAGACAATAAAGTGAAGCGTAATTGGTTGAAGAATGCACAATCGATTTTAATGATTGCACCACAGTATTCTGGTTCAAGCCATTTTGTTTCCATAGCAAGACAAGCGAAAGACGATTGCATTTGAGAGAGTTTCTATGTTGAGCGGTCGTTTTGGCTTTCACAGTCCATAGAACATTGTGGCACAATTAACAATCGATATTATTGATTTCAGAATGTACAATCGATATTACTGATAGCTATGGCAAAGTATCTCTATTCTATCCCGTATCTAATGAGTACACTTGTGGTCCGGGATACCGACTGGAGGCGAAATCCGCCGGAATCAAGTTTGAAGGTAAAATTTTGAAATGTGAAATGAGAAGTGCGAAATGAAAGGTAAAATTGTGAAATGAAAATGTAAAAATGAATCGATCAGGAAATACCGTAACATGTACCAGCAGAACCAGTTGGAGGGTTGGCAATAATGATCTGAATGCACGACCTATTGTCAGCTGTATCGGTCAGTCTCTTCTTTGATTTTCCAATACTTAAAGTGTACTTGAAATAAGTTACTAACTTAAAGAAGGAGACCCTTGAGTTGGCATGACTGACTCCCGCAACGATCAACATGGGATAGAATGTTAATATTGTATGGAAATTAGCGTAAGTAACAATGTGAAAGTGAGAGAGTCAAGTATGCAAATCAGATAGGCACTCTCTACTTTCCTGAAAAGTTGTACTTTCAATGCGCATAACAACCTTCAAACATATCATCACGCAATATGAAATGTGTCGTTCGGTTCGTGTGATAAATCTCTATCATTCTACCCGAACAGTCTTGTTACGAAAAAACTCGAAGGTTATTTTTTTCATTAATGAATATCATGTTTTTGGAATTGTTACATCATTGGGATATGCTTATAGAGGAAGCAACTACAACTACAACTACGACAACTAAAAAGCCTACAACTACTACTACTACTAAAAAGCCACTACCGACACCTGATGTAACGGATGATTTCCTTTATATATTTTTTATATCTACGCCCGAGGCGCGAAAAAAAACTTTAGCTAATGTGCTCATGTGCTACCCCTCTGGTATTTCCAAACTAGTAGTTTACTTGCGTGACGTCACAGACTAGTAGTTTACTGCTAGTTTACTACAAGTGAAATAACATTTGACGAAATACATTATCGTATTATACACCACTTCTAGTAAACTTACGTTTAACTAGCCGTAGACCTGTAAGTCTACGGATAGTAGGAAATATAGGCAAACTACTAGTTTGAAAATACTAGAGCCTGAGACCAATTGAATACAAAGGATTCAAACCCAAGCCGTTTAGCGTTAGTGCATAGGAATAGATACATGAGCTAGGGTTTTTCTGTGATTGTAAAATGAAATAATTACGATTGGACACTGAAATGTGGAGTGATTCTAAAGGGAATGTCACTGCTGTTGTTGTGTTTTTTTCAAATGTGCTTTGCACAACTAGCATAACTAACTAAGTATAACTATAGCTCAACTATAGTATAGCATAAGTATAACTAGGTAGTAGGTAAATTTATATTGTTAATATATTGTAGCGCAGCGTCTATTTGGTCCGAGATCAGCATCCCACTGGATTAGTTGGAGTATTGAGAAACTCTCGAATGTCATCAGTTTATGTATTGTTTAACCCGAGTAAGTGTGTCAACCATAAATAAATTAATAAATGAATAAATGAGTAAATAAATAAATAAATAAATAAATAAATAAATAAATAAATAAATAAGTAAGCAAATAAATAAATAAATAAATAAATAAATAAATAAATAAATAAATAAATAAATAAATAAATAAATAAATAAATAAATAAATAAATAAATAAATAAATAAATAAATAAATAAATTAATTAATTAATTAATTAATTAATTAATTAATTAATTAATTAATTAATAAAAAAATAAATAAATAAATAAATAAATAAATAAATAAATAAATAAATAAATAAATAAATAAAAAAATAAATAAATAAATAAATAAATAAATAAATAAAGCCATTTTCAGCCACACTCGGTAAAGTCTTTGAACCGAGTGCGCTGTGGAATGCAACGGCCATGTGCAGCGAGTACAATTGTCTTTATTGGCTGATAAGAAACGAATACTGTGAGCCTTTTTCATATTTCACATCTGGGCATTTCAAAACTTAAAGTCGACTACGCCACAGACTTGAATTTCGATTTAAGCCAACTTCAAGTGAATTCTGATGATTATTATTAATTTAATTTGGCATTATTAAGAGTCCGGATCTGTAAGACTCGACCATTTCGGCCAGATTTCGGACATCGCGCCAAGAATTTTGATTCAGGCCATTCCACTTTATGGGTGTAGGGTACATTGGGCCCTGATTACAAAATGGTACTCAAAGTGGCCCTAGCAGTGGAATTCGGCGCGCCAGGTGGGCGCCAAGTTGGAAAACTCGATTTTCATATTTTTTCAACCGAACAAGCTAGAGTCCAAATTTCTTCGGCATTGTGCTAGGCATGCCAAATGTGCACAGAAACACTATTGAGATTAATTTTAAGAAATTCTTAGACTGATTTTTTGACCCGAATTTTCGGTTTTTTTTCGATTTCTCGGCATCTCAATTTCAATTCCGCATAAGTTCTCTAGTATATCCATGTAGCCCAACTACTAGTGCATGTAACCCTGCTAGGCGGAAATCGATCTTGGATTGCGCGTGTCGGAAAAAATCGGTCTGATCGTCTCCAACTTGACTCAGACTCGTTGTTTCATAATTTTTTGCTGCATTTTCAAAACGATTAGTGCGGAATTGTGGTCTACTCAACGTTTAGAGGTAAGACTAGTTAAATGACACAAGAACCCCATCACTTGGATCAATTTGAAAATTTCGATTTTCACGACCCGGGTGTCATGGTCCGAAAATTTCAAAATTTCTCAAGTTTTAAATGTTTTCATTTATGTGGCTTATTGTGAAGTACTAATGATGTGAATAATATTCAGCCAATGCTCAATGACTGATCTCTCCTTTCAACCATTTTTCGAAAACTTTAAAAAAAATCATGTTGAATGCGTGCGAAAAAGCCAGAATTGTGCTTGAATCAGTCTCCAACTTACTCTCTGTAACATTATATCTAAGTACTTTGCAATGTACATAATCAATACGAAAATCGTTAATTTTGGAAAATTCAAAAAAAATCAATTTGAGTGCCTACTTTCACGGAAAATTTCTGAAATATTGCAGTTTTTCGACACGAATGCCGCGACAATTAGCAAATGACAACGACAATGTGAACTTTCATGATGAGTAAACATAGTAGAACTGAAATCCCGGCATTCGGCTCACTTTTGAAAAAATCGATTTACATGACCCCGGGGTCATGGTAAAAAATTATGAATTTTCCAAAATTAACGATTTTCATATTGATTATGTGCATTGCAAGTTACTTAGATAGAATGTTACAGAAAGTAAGTTGGAAACTGATTCAAGCACATTTCTGACTTTTTCGCACGCATTCAACATGAAAGTTTTCGAAAACTGGTTGAAAGGAGAGATCAGCCATTGAGCATAGGCTGAATATTATTCACATCATTAGTGCTTCACAATAAGCCACATAAATGAAAACATTTCAATCTTAAGAAATGTTGAAATTTTCAGACCATGACCCCCGGGTCGTGAAAATCGAAATTTTCAAATTGATCCAAGTGATGGGTTTCTTGTGCCATATTACTCGTCTCACCTCTAAACTTTGAGCAGACCACAATTCCGCACTAATCGTTTGGAAAATACAGCAACAAATCACGAAATAACGATTCTGAGTCAAGTTGGAAACACTCAGACCGATTTTTTCCGACACGCGCAATCCAAGATAGATTTTCGCCTAGCGCGGTTACATGCACTAGTAGTTGGGCTCCATGTATATACTAGAGAACTTTTGCGGAATTGAAATTGAGATGCCGAGAAATCGAAAAAACCGAATATTCGGGTAACAAAATCAGTCTAGGAATTTCTTAAAATTATTCTCAATTGTGTTTCTGTGCACATTGGGCATGCCTAGCACAATGCCGAAGAAATTTGGACTCTAACTTGTTCGGTTGAAAAAATGTGAAAATCGAGTTTTCCAACTTGGCGCACACCTGGCGCGCCGCATTCCACTGCTAGGGCCACTTTGAGTACCATTTTGTAATCAGGGCCCAAGGAACCCATAAAGTGGAATGGCCTGAATCAAAATTCTTGGCGCGATGTCCGGACCATGGTCGAGTCTTACAGATCCGGACTCTTAATAGAGATGGATATTCGGGTTGCGGGATGCGAGCCTGCAATGGCCCGCATACCATTGCGGGCCCGCAATCGCTCCCCCTCGCCTCCCTCTGAAGTTGCGGGCCCGCAATGATTTTACGAGCCATTGCCGGCCCGCAATCCCTGAATAACCAACTCTAATTTAAAAAAAAACTTAAAGTCGACAGGTTGCGGGCCCGCAATAATTTTACGAGCCATTGCGGGCCCGCAACCCCCGAACAGCCAACTCTAATTATTAAATAAATTTGCTTCAGACTACAACATCAAACGCATGTCATACAGACCGGCAACCGGTGCCATTCCATCGAGAACGATAGCTATCGTGGCGATAAGAAATTGCTGCGGAGCCACACGTCCCGTATACGCGGTCACCTCGGACTATCCCGTTAAGTATAGGAAAGTAAACAAGTACAAGCACTACATCAGTGAGTGGAATATGTACATCATCTGGCGCGATGATGTGATGTTAAAATCTTGTAAAAATAGATGGAAAAGTGAAAAGTAGCGTTAATTTTGTGATTGCAAAAGCAGTTGGAAAAGTAACAATTCAACACTCGCGTAAACGAAAAGCATTGTAAAAGTTTGTCAATTACGAAGATGTGCTACTTTTCAACTACTTTTACAATCACAAAATTAACACTACTTTTCACTTTTCCATCTACTTTTTCAAGATTTTAACACCCCATGAGATCCGTGGAATGAGAGCCGACTGCATGAGAACTACACACACAGAAAAATAATGTACTCACACACAAGACCTGTGAATTGTTATATTTAACTGTGTTTTTAGTACTTTTAACACACAAAAAGTGTTAAATATAACACTTCACAGGTCACTTGTGTGAAATAGTTCTCGGTTCTCATTCCACTGTTCTTATACGACCTAGTTCCCATTCTTCTATCTTTCACAAAATCACGCATTTTCAGATTACGATCATTCTCTAAATTCGTACAATTTTGGAAAGAAAACAAGCGCAGCCCCGGCATTTTACATTTGGCCATGAAGCTATCAACACGATTATTTTTAAAGTTCACATCTTAATACTTATATTTTTATTTTTATTTTTATTTTTTTTCCATGCTTGTGCAATTTCATTTATTCATTGATTATGAAGAGATCGATGGGGCATCCGACCATATTGTTATGAACTCTATCTGTAGGCGATAAATAGTGTTGAGAGAAATATGTCATTGTTGTTCCAATTTTAATAAAATTATGGTCAGAACTATTTTCGCTTTGATTTCGCAATATTTTTTGATTTCTTTTTTCCCCGTGTGAAGGATTCTTAATTTTAATTCGTTCATTTTACTTGTTGAAACATCGCTATGATCTATGATAAATAAATAAATACACAATTGTCAAGCAGTAGATTGAAAAAAAACGGAAGAAGACTGCTCTCCATCTTTTCTCCTGAAATGAAGAATGGGAGGAGGATGGGGGAGTTCAAAAGTATTTATCCGAGAAAAAAAACAGAGAAGTGCCCGAAATTTATTGCCGTTCAACGAAACAGTTTTAAATCTCGTTTCAGCGACGGATCGAAATAACAAATTGCTCAGTTTCTAGTTTTCCAGACAGCGAAATGATAATAATCTCGAAGAAGATGTCGTCGTTAGGAGACATTACGACCACCTGCTACGACCATATAAGCTTCTCGATTTTTTGTTCGAAAATCAAGAAGCTTATTGTCTCCGTTTTTTTCTTTCTCCCATAAATTTATTATGATTTCCTATAGTTTTCTATGAAAGCAACTTGATATTGATTCTTAGAAGTGTTTCTGAATTAAATGATGATAATTGAAAGGTGTAAATACAGTGGAATATCCAGTGACGGGCGACCCGGAGCGCCCATTTGGCCACTCGATTTTTGGCACTATCAGCCGTTGAAAGGGAGCGTAACCTCTCTCAATGGTCTCTTCGGCGTGCAAAGCTTTCTCGTCGAGCCATTGCGGGCCCGCAACCCCCGAATTGCCAACTCTAATTATTAACTTAAAGGGGCTGCCACCTTTGTCAACGGTCTCTTCAACGGTCTACGCGCTCTCGTTGTTAGAGAACAGAGAAATAGAAAGCGCGATGAAGAGTCCATTGAGAGAGGTTACGCTCCCTTTAAATTGTTTGGGTTGTCTTACCCCAGAATTTTATATATTACGTATAATTTATTTTCGAAATTCGAATATTATCTTTAAACCCCGTGCGAAAATATTGAAAAACTCGATCCTCAAAGTACCTCAAAGTGACCGGAAATTTTTTTCTTACAATTAGCACAATTACATACTTATGATTAATTCGTTAAAATCTGGAGTAAAAAAGTGTCTATAATTCTTGAATGTTTGCATTTATATAGAGGCAATAATCAGAAGGAAACATCCTCGAGACATGCTGGTCGTTCCCCTCTCAATCTTGTGGATGACTCTAGCTGGTAAGTACATATAATAAATAAATATCTTTTGATAATCGGTTACATCGGTTTTTTTTCGTTTGCCCGAATGTGGGCAAATCGTGTACACAAGTAGACAAAGTTGAGAACTATGTTACCCATTATTGGGCAAGATTGTTTTCTGTGTGGTAGGGAATATTTTCTCCCTGCAGTTCAGGGACAATGTCCGATACCGAAGACACCCGACCGTGTACCAGCCGTCTTCGCCGGTTTCACTCCACTGAACATCACCAAGAATAAGATCAAATGTCCTCGGAGATGGACCTTCAGAGTGAGTCTCACACAGGGCTGGGATTTTTTGTTTGGTATTTTTTTTTGTTTTTTGGTTTTTTTGGGTTTTTGAGAATTTTTTGTTTGGTATTTTTTTTGTTTGGTTTTTCTGCAAAAACAAAAAATAACAAAAAAATCGGATAAAGAAAATTTACACAAATTTGCTTGAAAAGTTAGTTTATGAACAGTTTTGTTGTTCATTTTTCACCGTAAGACAACATTGGTGAGTGTAATATTACGGAATAGTGTTAAAGAAGGGGATTTTTTTCTTGAGTGAATATACTTGTCAGGCAGGGCTATAGATGACATCTACCTGAATAGAAAATCAATATTGTCTCAAATTATGGATACCCCTACCGTAATCCGACATGAAAGTTCGTTGTTGCGCCAAGGAAATGCCAGGGACA
Source organism: Parapristionchus giblindavisi (assembly GCA_943737045.1). NCBI lineage: Eukaryota > Metazoa > Nematoda > Chromadorea > Rhabditida > Diplogasteridae > Parapristionchus > Parapristionchus giblindavisi. Next base: position 88,687 of record CALSFV010000317.1, on the reverse strand, counting down.
ATGCGGCCTTTCGAATTTGAAAGCTGAATATAGGGAAAATCGCAAACGGAAATCCAAACGCTCGTGGTGCGGTTACAAGCGCTGATTACTAACCAGTGCTACACGGGCTACGCCTTTGGCCTTTCGAATCTATTAGAGAATACAGAATGTCACATAATTGATCCCACGTTCTTCATGATAATAGCGCACCCCATACATTTGCATACCCTCACAAGGTGAGGATCGACCCACTCTATACGGCTCTTTTTAGCATCTACCCACTATACAAGGGTCCTTTTTTAAGCTAAAAATTATAATTCAACCGAAAAATAACGAAATCAACCCACTATATAAAAATAAAACGGTGAGGGTGCCTAAAATGTATGGCGCACCCTCAATTTCCTGATTCCCCTACTTTAACTAATCAATAAAATGCTGCCGATAACAAATCGACAACGTATTTATCTTCTATGTTTGTTTTAGTTGTTGATTTTAAGAATTTTGACTCGGAATAAAGAATAGTTACTATTTAAAGTAAGAGCAACACGAGATAATGTTAAAATTTTCTCGGAACAGTGGGAAAAATTAATTTTTTTTTTTTTGGTTTTTTTTGGTTTTTTTTTGTTCGGTGAGAAATTTTTTTTGTTGAACCCAAACAAAAAATTTTTTGGTCGAAATTATTTTTTGTCCCAGCCCTGGTCTCACAGTATTCACCAGGGCTATGTTTACCCCAGACAGGGAAAAAACTCTTATGTATAGGGGAATTATTTCCTAGAAAGGAAAAAAAATCTGCCATGAATCATAGGGGAATTCGACCTCGATGTACAGCCACGCAGAATCTCCTTTCGTGCATGTGATCCCGGGGATCCCCGGGATCCCCCCGTGCTCCTCGAATTTTTGTGCTGTGAAGTTTGAATATCAGGTGTGGCAATTGTTACTATTGTTTTTCTCTTTACTTGAACTATTTTATCAAGTAAAGTTTGAAATTTTTGAAAGCTTGTCAATTAAATTGTGCTAAGAAATAGAAATCCCAATAAAGTTACTTTGAGATTAATAAAGCCGAACGTGCGCGAGTTCTTCAAGATTTTCGGGCGGCATTTGCTGAAAATTAATATTTTCAATATCTCGGGCTACGTAATTGATAAAATTCCAAACTTCCTTGATAAAATAGTTCAAGTAAAGAGAAAAAGAATAGTAACAATTATCGCACCTGATATTCAATATTCACAGCACAAAAATTCGTGGAGCACGGGGGGATCCCGGGGATCCCCGGGATCATATGCACGAAAGGAGATTCTGCGGGGCTGTATAGTGATACTACTAAGCGTCTAATCCACCATATAACGAGACCTGTGAAGTGCTTGCTATATTTAACACTTTTGAGGTTTTTTTAACGCAAAAATGTCAAATATAACAGCTCTTTTGTGAACAGAACAATACGTTCATTCAGATCAATCCTGATAATAGCGGTGGCCTCATGGACAGACAGGATTATATTTGTGATGCAACGACAAAAACGTAAAATGCTTTTTTCTTGAATTGTTAGAGGCACACCCGGGCTAATATTAAAACCCTGAGCAAATTTTAACACCCCGAGCTAATTTGAAACTCGCCGCTCTTGCAACGCTCTCTCTCAGACAAAGACAGCGGGAGAGCACAATGGCATAAGGGAGACTTTCAGACTATCTCGGGGTGTTAAAATCATCTCGAGGTGCTACAATTAGTAATGGATTTTAAAAATTTAACTCGGGGTGTTAAAATTAACGCGGAGTGTGGTTTAATTATACGCTTTGTTGAGATGGAAGGGCGTGATCGATGGGTATCATCTCCGTGGAGATGAACTGGTAGGATAAATATCGATTTTTCATGCTTTTTTTTGAAGAGACGAATAAGAGACAACGTTTCTTACAATTTTATGGCAAAATTAAAACCAAAATCATTGATAGGTTTTTGATAATAAGATCGATTAATTGATTAATTGAATGATTCATTGATTGATTGTGAGACGTCTAATCAATACATTGCAGATAACATGCGTAGATGCTACGGGAATCGATTTCGATAGTTAGTTATGGAGTTACCTCGCGCAAAACACTCCTCTCTGACCACACTCTCTCGCATTCTTTGTCTACGAGAGTGCGCTGCCAGAGCGAAGAGTTTCAAATTTGCTTTGCATTTAAGAGACCGGCTCGGTAAGACTCGAGCATTTTGACCCCCTGCCGGACATTCGCGAGGAATTTCGATCTGGCCCTCAATACTTTCATCATAGACACATACCGGGGGGAGACCGATGAAAGTTATAGTGAAAATGCCCTTAGGCTCAAACCCGGCTCACATATGCCGCATAAAATAAAAAATTGAAAAATTCATATCTTTTCAATCGTGATAGCTAGGACTTTTATTTCTTTTTATTAGTGAGTAACATGTCATGCACTCTTACAAACACTGCTGAACATTAATATCATATCGTTCTGAATATGTTTTTTCGTGTCTGATTTTCAGATTTTTCTTCTTTTCTCCTCGTTGAATCGAGATTGCAAGTAATGACATACTACATATTGTAGCCCTGACGATTGTGTACATGGTGGTCACATTCCCTTGGCCAGCCAACATTTCGCAGGCATCGAGAATTGCCGCCGAATGTAAGAAATGTGTAAATTGCGAAAATCGAAAATTAATTTTCTTGAAATTCGAAAGAGTAAGAGGAAGCTTTATTATGTCATTTTACTCGTAGTGATGCGTGTACACAGGAACAATATATAGATAGACCCAGACTACATTTTTTTTTAAAATTAAAAAATAATTATTTTATTTTTATTTTTTCAGCTCAAACATTCAGTCGACCGTCAAGGCAAGTTGATTCATAGGGCGGATGGTGGCTGATGCATGTGTGTTTGCAGTAGCGACTGCCACGTGAGGAATCGTCGTTTCGCAGATATCAAATTTATTTTTTTAATTATCAAACTTGAAAATTTATATGTTTCTTTGATATAAATCGGTTGGAAGGTGGCGCACATCAACCAAAGCTGTACCATTGTTTTCAGTAGGAGTGTACTGTACTGCACTACCGCAACCGTCGGGAATCAAGAACTAACTTTTTTTCAGTCGACCCATAATTCTCAACCATGACCCCGGGTTCATGGTTGAGAATGGTCGAAGTCGAAAAATTCATGATGATCCCAGACAAAATACTATATGCCATTATATCATCAGTGGGCCAACTTTTATTTTTATGGATACCATAGCTCGAATTACCGTAATCTAGCTACCGTATCCTATAATAATGTGGTGAAATTCTCGGAAAATTCAGGTGCGTGGATTACTATTACGGTAATTCGAGTTATGGTATCCATAAAAATAAAAGTTGGCCCACTGATGATATAATGCTAAATAATATTTGGTCTGGGATCATCATGAATTTTTGGACCTCAGCCATTCTCAACCATGAACCCCGTGTCATGGTTGAAAAACATGGGTCGACTGAAAAAAAATTAGTTCGCGATTCCTGGCGATTACGGTAGTACAGTACAGTACACTCCTACTGATAACAATGATACAGCTTTGGTTGCAGTACGCCACCTTCCAACCGATTTATATCAAAGAAACATATAAATTTTCAAGTTTGATAATTTAATAAATAAATTCTAGATCTGCGAAACGACGATTCTTCACGAGACAGTTGTTTTCGCAAACGGGCATGCATCAGCCTCCATCCGCCCTATGAATCAACTTGCCTTGACGGTCGACTCAATGTGCGGGTTCAAAAAATAAAAATGAAATAATTATTTTTTAAATTTTTTTTAAAAATGTAGTCTGGGTCTATCTATATATTGTTCCTGTGTACACGCATCACTACGAGTAAAATGACATAATAAAGCTTCCTCTTACTCTTTCGAATTTCAAGAAAATTAATTTTCGATTTTCGCAATTTACACATTTCTTACATTCGGCGGCAATTCTCGATGCCTGCGAAATGTTGGCTGGCCAAGGGAATGTGACCACCATGTACACAATCGTCAGGGCTACAATATGTAGTATGTCATTACTTGCAATCTCGATTCAACGAGGAGAAAAGAAGAAAAATCTGAAAATCAGACACGAAAAAACATATTCAGAACGATATGATATTAATGTTCAGCAGTGTTTGTAAGAGTGCATGACATGTTACTCACTAATAAAAAGAAATAAAAGTCCTAGCTATCACGATTGAAAAGATATGAATTTTTCAATTTTTTATTTTATGCGGCATATGTGAGCCGGGTTTGAGCCTAAGGGCATTTTCACTATAACTTTCATCGGTCTCCCCCCGGTATGTGTCTATGATGAAAGTATTGAGGGCCAGATCGAAATTCCTCGCGAATGTCCGGCAGGGGGTCAAAATGCTCGAGTCTTACCGAGCCGGTCTCTTAAAAGAACATTAATATCTAGCCGAAGGACAATAAAGTGAAGAGATGATAACGCACAATCGATATTATCGATTACCGAATGTCTTATCGAAATTATCGATTGCAGAATGCATAATGGATTTCACTGATAACTATGGCAGAGTATCTCTATTCTATCCCGTATCTTATGAGTACACTTGTGGTCCTGGATACCGTCTGGAGGTCAAATCGGCTGGTGTCAAGTTTGAAGGTAAATTGAGAAATGTGAAATGTAAATTGTGAAATGAAAGATAAAATTGTGAAATGAAAATGTTGTAAAAAGTGAAATGAACTGTAAAATTGTGAAATGAAAATGTTGTAAAAATTGAAATGAACTGTAAAATTGTGAAATGAAAATGTTGTAAAAAGTGAAATAAACTGTAAAATTGTGAAATGAAAATGTAAAAAAATGAATCAATCAGGTGATATCGTAGTATGTGCCGGCACAGGCTGGAGGGTTGACGCTAATGCAATAATGACAGCACGGCCTGTTGTGAGCTGCATCAGTGAGTATTTTTATTCTTTGATTTTCGCATTCTCAAAGGCATCCCCCAAGCTAATTTGACTCTCCGCATTGGCAATACTCTCTCACATACAAAGAAAGCGAGAGAGCATTGACAGAGCGGAGAGTTTCAAATTAGCTTGGGGTGTGCCTTTAAAGTGTGCTTCAAATATGTCACTACTTTGAAGTCGACTTAAATTAAGTGACGCACTTCAAGCGCACTTTAAAGTCACATCACGAGCTAATTTGAAACTCTCCACTCTGGCAGCGCATTCTCGCTTTCTATGTCCACGAGACAGTGTTGCCAGAGAGTAGAGTAAAATTAGCTTTGAGTGTGCCTAAGTTTTGAAAAAAATCAGAGTTCGGTGAATCAATTCTGTTTTAATGGATATCATGTTTTTGGAATAGTTACATCATTCGGATATGCTTACAGAGGTACCAACCACAACTACAACTACAACAACGACAACTACAAAGCCTACTACTACTAAAAGGCTCTCTCCTGAGGTAACGAATAAACAGGGCCAGGGGATATCAGAGTAATAATGGTTGCGATAGGTGTATGACTACAGGGTGACTTTTTGTATTGAAATTCTACCTGAAATATTTTTAAAAAAACATAGTGTGCAATTTTATGTTGTTAGCGATTAATTTTATATTGTTTCATATTATTTATTAATAATTTTACTTTATTATGCGGGTACGCAATGAACATTACATTGTAGGACATGTAGAAGAAAATCGCTTAAAGGGAGCGTTACCTCACTCCATGGTCTCTTCGACGCGCAATGCTCTCTCGTTGTTAGAGAACAGAGAAATAGTGTGCGCAATGAAGAGACCGTTGAAAGAGGTTACGCTCCCTTTAATGTGAAATGTACTACGGGTGGCATTAGAATTTGATATCGTTAATTTTATAACGTTTTATTTAATTATTTAAATAAATAAATAAATTGTTTTATTTTATAGCGTGCCGTCTATTTGATCCGTGATCAGCATCCCACTGGAGACATTGGCGTGCTGCGGACCAATTATATGAAATCAGTCTATTCATATAAATGGGAGAGTAAGTGCAGTCCTTGCGACCTCAGCGACTCAAGTATTTCGAACCTTAAAGTCTACTTAAAGTACGCCACGGACTTGAAGTAGACTTCTACTTCAAGTGAAAGAACATTTGACGAAATGCATTACATTATACCACACCACTTTGCACTCAAGTAGACTTGTAAGTAGACTTACAAGACTACTTGAGTGCAGAATTGCAGAATAGTGCAGAATTTAAGTAGAGTTTAAATTTCGAAATAACGTCTCATTGTCAGAAGTCTCAGAAGGATCGATTAGCCACTTCAAGTTTCCCAAATATGAGACAATTGCTCACTCACATTTGAGAACCCGTAACTAACCGTAACTTCAAAAACAATTTCGCCGCAAGCGAGAAAGACACACTTCAAGTTTCTCGTATTTGAACTTGACTCAAACTCAAACTTGAAGTGGCGAATCGACCCTGCTGACAACTTCTGAGTTTTGAAGCAATTCGCTGAGAGTGTGCTTCACCGATAAATAAATAAATAAATATATTTTAATTAATTTATTAATTAAAATGAATAAAAAATAACTAAATAAAACCTTTTTCAGCCTTCCTTGGCAAGGTCTTCCTACCGGATGCACTGGGAGAGGCAATGGCTATGTGTCCAGAATGGAATTGTCTTTATTGGATCATAAGGAACGAATACTGTGAGCTTTCTCATGGTTCAATCCCATTTTTTTACAATTAGCAATTTATCAAACTTTATCAAACATAGAACCATTGGGTTAAACGACTGATTAGTCTGGTACCATACAATCTTTTACGATATACCCTACTACATATATGAAGTGGGTAAATCCTCGCATTACGAGGATATGAAAATGTACATAAAAGATTAATGCAATTTAATTATTATTAACTTAATTCGCTTCAGTCTACAACATCAAACGCATGACGTTCCTGCACGCCAGAGGAGCCACACCGAGTGGGGCTATTGCGATCGTGGCGGGCCACAATTGTTGTGGCGCCACTCGGCCCATATACGCGGTCACCTCGAACTATTCCGTAGTAAATAAGAGGATCAACTTCTACAGGAACTTTATCAGTGAGCGAACAATATCATAATTCTCCTCTGGTATTTTCAAACTAGTAGGTTACTTATATTTCCTACTACCCGTAGACTTGCAAGTCTACGGCTAGTTAAACGTAAGTTTACTAGAAGTGGTGTATAATACGGTAATGCGTTTTGTCAAATGTTCTTTCACTAGTAGTAAACTAGCAGTAAACTACTAGTATGTGACTTACAAGGGAAGTATTTTTAGTCTCAGTGAGACTTTTGAATAAGAGTATTTTTCCTCGATAGGTATAGGTTAAATATGATGGGAGCCAAAAAATTAGCTGCTGCCATGCACTTTGAGATTTTTTATAATTTATTTTAATTTTGTGAAAATGCAATTTTCAAGTGCGCATGCATTATTTTTGACGCCGCTAAGTTTTGACGGCTCTTTCAGGGGCTCCTTATTTCATATACATTTTATGTACTGCTTGTCGCCTACGTTTTGTGATTTTTTCAACATTTTTTCAAAAAATTACAAAATTAAAATTAATTATAAAAAATCTGAAAGTGCATGGCAGCAGCTTTTTTTTGGCTCCTATCATATTTTTCCTATACCTATCGAGGAAAAATACTCTTATTCCCTTGTTAACGTAAGTAAAGTACTAGTTTAGAAATACCAGAGGATCTGTCATGATGACTCCTATTTGCTTAGTTTTTCTATTCATTAGCGATTGTTTCACATATGCGAATAGTTCGCCGTTCTGATTCCACGGTTCGCATACGACCTAGTGCGAATTCTCGGTATCTTGCACAAAATCATGAGTGTGTTCAAGATGTCAAAAAAGTTGCTTTGTTCGCAAATTTTACACATTGAACACACCGCGAAATTTCAGATTATGATCATTCTCGAAGTTCGTACAATCCGGGGAAAACAACAAGCACGTCGCCACTATTTTACGTTTGGCCCCATTGATATCGTAATAATAATAATAATAATAATTAATAATAATTTATTCCTCCAGTTGTACGCATCGGGGATGAGAAAAATCTGTCAATATTGTTATTAATTCTAACTTTGGACGATAAATATTGTTTAGAGAAAGTTTAGTACCATCGTTGCTTCAATTTAAACAAAAAAATATGGATAAAACTACTTACTGTCGATTTGTTTTCTCATATGTTCTCCCTGCCATACGATAGAGCGTGTAAGTGAGAGGGTAAATTTGCCATTTTGATTTTTGCATCCCTCTTATTCTACCCTTTCGGATTTTAGGAGATGCGGCACCTGCTCCAGCTATTGATCGATATTCTGATGCTTAAACGGCTCCTTTCTATTATATTTAATTCAATAATTTATTTTACAGTATTCAAAAACGAAAAAAATCTTAGGAAAAATGTCTTGAGGTAGTTGGCGCTAAAGTGACATATCAGCGAATATCGAATCGAGGGTGAGCATGTTTTGATCGTCGTGGGGTCCTGCCGCGCTTGTCTGAATACGGTAGTCTATCGATCGGGGAGCGGAGATGAGGAGGCGATGTTTGAGCAGGAGTGAGGGCGACTTCCTTCGAGATGGCGAGAGGCAGAGCATGGATGAGAGAAGAGAACGAAGAGGCGGAGAGGCTCGGGGAACTGCAAAGAATGACAATGGCAATGACAAATACCATGACATCGACATTGACAATGTGACAAAGAATTTCTGCAAAGAATTTGTTGAATCTCAGGCAACTCGTTTTGCATGTAATTCTAGCTCGATTAGATCCTAAAGTGACAAAATTAGATTCGAAATTCCTAATTACATTCAACTCGAGTTGCCTGAGGCACTCTGGTATTTCAAAACGTAAAGACTACTTACAATACGTAACTGACTTGAAGTTTACTTTTAGTCTACTTCAAGTGTAAGCACATTTAAAAAAGCATTACAGTATATGTATACAAGCAGGTCTTATGTATAATATAACTTGAAATTTGCATCTCTTCTTCTCTTGAGAGACCTACTCACTTATTTTTCATTGCAATTCCCACGTATGATTCGTATAGACGTTTTCATTACAATGATTGATATCATACATGGGCGCCGACATGGGGTGCCCCCCCTGTAAAATTAAGGCTTTTCGAAAATTTGTGGAATGCCCCCTGTAAAAAATGACGTTTAGGTGAAATTTTTGATAAAAAAGGTGAATGCCCCCTGTAAAATTATCCATTTGTCGTTAGAATGCCCCCTGTAGAATCGAGCACCAGGCACCCCACCCATGTATGATTGATATATGTTTCACGGCTATATTATCCCAAACAATGGTCGATGTGAAATAATTTCAAGTAATTGAGATCGAAATGATTCAAAGTAATAAACTAATTTCTCAAGTCTACTTCAAGTGAAAATGGTAATTACACTTTAAGTTTTGAGATACTAGAGTCATTAGCTCGGGATGTGAGAATTACTCGGGGTGTTAAAATTAGCTCGGAGTGTTCGTTTAAATGAGAGATCGATTCGAACCTATGGACCGGAGATCCCTCGGAGCCGCGATATAGTCGAATGAGATCTTTGACGCGTCGGGATACGAAGCGAACTCTGGCCAGGAACGGTCAGTCGGCGTTCCCAACCTCTGGAACATGCACGAAATCTGCTCGAGATCAGAGCGTCCCTGAATCAGGGAGGTTACGGTAACTATCGATCGATTTTTTTCTCTCTCTCTCTACCCCACAAGCTAGTATTTATCTGTATTTTCCAAATGTTGTCGCACCTTATTGATGTATGATAAATTAAATTAAATTAAATTAATTGAATCTTAACTACCGTAAACGGAGGTTGTCCATTGATCATCTCAACCAGAACACATCCGGCTGACCACCAATCAATAGACGGGGAGTACTGTAGATGAGAGAAGAGCAGCTCGGGTGCTCGGTACCAGCGAGTTCCTACCTGGAAAGGAGTACGTTAGATGACTGTGATATTGATTGGAGTACGATAGGTGATAGTGGTATTGATTTGAGTACGGTAGATGATGGTATTATTGATTGGAGTATGGTAGATGATTGTAATATTGATTGGATTGCGGTAGATGATTTTGATAATGATTGGAGTACGGTAGATGATTATTATTAATTAACTCTACCGTACCTGCTCTTCGTATTGTCGTTCAGGTTGATCGGGATGGTAGAGACAAGCTTGTCCGAAATCTGCCAGTTTGATGACATTGCTAGCGGTGATCAGAACATTGCCCGGTTTGATGTCCTGAAGCGAATGGGGTAGGTTACGGTAGGATTGGGCACAGTTCAAAAGAGAACGTACTCTATGCATGAGATTGTATTTGTGCAGATAGGCGAGAGCGTGAAGGAGCTGTCGGAAGAAGAAAACGATTGTCATCTGGAATATCGATAAAGATCAAAGATCAGAAATTTAGAAAGATCAAAGATCAAACATTGAGAAAGATCAAAGATCAAACATTGAGAAAGATCAAAGATAAACATTAAGAAAGGTCAAAGATCAAAGATTGAGAAAGATCAAAGATAAACATTAAGAAAGGTCAAAGATCAAAGATTGAGAAAGATCAAAGATCAAGGATCGGGAACGATCAAATATTTAGAAATATCAAAGATCAAGCATTGAAAAAGATCAAAGATCAAAGCTCGATAAACGTGAAAGATCAAAGATCAAACCTCATTATTTCGACCTTTGATAGGAATGATCTGTTTGAGACTGTACGGCACATACTCCATGATGAGCGACATCGTGGATGCGGAACATGTACAGTCGATCAGTGTAACTATCTGAAAATTAGGATGTAATGGATATTCAAGATCAATCAATCAATCAATATTAATCAGGTTCACACTGTGGTGTGCTGGGATATGGTTGTTAGCCATTGGGAGTAGGGCATGTCAAGAATCAAGATATTCCTCCGGTATAAAAATTCCCCAATTCCCCAATTTCCAATAAGAATTTTGAATTTTGAACGTTTCGCGTTTAGGGGAAATTGCATTCTGGGGAACTGTTAGGCCCCAAATTATTTCGTATTTATTGTATTTTATGAATTTATAAATTCCTGTCAATCATCTAATTTATTCTTGGAGAAAATATTTTTTTCTAAAATTAGAAAAAAAAGTATCAATGTCGTCGTTCTTCCTGTTCATTCAATATATTATATGTAATACACATATTATTTATCGTTATTTTCTCTTCCCCAAGAAATAATTAATTAATTAATTAAAATAAAATAATTAATTTTATTATTATATTATTATTAAAACTTGCATGAAATATAAAATTAGCTCCGACTCACATTGACATGATCACAATTTCGCAGTGAACAGAGCTCCCTCATCACCTGCAGCTTTGACCTTGCCGCTAGATTTATCCTCTTAATCGCTACCGTAACCCCACTCTGTAATCAAAGCTACAGTACTTATTGATTGATCGATTAGCATACCTCGACTACGGTAGCCTTGAGCACGATGCCAAATGCACCTTGCCCGATCGGTCCCACTATGCGATACTTTTCCTCGTGCGGGCGAGGCGTTCGCGCGGCAGGTTGCGATCGAGCGCGTCTCTTGAGACGCGGAGAGACGCGTTTGCCGTGTGCGGCTGCCGCATCTGGAGGGCGGACGATAGAGCGGATAGGTGTGCCTGCCACGACTCAGATGATTGGAGACACTAGCGGACTACAGCCCTCAAACACACACGAGAATTCAGCTGCCATAGCAACGCGTTATAAGTGGGTCATAAACGGTCTCGCATTGGACATATGAGTTAATTGAAGTTACCCTGATAAGATATAATACTATGCAAGACACCAATAAAAATTCAATGTATTTTTTTCTCGAGGGATGAAACAGAAATAAATTTAATATAAAGTTACTTCGCAATAGAATGCGATGTACGAATACAGTACTTTGACTGTCATTTCACAATTTCGAAAACAATTATACCGTAATTTTCGTAAGTTATGGGCACACAATAAATTCGTAGTATTTTGAAATTCGAATTTATTTTTGTTGTATCTTTCATTTCGTTATTCGTTTATTGCTTTATTCGTGATTTTTGTTATCCACAGCATGAGTGAGTTTCAGTATCTTCAGAATGGCACGTGATCGAAGTCGCTCTCGTGAGCGTGATCGTGATAGAAAGGACAAGAAGGACCGGAAGAGGGAAAGATCGAGAGACAGAGATCGTGAGCGTGACAGGGATCGAGAAAGAAAGAGGAGCAGAAGCAGGGTAGGTTATGTTTACTAATTAAGTAAATGTCAACTGCCTTCCGTTGTGCTTTATTTAACTTTGAGCTTTCAAACTACTAGAAACATCGAAGTTCTGTAATTTTATGATAAACAACAACAAATAAAACCATATTTATGGTTAATAAATAATAAATTAATAGGATCGTGATGAGCGTCGTCGCAGTCGTTCTCGCGATAGAAAGAGATCGAGAAAGGACGAGGACAGAAAGGAAGATCGTAGGGAGGAAAGGAAGGATCGAAAGGTTTTTTTTTGTTTCATTACGATATCAATTGTTCACTATTTCTTAGTTATCTTTGTAATGCATATATTATTATTATTATTAATATTATTATCATTATTATTATTATTATTATTATTATTATTATTATTATTATTATTATTATTATTAAGGAGAAGGAGAAGGAGACAGTTCCAGTGAAGGAGGAACCTGTAGTGGAGGAGGAAGAGAGGGATCCTCTTGCTGAGTTGTTGGGAACCGATGTTAAGGTACTGATTGAAACTTTTTATGATTAAGCATAGTTCGATATTGATATTGATTGATATCGATTGATATTGATATTGATTTATATCATGTTTCTTTCGAAAACTATTCTGGATCAGGCCGAAGCATAGGTCAAAAAGTATGTTACAAACTGCGAAGCCTGGCGGTATTTTGTGGTGTTTTTTGAGAACTGAGCCGAAAAAAAATCAAGAAAATTCTTGAAAAACACAAAAAAAATCCTGAAAAATTGGTCGCATTTTGAAAATCTGTAATTTTGCTATTCGATCTATGTAATTAAGTTATGTGAATTACTTTAATTATTAACCGATAATCAATATTAATCGCTGCAGACCGAGGTCGACAAGGAGCTCGAGAAGCAGATGGAGGAGCGAAGAAAGAAGGTGGGTTCACGTTTCGAGTCGCTATGATAATGATGTCGAGTTGTTATTTTCGTTGATGTTTGATTTATTCCTATACTATACACATCCTTTCTCCAACACAGGGAGAGCGGAAATTGAAAACTTGACAAAATGCCAAAAATACGGCATGGTATGCTTTAAAAGTCTGCGCTCGCTCACTTTTCCCTGCTCTCTTTTTCGCTCTATCACATCATGGCCGCTCTCGAAACGCTGTGCGATATTCAATGAAGATAATAATAATAATAATAATGTTATTATTATTATTATTAGTGGGAAGTAATGAATTGATTTGTATAGGTAGAAGAATGGCGCAAGCGCAAGCTGGCCAAGCAGGGAGGCGATCCCGCACCTGCCCAACCGGACACTGCCTCGACCGATACAGAAGTGAAGACCGAAGTAGCGGAAGGAGAAGATGTCAAACCGGAGAAGAAGGTACGGTGCTCGGTATTACTGTATAAGCCCGGTATAAGTATCCATGAACGTGACATCACAACCGTAGGCAGAGGCGTTTGTCAAAATGCTCCAACTACGATTGTGACGTCACGTTTCATTGATATGGCCTCAGATTGTGAGCTAGTTTATGAATTCGGTGGATTATAATGTAGTAACTTGGACTGATCGCTAGTCCGATTAGGCTATGTTCATCATTTATCCCAATATCTATCTATCTATCTATCTATTATTATTATTATTATTATTATTGTTTTTATTATTAATATTATTATTATTATTATTATTATTATTGTTTTTATTATTAATATTATTATTAATATTATTATTAATATTATTATTATTACAGGGTTGGTCACTAGAAGACGACGATGACGACGAAGAGTTGAACAAGACTGAGGAGAATGATGAGAAGAAGAATGGAGAGGAGACGACGGCAGAAACGACAAAGTACGCTAAACTATATTTATATTTAATCTTTTTTTCTTAATTTTAAGAAAATTCGATGAAAAATCCTTTGGAAAGTTAGGAAATCCAATTTCGAAGAAAAATTTTGAACCGAAAATTCCTGAAAAAAATCCTATTTTGAAAATCTGTGACGTGGATGTTCGTCCTATAAAGACCATTAAACAACTATTTTTATACTATCAATAGGTTTTCTTGATAGTGTGAATGGTATGATCGTGTTGTGCTTAGTTATGCCTTTGCGAGACCTATTATAATGCGCATAATTCTCCTTCATTGCAGTGGCGATGTGGAAATGAAGCCCGCTCCGGCCTCCGAACCGACGACCAAGGTTGAGGATGATGAGGAGGATCCGCTTGACGCGTTCATGACTGATATCAAGAAGGATCTCGCGCCCAAGACACAGGTACGGTACTCTGAGGCATGGGTACGGTACTCTTGTGGGCGCTAGGTCGGATGAGAACCGGAAGTATGTGCGAAAGATAACCGTTACGCCAGAGACCGTATTGCAAAATACAGTTCTCATCCGACCTAGTACCTGTGTGCCTGATGGAACCGGCTTCCTGACCGGGGTTTGGGAATGCCTGAACGGGATTTCGGTACGACCGGAATGGAGTGTGCATTCACGGCTCCGTGTTTACAGTACTACGCCGCCGTGATGGTTGTTTGACGGCGGGCTACAGTGGTGTATGGTGTGTGAGGTAAGGGATACTGTAGCGAGAGTGCGTATTATTGATTGATTGATTGATTTTGTAAGTGATTGAGAAAGTGCGTGAGAGTGCACGATTTCCAGTACGCAGCAACCTTGCGGTTTCAGACTATCTTCCTTCCCTCCCTAGCTAGCCTACCTTTCCTGGCTGATGGCTGGCTGACTGGCTAGCTTGCTAGCTGGCCACTCGAAGACTCGTCGATGTGCTCTTCATGTTCTATTTTTTGTTGATTCTCTTGACACGAATATCCTGAGCCTACCGTAGTCTGTTATCGATTTATCGATTGATTTCAGGGCGGCGTTCGTGTCGTCACGCTGACCGGATCGAAGGCACCGGAGAGGGTGAAGGGAGAGGTGCTGGAGAATGAGGACAACCACGACATGCTCATTGATGATTTCGATATGGAAGCGGTAGGTTAAGTGTCTTTGGTGAAACCTGATTCTGGCGGGTTAGCGGTGATGATGATTGTATCAGACACAATATTATTAATTTTGCGATATTTAATTGATCATTTTGTAATCGATTTTGTATTTTACTTGAATATTTTGTAAAATAAATAAATGAATAAAATAAATAATCGTTCAGGCAACCCAGTCGCTGCTGGCCAAAGGCCGCCTGCTGCCTCAGACTGATCACAATAAGGTGTACTACAAGCCGTTCAGGAAGAACTTCTACGTCGAGGTTATTATTATTATTATTATTATTATTATTATTATTATTTATTTTTCGCTTGGGGGCTTGCCTGATACCCATAGGTCGAAAAGTATGTTACAAAGTACCAAGCCTGACCGTATTTTCGGCCAAAATTTACCAAAAATCGGAAAACCTGACCGCATTTTGAGCCAAAATTTCACAAAAATCGAAAAACCTGACCGCATTTTGAGCCAAATTTGCCAAAAACCTAAAAACCTGACCGCATTTTGAAAACCGATAACCTAGCTATTCGACCTATGCTGATACCGTATCCCTTGAACGGTAATGTAATATTAATATTATTATCGACAAACGTGGCGTCACGAGCGTAGGGGGAATTTTGGCAAACGAATCCCCCGCTTGTGACGTCACGTTTGCCGGGCAAACGGTTTACCAATGTGCGTGGATACGGCAGCTGATATCGTTGATCGCCTGTTGTTTTGGGGTTTCGCGATAGTCTGATAAGAGTGAGCGAGGCAGCGAGGACGCTGGTATAGAACTTTATCTGTCATCAATCAATAATAAGCACTCTCAGGTGTCCGATATCGCAAAGATGACGAAGCGAGAGGTGGAAGAGTATCGATTCGCTCTCGATCAAATCAAGGTAATCAATCGATAATTAGCTATGATTTATTGATTGATTTAGTAGTTATTTATTTATCAAATTAAGGTAATCAATCGATAATGATCTGTCATTTTTTGATTAATTTATTTAGTAGTTTATTGATTGATTCATTTATTTATTTATTTATTGCATGTGCTTGAAGGTGCGCGGTAAGGACGTGCCTCGGCCGATCAAGACGTGGGCGCAGTGCGGAGTGGACTGGAAGATTCTCAATCTCCTCAAAAAGTATTGATTTTTTTTAAAATATTTATTATTATTATTGTTGTTATTCTTATTATTATGTTTGTGCGAAAGTTCTAACAAGCAGTTCAGAAAGCCAATTCTTACGCTTAGTAGAGTTCTGAAACTGGGAATCACTAGGATGAGAAACGAGGAGAGTGGGGGAGGAGGTGGGTTCTTGCCGCTAGCGACGATTCCGCCCACGGATGGAACAGAGAAAGGGACCCCGTTGACACCTGCCACTTTCCTGTTTCAAGTGCTGCTTGTTACTGAAGAATGGCAGCGCGAGGTCGTTAGATATCTATTTTGTGTATCTCAGTCCTAAATTTTAAAAAAAATGATTCTACGCTTTACAAAGATGAGAATGGTGTGCTGTGAAAGTATAGGGAACATTATTATCATCATTATTTTTATTATTATTATTATTATATTATTCTTGTAGATACAACTACAAGACCCCGACCCCGATTCAACTTCAAGCCATTCCGGCGATTATGAGCGGACGAGATGTTATCGGCATAGCCAAGGTTTTTTAATGTTTTTTAAAAATTTATTTTTTAAATCATTTAAATATTTAACTTTATGATCCGTACAATACGTTTATAGGTGGGCGCGTGAAAACACATTCTTTTTGCACACAGCCTTGCCTTCCCTTGCGTATCTTTGCGCATAGCTTTGCCTCGCAAAAGTGGGAAAATTTCCAGTCAAATCTGCAAAAAAATAGCCATGCGCATAGCATTGCTTCACGATTCCCCGGTTTGCGCACAGCGCGCCCACCTCTGAATACGTTATACGCGTTGCACGCGTTTGTGTGAGAATCGATGCGGTAGTGTGACCATTAGGTAGTTGAGCGTCGAATACAGTAGCCCGAACGTGGCGATTATTGTAGCCATTTCATAATATTGATTGATATTGATCGCAGACCGGAAGTGGAAAGACGCTCGCCTTCCTGCTGCCCATGTTCCGTCACGTGCTAGATCAGGAGGAGCTGGATGAACTGGATGGACCGATCGGTACGGTAGAAATATTGATTGATTCGGAGGGATTATTGATTGATTAGGAAGAGTGATTATTGATTGATTCGGGGTGATTATTGATTGATTAGGAAGAGTGATTATTGATTGATTAGGAGTAATTATTGATTGATTATGAGTGATTATTGATTGATTCGGAGTGATTATTGATTGATTAGGAGTAATTATTGATTGATTCGGAGTGATTATTGATTGATTAGGAGGGATTATTGATTGATTAGGAGTGATTATTGATTGATTCGGAGTGATTATTGATTGATTCGGAGTGATTATTGATTGATTAGGAGGGATTATTGATTGATTAGGAGGGATTATTGATTGATTAGGAGTGATTATTGATTGATTCGGAGTGATTATTGATTGATTAGGAGGGATTATTGATTGATTAGGAGGGATTATTGAGTGATTATTGATTGATTATGAGTGATTATTGATTGATTCGGAGTGATTATTGATTGATTAGGAGTAATTATTGATTGATTCGGAGTGATTATTGATTGATTAGGAGGGATTATTGATTGATTAGGAGTAATTATTGATTGATTATGAGTGATTATTGATTGATTCGGAGTGATTATTGATTGATTCGGAGGGATTATTGATTGATTAGGAAGAGTGATTATTGATTGATTCGGGGTGATTATTGATTGATTAGGAGTGATTATTGATTGATTAGGAAGAGTGATTATTGATTGATTATGAGTGATTATTGATTGATTAGGAGTAATTATTGATTGATTATGAGTGATTATTGATTGATTCGGAGTGATTATTGATTGATTAGGAGGGATTATTGATTGATTAGGAGTGATTATTGATTGATTCGGAGTGATTATTGATTGATTCGGAGTGATTATTGATTGATTAGGAGGGATTATTGATTGATTAGGAGGGATTATTGATTGATTAGGAGTGATTATTGATTGATTCGGAGTGATTATTGATTGATTCGGAGTGATTATTGATTGATTAGGAGGGATTATTGATTGATTAGGAGTGATTATTGATTGATTCGGAGTGATTATTGATTGATTCGGAGTGATTATTGATTGATTAGGAGGGATTATTGATTGATTTCAGCTGTGATCATGTCGCCGACTCGTGAGCTGGCCATGCAGACGTGGAAGGAAGCGAATAAGTTTGCCAAGGTATGAATGCATTTTTCTGATAGATCAGCAACTCGGGTATTTTTTGCTCGCGGTGTGCGCCGTTGAGAGGCCAAATTCGCGGGCTACGCCGTCTAACGTTTGTACCCCGCGGAATTGAGACGGCGTGCCCGCGAGTAAAAAAATCCCCGGAGAACTTTCGGATAATTGGAATAGTTAGTAACTAGTGACAATCCCAGTACTTCAAACTATGGGTGCCTTCCACATTTTCTAAATGCTCCCAGGTTTTCAACAAAAAAAATCCACGCTTCACAGTTTGCAACTTACTTACTTATGATTCGGCCCTGAGCTATAATAGGTTTCGAAAGAAACATGATGCCAATTAATATCAATCAATAATATTATTAAATCAATAACAATCAATAATGAATCAATCAATAATTCCTGATCCACAGGCGCTCGATCTGCGCGTGGTGTGCGTGTACGGCGGTGTGGGCATCTCGGAGCAGATTGCGGATCTGAAGAGGGGCGCGGAGATTGTGGTGTGTACGCCGGGGAGAATGATCGACATGCTCGCGGCTAATAATGGTATTTTTATTATTAATATTATTATTATTATTATTATTAATAGTATTAATAATAGTAATAATAGTATTTATAATAATATTATTACTTACTTACTTATTTACTTAGTAGATCCGTCTTATTTTTATTATAATAATAGTAATCATACATTTTCGGTGCCCTCACCGAATTATTCTTATGTAGTGGGCCGATTTAGAAAAATCGTTATTTTTCGCTTATATTGTAAGCTTTTACATAAAAAAAATGAGCTTTATATAGTGGGTCGACCCTGAAAATAAGCCGTGTTCATACCCTCACACTGTGAGGGTATGGCAATGTATGATATTGTAATAATGGTATTGTGGTTAATTTTATCATATTCCGATCACACAATAAAGCGATCTCGGGCTGACATTCTTCAGTAACAACCAACAATTGAAACAAGAAATCAGCAGGTGTCAATAATAATTAGGAGTTGTTACTGCCGTATTTGTGGCAGCTATGGTTTATCACCCGGTGGATTCCCGTTCTCGACTGATCATATAGAAATACATTTTGACTTGTTCTTGTTGTTGCTGTGTCAACTTTATTTACAAAAGTAAAATATAATAATAATAATAATAATCAATACACTATAAATAAAGCACAATAGTGATGGCGTTTGTTCAGACCACGCCACTTTTCTCTCTCTCACTCTTTCAATGTAGTGCTCGGCGTACACCAGACGGGTTTGGTGCGCGATGGAACTGATCAGCGGTGGGCGGGGCTTAGTCGGTTCCAAGCCATACCAAGTTAGCTAATAAGTCAAGTCGTCAATAATTAAGTTATAAGTCAAGGATTAAGTTAAGTAATAAGGTCATAAGGAATAAGTTAAGTACAGTTAAGTAAAGAAAGTGAAATTAAGTCATGCTAACGTAAGATAAGTTAACATTAGTGTTATACGTCATGGTACATATTAGTGTAACACAGCCAAGCACATCACCGATTATGGTAGCACCGCATATTGTACATCAAGGATAAGGAATATGATTATTAGCTACCGTAACCCGGTTCGGTAGGTCAGATTAAGTACCGAAAGTCAGCTTTGAGTAAAAACTGTCGTCCTAAGCATTATTCGAGTTATATGATTAGGCCTATTGTAGACTACCGTAACCCGGTTCGGTGGGTCAGATTAAGTACCGATAGTCAGCCTTGAGTAAAAATTGTCGTATTAAGCATTATTCGAGTTATATGATTAGGCCTATTGTAGACTACCGTAACCCGGTTCGGTGGGTCAGATTAAGTACCGATGGTCAGCTTTGAGTAAAAATTGTCGTATTAAGCATTATTCGAGTTATATGATTAGGCCTATTGTAGACTACCGTAACCCCGTTCGGTGGGTCAGATTAAGTACCGATAGTCAGCCTTGAGTAAAATTTGTCGTATTGAGCATTATTCGAGTTATATGATTAGGCCTATTGCAGACTACCGTAACCCGGTTCGGTGGGTCAGATTAAGTACCGATGGTCAGCGTTGAGTAAAAATTGTCGTATTAAGCATTATTCGAGTTATATGATTAGGCCTATTGTAGACTACCGTAACCCGGTTCGGTGGGTCAGATTAAGTACCGATAGTCAGCCTTGAGTAAAAATTGTCGTATTAAGCATTATTCGAGTTATATGATTAGGCCTATTGTAGACTACCGTAACCCCGTTCGGTGGGTCAGATTAAGTACCGATGGTCAGCGTTGAGTAAAAATTGTCGTATTAAGCATTATTCGAGTTATATGATTAGGCCTATTGTAGACTACCGTAACCCGGTTCGGTGGGTCAGATTAAGTACCGATAGTCAGCCTTGAGTAAAAATTGTCGTATTAAGTATTATTCGAGTTATATGATTAGGCCTATTGTAGACTACCGTAACCCGATTTGCTGGGTCAGAATAAGTACGATTAGTCAGATTAGATAAATATTCTGTGAAGTCATTGTCAAGTCTCATGCACCTCAGATAGATTCAAAAATTCTCAAAAAAAAACTGCTGATTTTCTACAAACGTCAATAAACAACACACATCCCAACCTAGCGCGCGACCAGACACAATGCAGTCGATAACGCGCGCCGTAGGCGCGCGCGACCGGCTGGTAATAATAATAATAATATTGTCAGGCAAGGTGACGAATCTGAGGCGTTGCACGTACCTCGTGCTGGACGAGGCTGACCGCATGTTTGACATGGGATTCGAACCGCAGGTACTGTAATCGGGGGTTACTGTAGTCGATGATTCGAACCGCAGGTACTGTAATCTGGGGGGTTACGGTAGTCGATCGATATAACATGTGTAATCTCGACATTGTCGCCTTTAGTCATGTTCAGATAATTGATTTAATTCTTACATTTACCGATTACATTAGTAAAAGTTTATGCGGTAATATGTAATAATAATAATAAAACATAATAATATTATTATTATATTTGAACTATGCAAAACTCACGCCGCTTGCTTCACTCGCACCACTGCGGTCCTCCTGAAAATCCTCGGATACTTTTGATCTTTGATCTTTCTCTTCTCTAATCTTCTCTTGATCTGATTTTTGAATTATATTTCGCAATACCAGAGAGTGTGTGAAGACGAGAGATTGTGAGTGGGGCGAAAATGTATGTTTTTGATCTTTGATCTTTCTCTTCTCTTGATCTGATCTTTAATCTTTAATCTCTGATCTTTGATCTTTAATCTTTAATTTTTGATCTTCTCTCTAGGTGATGAAGATCGTGAACAACATCCGGCCGGACAAGCAGACGGTGCTGTTCTCGGCCACCTTCCCCCGCCAGATGGAGGCGCTGGCGAAGAGTGCACTCGAGTCGCCGATTGAGATTGAGGTTTTATTTATTTATTTATTTATTTATTTATTTATTTATTTGTTTATTTATTTGTTTGTTTATTTTTTTTATTAATCGTAAAAAAGATGCGGTAACATTTGAAATAAGCAAGTAGATGCGAGCGCGTGTGGGGTAGAAAAATATTATTGCTATTATTTTGTTATTATTATTAAGTCAGTGATGTGCCGAGATCGTAAAAGAGTGCACTGCTATCAGTATTTTGATATTTAAAAAGCAATAAGGTCGATTCATTTGTTTGGCTGTTAAAACAGGGGGGATTTGTGTTTCGACTTGCGGTTATTGGCATTGCTTCGAGCGTTCAGACGATACGCCAGATCCTTTCAGACTTTTAGTATGCTTGTTGATTTTCTAAAACTTGCGATTTGTTTCGGCGTATAGCAGTCGTATCCATGAAGGGTGGCAAATCGTTTGCCAATAAACGTGACGTCACAAGCGTAGGAGGGGGGGGGGGTATGATTTTCGTGGGCAAACGAATCCGCCCACGGTTCTGATGTCACGCGTTTGCCTGCAAACGGTTAGCGGTACGATTCATGGATACCTGTGCGGAAGCAAATATGAAGTGGCCTTGTCGCATTCATGTTTCACTCCTTTGATAGACAATAGATGTCTGCTAATGGCTTTGATGCAAGAGAGATTTTTTGTATAATTCATAATTCGGTATCAATTATCTCTTTACGTGATTGCCCGCGTAGAGCGATTACAAAATGAGACACGGGAAATTTATGATTTCTTATTTTGCATTTTCTTAATTCTAAGAATTATTGGCGAAAAATCCTCTTGAAAAATAAGACATTCAATTTCTGATGTTCTGTTCTAACAAGGAGTCTCTTATGTCTTAAGGTGGCGAAAACTGACGATTTATAGCTTATGTGAAAGCCCTTTCTCTGAAGAATAAGAATGTATGTTTAAAAAATTCGGAAGAGCTCTGTACATGGATATAAAAAAATCCAAAGTTTGAGCAATTTCTGCCTTGAAATTCCTGTCTAATGCCCGTTGAATTGCTGTACAATGATGGGCTACTTCTCCGCGCTCTCTCTCCGAGCTAGTGGTGGCGCAGTGGTAAAGATTTTTACACTTGTCTTTTTAAGTTCTTTGTTTTTTTTAAAAATCATACATAACACAAAAAAATTGTTGTACAGTGTTGAAAATATCTTATTCCAATCATGTCTTACGATCTTATTTCCACCTCTCATCCTTAAATTATTAACTTAAATTAACAGAAAATACATTTATTACAAAGTGAAATACAAACAATTAGAATTAGAAGACAGATTGGATTCATGGATATCATATTGGGAAATTTTTAAAAAATAACGTAAAAAGACAAGTGTAAAAATCGTGCAAAACAAATCGCATCAGTGGGGATAGAACCCGCGGCGCAAAAATGTAAACGACATCTTTACCACTGCGCCACCACTAGCTCGGAGAGAGAGCGCGGAGAAGTAGCCCTTCATTGTACGGCAATTCAACGGGCATTAGACAGGAATTTCAAGGCAGAAATTGCTCAAACTTTGGATTTTTTTATATCCATGTACAGAGCTCTTCCGAATTTTTTAAACATACATTCTTATTCTACAGAGAAAGGGCTTTCACATAAGCTATAAATCGTCAGTTTTCGCCACCTTAAGACATAAGAGACTCCTTGTAAGCAGTCAATTTTTTAAAACAGGGCAACAGATATATTTATATTTATCATTTCTTGCAGAGAGTTTATTTATGGGGCAAATACATGGAAAGATTAGAACGTGAAATCAAATTCGAAGAAAAGCTGTATGCACTGCAATTACTTGATCACGGCGACAGCTTTCGTGCGAAAGAGCGAAGCTGCAAAATGAGATTGAATATGAGGATTGATTGATTACTAAATGTGATAGTGATTGATTGATTTATCGATTTATTGATTGATTTATCGATTGATTGATTTATTGATTTATCGATTGATTTAGTGATTGATTTATCGATTTATTGATTGATTGTCAGGTTGGCGGGAAGTCGATCGTGTGCGACGACATCGTGCAGAACGCCTGCATCATCGAGGAGCATCAGAAGTTCCTGAAGCTGTTGGAGCTGCTCGGACAGTACTATGAGGAGGGACGGAGCATCGTGTTTGTTGATCGACAGGAGAAGGTAGTGATGATAATAATGATAATAATAGTATGTATACATATTCATTAAATAACAATGACAAATTATGTGATAATGATATCGAATACGCAATGGGGGGGGGGGGGGTGAAAGACGAAATAGGGATTGTTTGGAAATGTGGCATATGTCGAATACATACATTTTCATACCCTCACTATGTGAGGATTGACCCACTACATATATAAGGCTCATTTTTATGTGAAAGATTATATTTTAAGCGACAATATCGATTTTTTAATAGAAACACTATATACAAAAAATCCTGTGAGGGAGCCGAAAATGTATAACAATAATGACTAATCGTTACTCAGGCTGATGAGATCACGGCTCAGTTGATGCGCGCGGGCTACAATTGCGCTCCGCTGCACGGAGCCATCGATCAGTTCGATCGAGACTCGTCCATCACCGACTTCAAGATGGGAGATATCAAGATTCTGGTATGTTTATTTATTTATTTATTTATTTGATACACCCGTGACAGGTGTGACAGCAAATACAGAAGTGATTAACCTTAAACCTATAAACCTTATAAACCTTTGTAACTGGAAATTAAAATCGTTTGGGACATTGCCAAGTTGAGAGACTGCCTGCTCACTTTTTCCAGTGAATTTGGCTAATCTGCATATTGAGATAATGCCGCCCGCGCGTGATTCTTATAGACGTTTTGATTAGAATGGTTGTAATTCGTGATATGTTTCACGGTTATATTATCCCAGAGAATGGTCGATGTGAAATAATTGATGATGTCCAGAGATTGAATTGATTCAAAGTGATGCACTAGTTATACTCTGGGTATTTCAAGCTTACAGACTACTTAAAATACGTAGACTGCTTAAAATACTTAATTCACTTGAAGTAGATTTAGTCTAATTCAAGTGAAAGATTTGACGAAATGCATTACAGCATATATACCACTTGAAGTAGACTTACAAGTATTATCCTTATATATCATTTTTATCATTATGTGCAGGGCGAAAGGCAAGAGAATTATTAATATTATTTTTATCATCGAACTGATGTGCGGGGGGGGGGGGGGGGGGGGGGGGGGGGGGGGTTGAAGGATCTTAGGCAGGCGAATTCATGTTTCGAGTGGGGATCTTCTCTGGGTATTAATGATTTAATCGCTTAAGTTGTGGACACGTTCAAAATAATAAAAATATTATTATTATTAATATTAATATTACTTATATTATTATTAACATTAATATTATTATTATTATTATCATTATTATTATTAATATTATCATTATCAGTATTATCAGTATTATCATTATTATCATTATTATTATTATTATTATTATCATTATTATTATTATTATTATTATTATTACTATTACTATTATTAATATTATTAGGTAGCGACATCGGTGGCCGCGCGCGGTCTGGACGTCAAGGACCTCATCCTCGTCGTGAACTACGACTGCCCCAACCACTACGAGGACTACGTGCATCGGGTGGGCCGGACGGGCAGGGCCGGCAATAAGGGATACGCGTATACATTTGTGCTGCCCGAACGTGAGTGTTTATTGATCGATTGATTGATTGAGTATATGTGGATATATAATACTAGTAACAAGCACTGTTCGCATTTTATATAGTATTCACATAGGAAATATCAAAACTCCGGAATAACTTGAACTTGAACGGAACAGCTTGATATATGCCAGTGATCTGAGAATGGAGAAACACGCATTCACCTGCCATGCCCATCTGTGATGCGTTTGCATTTGCATCGATTAAAAACGGGCCAGGTTTTTAAAAAAAATCTAAAATGTGTCCTGGCTTCGTAGTTTGTGACGTTTTCGGAGCCAAAAATTGTCGGAATCAGCAAAACGTATGATTAAATTATTGATTAATTCGATCGTGTTGCAGATCAGGAGAAGATGGCTGGCGAGATCTGCAAGGCGTTCGAGGGTGCTGGTAAGTGTACTGTAGATAATCTTTGTACGGAATACTGTAACGCCCCTTTATCGATCGTCAACTGAATTATGTGTAGTCGCATGCTATTCATTACTCTCTAAACGTCCCACTCTGAGAGAGTCATATAGATGAATTCAAACACTTGTACACTTTTTCCACACTTTTTTTTTCACTCGAACACTTTGTACTTGTTGAAACACCCTTGTGGTGCAGGATAAATAAAAATAAATATAGAACCATTGCTTTAATCTTATCATTATATTGGTTCTTGGACTGGACATGAAGGATCCGATTGATTTCCGCTTTGTTATATTATCATGGCGACGATAAATTTAAATAATTAATTAATTAATTAATTAGTAAGTAATCAATAATCTCGCCTTCAGGCGCCACTCCGCCGCCCGAGCTGAAGGCGATGTTCGAGTCGTTCAAGGCGGACATGGAGGCGCAGGGCAAGCAGGTCCACCTCGGTGGCAGAGGGTACGGTAGTTATTATTGATTGATTGGGAGTGATTATTGATTGATTGGGAGTGATTATTGATTGATTCGGAGGAGTGCTTATTGATGCCATACCCTCGCAGATCGAGGATTGTCCCACTATATAAGCCCCATTTTAGTCCACTTGATGCGAAAGGAAGCTGGAAAAATGACGATTTTAAGCGAAAATAACGAATTTTGCGAATCAACCAACCCTATTTCGAGAATTTTCCCACTATATAGAAAATAAACGGCGAGGGTGCCGAAAATGTTTGGTACCAGTTGTTGGCACGTTGCCAAGAATCGCTTGGCATGTCGCCGCAGAGCTATCTTGAGCTGTCCAAGGAGCTATCCAAAGAGCTATCTATAACAGTGTTTTGTATTATAGATTCGAGGGCTCCGGATACAAGTACGACGATCACGAGGCCGATCAGGCAGCCTCGCAGCGGAAGATGACCAAGCTCCTGATGGGCGTCGAGCAGGGATTGGTGAGTGGGGGCGGAGCTTGGCATTGTGCCAACTCTGTGGCCGTATGCAAGAACCGTTTTCCCGAAAAATATGACGTCATTTGCGTAGGCGGAGGCGTTTTCCAAAAATCCTCCGCCTACGCTAATGACGTCACATTTTCCTGGAAACGGTGCTTGCATACAGCCACTGGTTTTATAAGGTAATATTACAGTAAGTAGTGTGCAACAAGTAACTTACGTTTTACTTACTTTCTTGTTACGTTTTTGCTATTTCGTGTATTTATGGCGTAAAAGCAAGTAAGAAGTAAGTTACTTATTGCGCGCTACTTACTGTAATATTGCCCTGCAAAACCGGAGACGAGTGTTTTGTTGTTTTGGCAGCGAGCCAAGTTTTATTTATTGATTATTTATTGATTTCAGGAAGACGATGATGATGAGATGGACGAGCAGTTGAATTCGTTGATGAAGAGTAAGGTGAGGATTATTGATTGATTGATTGATTGGGTACTGTATTCATGGTTGGATACGGTATGATCGTGGTTACTGTAGTGATGGCTGGATACGGAATGATCGTGGTTACTGTAGTGATGACTGGATACGGTATGATCGTGGTTACTGTAGTGACGGGTGGATACGGTATGATCGTGGCTACTGTAGTGATGGCTGTATAGGGGTATGATCGTGGTTAGTTTAGTGATGGCTGGCTACAGTATGATCGAGGTTATTGATTGATTGGTTGCTCTAGTGATGACAGGATACAGTATGATAGTGGTTACTGTAGTGACAGCTGTATACGGTATGATCGTGATTATTGATTGATTGTAGACTCGGGTGATCGACGCGACCTCGGCTGGCATGAAGGATGAGGTGAAAATGAGCAAGAGTGTCGAAGTGAAGTTGGATGATGTGAGTTAAAATAATCAATAAATCGATAATATAAATCAGTATTAATCCATAATATAAATCAATAATAATTAATGTATATAAATAATAATCAATAATGTGAATCGATAATAATCAGTGATGTAAATCGATAATAATAATCAATAATGTAAATCAATAATAATAATCAATAATGTAAATCAATAATATAAAACAATAATCAATAATGCAAATCATCAATACTAATCAATAATGTAAATCGATTTTGCAAATCGATTCTAATCAATAATGTAGGTCAAAAATAATAATCAATAACGTAAATCGATAACACTAATAATCAATAACGTTAAGGCTCGTCTGCGTGCCCAGCAACTGGCGTCCAAGATCGCGAGTGCCTCCGCCGCGGCGAACACGGAGAAGAAGAGCAACGTCGCCCTCGCCACCGAGGCCATTCTGAAGGGCGCGGAGCCTACCGAGATCAAGATGACCACGGCGGATATTGTGGGTGGTTTATTGATTGATTTATTGATTATTGTTATATCCGACGTGTGGTGTAGTGTAGAGGACGAAGACGGTTTAAGCTATACAGCTTTATTAAGACAGACAACGAGATGGGAAGCCTAGGGAGCCACTAGTCGCCGGCGGGACGATATAGATTGAATGGAGAATGGCAACCATTCGTGGCATAGACAAAGAGTATTATGCAGATCAAATTACATAGAGCATATCTTGATCCAATTACATACATAACAATTATGTATTTATTGATTGCTGGATGAGTTGTGGAAGAATGGGCCTCTGTAGATTATTGTGGTACTATGATTACGGTAGATGTATTGATTGATTTAAGGCTCGCGCGAAGGCCGCGCAGATCAGCGAGAAGCTTACGCAGATCACGTCCGATGGACCGCCAGAGGTTTGTTGTGCTGTTTCCCCGAGCGGAAACGCTTGGATTACGGTATCTGTGAGCTTGTTTATTGATCGCTTCTTCTCAGATGTTGGCTGCCAATGAGGAGATGCAGTACTTTGAGGAGGAATTGGATATCAATGACTTCCCACAGCAAGTGCGATATCGTATATGCAGCAGGGTAAGTGTGGAGTATCGATTGATTTGTTGATTGTATTGATTGATTTTCAGGAAGTTGTCGGACAAATTTGTGACTACGCTGAGGTTGGAATGAGCATCAAGGGCACGCATTACCCGCCAGGAAAGGTACGATTGGCTTACGGTAGTGAATATAGATTGATTTCCGTGCAGGAGCCGAAAGAGGGCGATCGTAAGCTGACTATTCTGCTGGAGGCGCGATCGGAACGACAGCTGAAGAGGGCCAAGGATGAGATATTGAGAATTATGAAGGAGACTATTCGGCAATTGGTTAGTCAATCTAATAATAATTATATTTGTAATAATAATAATAATAACCAATGGTTAGTCAATCTACTCTAGTATTTCAAAACATGAAGTGTACTTATCGTTTTCACTTGAAGTAGACTCGTAAGTGTACTTCAAGTGGTGTATGTACTGTAGTGCATTTCGTCAAATGTTCTTTCACTTGAAGTAGACTTAAAGTAAAGTTCAAGTCAGTGGCGTATTTTAAGTAGATTTGAAGTTTTGAAATACAAGAGGAATAGAAGAAATATGAGAAACGTTTCAAATGCCAGAGTGCCTTGTGGAACAGTACTTATGTTCATTTCGATATGGTTAACTTGATCTATTTAGGCATCGCAGAATCGCGGAGGACCACAAGGTCGATACAAGGTCTTCTAAGTATACATATATATTATTATATCTTCCATTTCGTTCGAGAATAAATACGTTTTATTGCCCCATGTTGAAGATGTATGTTGGTTGTAGAATGCTGAATAAACTATTACATGTACTGTACATGCAAATGAGATCCACTTCGACACATAATAATAATATTTATCCTGCCACCATATTATATGTAGAGGGGTACCAAAACAGGGTTATCTTCTATTCCATTTCGTCTCCATTCAAGAAAATAGAAAATGAAACTTGAACTTGATTAGACGGCAAAAAACCCAGGAAAACTACGTTGCTCTTCCTATAGGCTGATTGACAAGAGTTTGACACATACAACCAGAAATTATGTGATTCGAAAACTGTGCACAATGTTAAATTTTAAATTTAAAAATGTAATTCGAAAAAATATGTAAGTATATCGTGAAGTGACAGCACAACGCGTGTGAAATACCGTAACCTAGTTCTGCCTTTTCTTAAAGTAGCAAACGGAACGAACAATTTGATTTTTCTAAAATTTTTAGGCATTTTCTTTTTTTCAACTCTTTTGGCCTATTTTTTCTGGTTTATGATCGTTATTTTGTTAATGTTGCTCCAAAATTATTTCTAAATGCAGTTTATATTTTATACATCTTTATTTTCCCCTATTTATGCTCTATTTCCTCAATAATTTTCATATTGATGAAATTATTTTATTTTGTGATTTAGGTGATAATCCGCAGCAAAATGCCGCGCCAAATCATGGATATCAAGGACTTCCTCCTCAAGGCCCGCAGAAAGGACGCCAAGTCCGTCACCATCAAGAAGAACAAGGACAACGCCAAGTTCAAGGTTTGTCGCAATTTTTGTGATATCTGTAAGAATTATTTTTTTATTTATTGATGAAGTCGAGCTTATTGCTGAACAATGATTATAAGACATTTGTTATACGGTTCCTAAACGTCGTTATTGTAGGTCCGCTGCAGCCGTTTCTTGTACACCCTTGTCATCCAAGATAAGGAGAAGGCCGACAAGCTTAAGGCTTCCCTTCCTCCCGGACTCCAGGTTAAGGAGCTCAAGTAAATCAAGGATGTGTACTTCTATCTGTGTTCGTCCTGATTCTCACGCGATGTATCCCGTCGTATTGTTTTCGTTGTGATAAATGTTATCGCATTCTATACTTCCCTCATTTCACATTCTATCCACAAAGGTTGTCTCCAATGAGAATGTTTTACTTATGTGGCATTGGGCATAGAAAGACCGAGCAGAGAACGACCGATGACGCCGGGATCGAAGATTTCATTTTGAACTATTTAGTTGCTAGTAATGGTACTTGTGAGGTTTATTAAAAAAAAGATTTAAAGAATAGGAGGTGAATTAGTCATTCATATCACCCCCTAGGCTATCTGACCCCTCGCATTGTTGCGCTCCGATCGATTTGGGATAGGATAGAGAGAGTGAGTGAGAGAGGGCAAGCGGGGGAGTAGAGAGAGTGAGAGGCAGCCAGCCAAGTGAGTGGTGTAAAGAAGAAGAGTCAGTCTACTCGCATTCTTTCCACGATGCTGCAGTCCCAATCGACGATGAATCGATCGCAGAGGGGCACGCCCGGTCCATCGGATACCCTACGATCCAAGAAGGTTACTACCATCTTATTCGTGATCTTTTACTCTTGATTTCATCGTGAAATGATAAATTTGGCTAAACAAACCTCTTGTTGAAGTAAAATGTCATTTAAATGCATTTGGTTCATGGTTAAAGTGATAGTTTTGAAGAGTGAATCGTTTGTTCGAAGAGTGAACAATCTGAGAAGGTTACCAGCAGTATACTGGCATCTTATTCGTGATCTTTTTACTCTTGATTTCATCATGAAATGTCATTTGGTTCATAAATGAATAGGTTATAAGGTGCAATTATAAGTTTACATCCGCAATTATAAGTTTACATCCAATTACTTTATTCTATTTATTAATTTAATAAAGTTCACATATTAGAATTGTAATATGTGAACTTTATTAAATTAATAAATAGAATAAAGTAATTGGTTCACTGTTAAACTGGTTGTTTTGAAGAGCGAATCGTTTGTGGATAAGCTGACTGGCACGCTCACCCGTCGTAAGAAGCCTGCCGCGCCTGAGGATGTCGAGAATGCCGACGAAAATGAGGTGATTTTAATAACTTATTTATTTATTTATTTAAATAAAGCTCGCGGGTATGATCAGTTCGCTTCCCTTGGATGGTGCGTTGTGGATACGATCAGTAGATAGCCGGATTACTAAACTGCGCAGTGTAACTGCCCCTAGATAAATAGGGTGAAACCTGCATTCACCGAGATTAATTAAAATAGAAATAAATGATAATGAACATGTAAATGTCCAAATAAAATAGTCAATCAATAGTAGAGAGTGTGATAACTGATCTTTGAGCTACTAGATTCTAGAAGTGAACCTCTAACTTCAACGTTCTAGCCAACTGATCTGTAACACGGGATAAGAATTAGCGGAAATAATGAATGAGGTCCCCGTTGGTCCTTCAAATAATTCGCAATATATTCGAGCTTACTCTGCTATGCATACGAGGGTGGTGGGTGTGCCTTGGGTATAATTGAATAGCTGCCATTCTAAGCCCCGCTCTTCCTCCCCCCCCCCCCCATTGTATAGGATGGATGTTGGTGTTGTGTCCTGTGCGTTTGCCGAGGAGCTTTGCACCTCCTCCTCCTCGGCTTTCTCCTTCCCCTCGTGAGAGAGTTTACGGCGCGCATACATAGAAGGAATGAGACGAGAAGATGGCGGGTTGAAGCCGGGAGTGGGATGGCGGAGTTTGTCATTGATCGGTTGTTGATTACTTTCTTCATCTCTTGATCTTCTGAGTCTTGCACTGATTTCTCCATTGTCTAAGGGCCTAATGTTATCGATCATACATTTTCTTACCCTCATAAGCCCCACTACTCAGGTAAAACCGCACATACATTTTACTGCTAGGAAAAATACAGGCGACAGCTACAATACATGCATGTGAACTGTCAAAATACATACATTTTACAGTCAGCGATATGTATGTTTTCTGGCTGTTTTCTACCTTTTTCATAGCTTTTAGCTGTTTTATGCCTTTTCTTTGACTGCAATATACATTTTTTCTAGCATTTTTAAACAATTTTCTACCTTTTCTCTAGCAGTTATTAGGCTGTTTTCTACCCTTTCTTTTACTACTTGTTCTGTACTCAGAAATACTGCCAGCGAATAAACAACGATTTATTGACGTAAATATACATGAAATTTTAAATAAAAATCAAATGTGAACCAGCCAAGGAACAACAACAAACTATGGAACGATCACAGCAATAAATATCTAGCGATACAAATAAAAAACATTAGCAATCCATTCTCCTTCAATTTCTTCATTCCTTAATTCTTCATCGTTTGCACGTAATCGACCTCTCATCACCTGCAGTATACTTCATTCATTCTTTCTACTTAACCAATCAATCAATAAAGTACCTTTCTATAATATTGATAAAATACAACATGATCAGTAGTTGTCTCATCCTCATTTTCCAATTGAATATGCTTTAATCTCTTTCTTTCTTCTCTTTCAAATTTCAGTTTTCCTTCAAGGTTCTTTATTATATCATCTGTTGATGTAGATTCCCTTCTTAATCTGAATTAATCAATCAATAATCCCTCATATCTACAGTACAACTTACAAGTTTGGCTTCAATCGATAATACTTCTCTTTAAATATTCTTCTCTTTCAATACCGTAATCCTCTCAGCTCCTTCTCTCATTACTCTAGCTGTCATATTTTCTGCATTTCGAAATGACTCCTAAAAAGAAATAGATAAATTCTGATAAAAAACAAATTTGTAATCAATCAATCAACCAATACCTATAGTATAGCAGTTCTTTCATGTTGATCTTCATCTCCATATTCTCTTTTCTCTTCTCTCTACATTTCTCAATATTTCATTCTATTCTTGAGTATTTCTCAATTGAGTCTTCAATACATTAATCTACAACAAGTATAGTATATTCATCTCAATCTAATCAATAATCTATACTCAATCACCGTTATCTCTATCTACTTTTCCTTAGGTGAGAGAATAATTATCTTCTAAATGTAATATTCTCGTAGAATAGATACTCGTCCTACTGCTTGAAACAATTCAACTACGGTTTAATTTGAAACAATATTTTTGCTAATCGATAAATCAATCAAAACCAACTTGATTCGGATCTACTCAATTCACAATATCATCTCTATTACTTCATCATCTTCTTCATTCATTCCATTCTGCTTCATCCTCAATTCATATTCACTATACATCTTCTCTTGATTCAATTATACTAATCGATCACTGTAATCAGACAACTATTTTATGGTATAACTGAGCATCCTACGTATAACATAACTAATTTATATTTACCAATATCCAATTCTATCAATACATTTGCATGTTAATAATCATCCAGCGATTTTTTTGCTTACAGCCTTGCTTTCCCATCGGGGCTTGGCTAATAGCCTTGCCTCGCAAAAAAATGGAAAATGGAAAATTTTCCGCATACTCACGCGCACAGCCATACATGGGCGGCCATTGCCGCTGGAAAGTAAAATCGGTGAGTCGGAGCAAAATATGGGGCATGTAAATATAATAATTTCACTTCGCGGATAATTTTTGAGCGATTTTGGGGAAAATCAGGTGGGTCTTGCCGCTAGCGACAATGCCGCCCATGCATGCGCACAGCCTTCCCTCCTTTCTCCCAGTATTAATATATAATTTATAAAATGAAACTAGATTATCAATTGATAATAAAATGCGAGTACGCAGCCACTTACTTGTTCTTTCAATTCTCTATTTTACGATAGTGAGCGAGATACGATGGCTCAATCATTCTGTAGTCCTTTGATTATTAATTGGATCGATTCAACTCAATGTTCATAGTTGAGTATTGGATACTACGGCCAGTCCAGACTGGGAGTGAGCATAAATGAGGCACGAGATTGTTCTTCATCTTCTTCCTTTCTTTTCTTAGCCATGTGTATCTTCCTCCTCCTCAGGAGCACTGAAATCGCCAGGGTCGATGTTGTATAAGAAAGTGTAAGCAAGAATCAATCTTGTTCTGTGAGAAATATCTCAGCGAAATACACTTAAAATAGAAAAAAACATCAGCTAATTGTTTACCTTCCATTTCATCCAATTCTACACATGGAGATGGACAGCAGGAACCGCACAATCGACTTCATCTACAAATATTTATAATTATATCAATCACCAAACACGAAATATTTAAACAGAAAAAGAATACCTTTCTTTCACTGGGAAAGATGCAAGATTTGTATCCGACGATGCCTCCCGATGTTACCCTGTGGAAGGTATAGACAATCACGGCAATTTAACGTTGAATAACAAATAAACCTTAGAAAATAAATAAAAATTAATTTTTAAGAGACAGCGAACGCACCGCGTGTGACAATAGCCGCATCGCGTCCACACAGTTGTAAGCTGTGTCACATATATGATTTCAAACTTTTTCCTAACTTTTTTGTAAAAAAGGCAGAAAAAAGATGGCAAAAAGTTATGATGTCTAGCAATCGCTAACAGTTTTGTAGCTTTTAGCTGTAAAATGCATTTTTCCTGCCTGTTTCCTAACATGTAACTGTTTCCTAGCTGTAAAATGTATGTGTGGTGTTCACAGGTCTAACAATTGCTAGCTTTTTTGTAGCTGTTAGCTGTGAAATGCATTTTTCCTACCTGTTTCCCAACATTTAACTATTTCTTAGCTGTAAAATGTATGCTTGGCGTTCATATGTCTAACAATTGCTAGCAATTTTGTACCTTTTAGCTGTAAAATGCATTTTTCTCGCCTGTATTCTAACATTTAGCTTTTTCCTAGCTGTAAAATGTAGGTGCGGTTTTACCTGAGTATATGCTGCTCATTTTCATGACGTGAGACTTGTTTTAATGCGAAAGATTACGTCAATTCGGCTTTTATTGATCAGTATCCCTCGCTTAATCAACAAAAGGCCTTGAATTATCACTGGCCTGGCTCAATATGGACTTCGTGTGCCTTGATCAACACGGGATTTACCTTCATCTTTTACCGTTTGCCCCTCGCTTGATCGTGTGAAAGGGGGTCGAATCATGCATGCTTGAGTGAATGTAATGAGAGGGGGAAGAAGGAGGAGGCGAGGAGTGCGTGACCATCGTCCCCTATTGTCTTCTTCCGATTGCGTGATTGGATATAGTGGAGGGGGGGGGGGGGGTGGAGAAAGGAAAGGGGGGGAGGGTATGCTTCTCCTATCCCCCCTACTACTTCTATCCTATAGCTGTAGTCAGACCCTTCTATCTTAGGTCGAGTAGCTATGTTACAGATTTGTGAAAAGCGGCCAGGGTTTGAAAATGAAATTCCCAGAATACGGTCAGGCTTCGTAGATCGTATAGTATCTGTAGTCATCTGCAGTGGAACCCTTCGTTCCTTCCTTCCTTTCCTTTTTTGGCTGCTTCTTTTCTTTTCTTTTCCTTCTGACTGACACATGCACAGATGCATCATCCTTTTCCTATTCTACCTTGCTCCGTCTACGTCTCTCGTTTGCTCTCAATCTCTCTCGCTCTCTCACTTACTCTCTAGCTCTCTCGCTCTCTCGCTCGCTCTCTCACTCTCTCTCTAGCTCTCTCGCACTCTCGTTCGCACTCTCATTCTCATTCTTAATTCCTCTATTCTTTCTTATATAAACGTCGCCCTCATCATTTTCATCTACACTATATACATACGGCCCCAATTCTCACACCCCATCGGTGTTTTTGTTGTCTTGAAAGAGATTTCTCTCATCTCATAGTTCAATCACACATTGCAATATCCGTCTATCTTACGCATTTGCATAGTTGGAATAGTTTCCAGTTATTGATTGATTGGTTGATTGATTGATTAATTGATTGATCTCTCTAGTTATTGATTGATTGATTGATTGGTTGATCTACTTCGTCATATGCCGAGCAGTCCTTGCTGCGCAGCCCCAGCTAGTAGCAAATCTACTGCCAAAGCAAAGGTAAAGCGGTTGGGTCTTGACTGGAAAAGCTCAGGGGAGTACTGTACCCACCATATCGATTGATTGACGAATTGATGTGCAGGCACTGGAGATCGAGCAGGAGGGCAGAGATGCGCTAGAGGCTGCCATCGTGCCCACGCTGGCTAAGGACATCAAGCTGGATGAGGGTGAGATTGATTATTGATTGATAACTGTATATGAGTTATACTGTATCGTGTTTTAAAATCATATTCGATCGATTCAAGATTCGTTCACTTCATGCTCATAGTGTGGTGTACTGTGATTGATTATTGATCGATTGGAATTGATTATTGATCGATTGGAATTGATTATTGATCGATTGGAATTGATTATTGATTGATTGATTTGTTCGTTCTTGCAGGCGAGGAGTGTCGTTTCATCACGATGGAGTCGAGCAGAGATCCGCGAGTGATCGAGTGCATTCGTCTGCTCATGCAGTGAGTCGATATCATAATAATTTTAAAATTATTATTATTATTGCCCTCCCCCTGTCGGTGCCCATACAAATGCCCCGCTCTTTCTTGTTTCACCAACGGAGTATTTCCTTTCCTTGTTCCATCATTCCTGCTCGTCCAACGATATACATCGTAACAAAAAACTTCCATAATGCGATTAGACTTCGTATTTTGCAGCTTACTTTTCGACCTATGCTCGTCCTGCGCATTTCGCCCCCGTGAAGATATTCCTTTAGGTTGACATACAGTTTTGCCGTTTCCAGTGTAATGACCTTTATCAAGCACAGAACCATTGGGGGGGGGGAGGGAATGGTTGACGACTGATTAGTCTGGGCGTGCTGAGGTCCCGTGCAAGGTGTGCTTGTATCATGAATAATTCTCATTGGAAGTCAGCGCTATTCAGTGATGGTCTATGAATATCCCAGACCCTTCAAAAGCGTGTGGGTACCTAGATTTTGGCTCAAAACGCGTGTGGGTTACCCGGTTTTGAGATAAAAACGCATATGGGTACCCCAAAATCGTGAAAATTTCAAGAAAATCGTCAATTTATGGTCCAATATTGCGGGTGGGTACCCATGAAAGGCAAATTTTTGCGGGTGGGTCTATCCCATGGGATAACCATAGACCATGTCTGGCGCTATTGCTCAGGATTACCACTTGCGTGCTTTGATATCGGGTTACATTGTGTTGGTGGAACGCGAATGTGCGGGGTGTTAAAAGTTTGGGACATCTTATCTTTGATTGTGTCAATCAAGCTATAAACGTGTTCATATGAATTATAATTATTGATTATTGATTATTATTATTATCATTATTATTATTGATTATTATTATTATCGATTATTGATTATTATTATTATTATTATTCTTATTATTATTATTATTATTATTATTATTATTATTATTATTATTATTATTATTATTATTATTATTATTATTATTATTATTATTATTATTATTATTATTATTATTATTATTATTATTATTATTATTATTATTATTATTATTATTATTATTATTATTAAAGTTGGCTGAACGAGGAACTGGCGTCGGAGCGCATCGTGGTGAAGCATCTGCAGGAGGACCTCTACGACGGACAGATCATCCAGAAGCTGCTCGAGAAGCTGCAGAATATCAAGGTATACGGTAGTCTAGCAGTCAATCAATAATTGAATAGGCACGGTAGGTATGCTGATCGAGACCATTGGTCGAAATGTATGTTACAAAGTACCAAGCCTGACCGGATTTTGAGGCAAAATTTCAGAAAAATCGGAAAATGTGACCGGCTTTTGAGGCAAAATATCACAAAAATCGGAAAACCTGACCGGATTTTTAGCCAATATTTCAGAAAATTCGGAAAACCTGTCCCGATTTTGAGCCAGAATTTCACAAAAATCGATAAACCTGACTGGATTTTTAGCAAAAATTTCACAAATATCGAAAAACCTGACCGGATTTTGAGGCAAATTTGCCAAAAATTGAAAAACCGGACCGCTTTTTGAAAACCGATAACCTAGCTATTCGACCTATGAAGCGCCCTTGATTTATTTTATACAATTTATGTTATTTTTGTTACATTTATTCATGTAAGATAAGTAAATAAAGGCACTTCACGAGCTAAATTGAAACTTTCCGTTCTGGTCACGCTCTGTAGTCTCCGCTTTGAAAACACTCGTAGGCAAAGAA
Organism: Parapristionchus giblindavisi; assembly: GCA_943737045.1. Taxonomy (NCBI): domain Eukaryota; kingdom Metazoa; phylum Nematoda; class Chromadorea; order Rhabditida; family Diplogasteridae; genus Parapristionchus; species Parapristionchus giblindavisi. Next base: position 49,991 of record CALSFV010000317.1, on the reverse strand, counting down.
GGCGAGAGAGCATTGCCGGAGTAGAGAGTGTCAAATTTGTGCATTCATAATTCTGTTCGCGCATGCACCATGCGCATTCAGGTTTCATGTCTTTCATGAAAATAGACTGGTAAGGTGGCGAGCGCTCTTCTCTTAGTTCCGGAAATGGGCACCAAATGAAAAAAAATTAAAATTAACTAAAGTTCAGTTGAAGTAAAGTGAAATTGTACCGTTTTTTTATTGTTGAAAAGTTATGTAAGTTATGTCGGTTCTTCAATTCAACATTGCAACTCAACATGATTTGAAGAAAATCAATCAATAATCAATAAATGCATTCAGATCGAAGTGCCCGAGGTGTCCCAGTCGGAAGAGGGACAACGACAGAAGCTCGCGGTACGGTATCGATTATTGATCTTATTGATTGATTATTGATCTTATTGATTGATTATTGATTGTAGATCGTGGTCGGAACGGCCAACCGTATCCTGCAGGGCAACGCGCACGAGCAGCCCCGATGGACTTCGGATCAGATCCATGGAAAGGTACGGTAGCTATGAGCACTTTGAAGTATTGATTGATTTTATCAGAAGTATTGAGTGATTTTGTCGGAAGTATTGATTTATTTTATCGATTGATTTCTCTCTCTCTCCAGGACATCATCGCCATCATGCAACTGCTCATCGCCATCGCTCTGCACTACCGTGCGCCCATCAGATTCCCCGATGTAAGTTGCGTGCGTCGTGTCTGGGGGTATACGGTAGTCGGCGTTTCCCACAGTCAGAATGGCCCATATGCTATGCATCATGCATTTTCGGTACCCTCGCCATAGGTTTTAATATAGTGGGTAAATTTTCGAAATATGGTGGGTTGATTCAGAAAATTCGTTATTTATTGCTTAAAAATCGTCAGTTTTAGCTTCGTTTCGCATCAAGTGGCCTAAAATGGGCCATATATTGAGGGTCAATCCTAGCATTGCGAGGGTATGCAAATGTATGATATGCATAGTCGTGGGTCCTGGTACGGTAGCCGGTTTTGACGAATTTGCACCGATCTATCAATATTTGACCAATCGATATTTGACCAATCAATAATATCTGTTTTCCAGAACGTCACCGCGAACACGATCATCGCGTCGAAGCAGAACGGCCAGACGCTGACGAGAACCGTGCAGGAGCAGCTGACCACCACGCAGACTGAGCTCGGATTGAAGGTTAGATTATTGATTTATTGATTGATTATTGATTGATTGATTGATTGAAGGTCCAGCTGGATTATTGATCTATCAACTTGTTCATTGATTGATTGATTGATTGATTGATTGATGGATACTAATGAGGTGCAAACATATGGCGCTGACATTGATTGTAGTTATGTAAGATGTATGAGACTGTAGATGAAGAGATGCAATCGTGTGTGGAAGAAATTGATAATCGGGATGAATCAATCAATAATCGGCATGAATCAATCAATCAATCAATAATTCAGGGTGAATCAATCAATCGATAATTCAGGGTGAGCGTGACGCGTTCGACACACTTTTCGACTACGGGCCGGACAAGCTGGCGCACGTGAAGACGAGTCTGCTCGCATTCTGCAATAAGCACCTGAACAAGATCAATCTTGAGGTGAGGGTTACGGTATCGGAATGGTCTTTGATCTTTAGGATTATGGTATCGGAATGTGAGGAATGAGAGGGGCTCTGGTATTTCAAAACTTAAAGTCTACTTAAAATACGTCACTTGCTTTAAGTTTACTTTAAGTCTACTTCAAGTGAGTGACGTCACTTTTTCAAGTAGACTTATATAGTGACGTCACACTTTAAGTAGACCTGCGTTTGACTTGAAGTAGATTTACAAGTCTACTTGAAGTGAAAGTGTAAGTACACTTCAAGTTTTGGAATACCAGAGGGGGATTAATGTATCGGAATGAACTTTGATCTTTAGGATTACGGTATCGGAATTGGTCTTTGATTTTTAGGATTACGGTGTCGGAATGATCTTTGATCTTTGATCTCTCATCTAGGTGACCGATCTCGAGACGCAGTTCCAAGACGGCGTCTTCCTCATCCTGCTCATGGGTCTGCTCGAGGGCTACTTTGTGCCGCTGCACTGCTTCCAACTTCAGGTTGGTTGGAGTCCTAACGAGATATTAGAGGAAGTGTACTGTAGGAAGATTTGATTATTGATTGATTCAAGTTTTGATTATTTATTGATTGTAGTCAGATAGTGGAGTCATACATTGCCATACCCTCACAGTGTGAGGATTGACCCACTATATTCGGCTCATTTTTTGATGTTAAAGATTACAATTTAAGCGAAAAATAACGATTTTTCTAAATCGACCCACTATATAAAAATAATTCGGTGAGGGCACCGAAAATGTATGGTTGGAGTCGTAACGATAGTGCTCTTATTAGTGGAAGTGTACTGTTGGGAGTTGGGATTATTGATTGATTGTTTATCAACATAGATCGAAGAGTATGTTACAAAGTACCAAGCCTGTCCGCATTTTGAAATCCGATAACCTAGCTATTCGACCTATGTTTATCAAGTTTTGATATTAAGTTTTGATTATTGGTTGATTGTTTATCAAGTTTTGATTATTGATTGATTATTGATTGATTGATTGTGTTTAAGGTCTCCAACTACGAGGGCAAGCTGAAGAATGTCGCGTTCGCATTCAAACTCATGCAGGTGAGAATATTTTAGCGTTAGAGGCACACCCCGACCTACTTTGACCACTCTTCGCTCTGACCACACTCTCTCGTGTAGACAAAGAGCGAGAGAGCATTGGCAGAGTGGAGAGTTTCAATTTGAGTTGGGGTGTGTCAATTATATTTGTTTTAAAAAATGGGAGTAAAGAGTTCTCTGACACTGTAATTGTGCGGGGGTGGGATGTTTAATAATGCATGACTACAATAATCGTTTTACGACTACCGTAACCATGATTCACGACTACCGTAACCGTAATTATGACTACTGTAACCCTAATTTATTACTACCGTAACCATAATTCACGACTACCGTAACCGTGACAATCGCTTCAGGAAGCCGGTCTCCCCAAGCCGCGGTCTCGTGCTGCCGATATCGCCAATGGAGATCTCAAGTGCACCCTTCGTCTGCTCCATCAACTCTTCACCAAGTACAAGCACGTCTAAGTGCCGATCGATTATTGATTGATTGAATTATCGATTGATTGAGTTATCGATTGATTGATTGTATTATCGATTGATTGAATTATTGATCCCCCTTATGCGCCATATACGATCTATCTGTAAGAGACTAACCAACTATACTCATCCGTGCTCTAGCTTTACACATTTTAAAAGGCCTCTTGCCCTAATTTTTATATTTTCAAAAAAAAATTCAATAGTTTGTAAAAGTTTGTATATGCCTCGATCTGATTGTAAGTACGCAGATACTGTCGACTACCGTAACCCACTGCCTAAGCCTACCGTAACCCCACTCACTAAATCACTACATTGTATTCTATACCTTGCTCAGTTTACGATCGATATTTACATATTATGTAACTCCCTCTGAGGCTTCTTGTGTGCAATATTGTTCGTGCTAAACCACGATTATTATACCGTATATACATAATCAAAGAGTGATAAAGAAATTTATATGTATGTATGTATTATATGCGTATATGCATTTATATTTGTATTATACGTACAATAGCTTTCCATACAGATTTTGCATCGAACAGCTAACTTTTGCGATCGAAGAAATGGGACAAAAGAACAGTACATTGAATAAGAGATATGAACATGGTGAATGACAATCATTACCAGAATGCGTGCACAAGAAATCACAATTTTGAGCTGGCTTATGGTACTGATATATCTTATTGCGAACTAACTTTATTTCAATTAGTTTTGTTTAACTGAAATTGAAAAAGGACATATTATTGCCTATTTTCAGCAAAAAGGGAATAAGAAAGCAATATATTGAAAAATTACTAATCGTTTTCAATAATTTATTGTAATTTATGTTGAATTATCACATTTTTACAATTTCTAGTTAACTGAGTATCACACGATGTTACGGTTGTTTACCTGAAATCGATTGCTTTTTTCGCTGCGTAGCTGGAAAATTCTTTCCTCCTTAGAAATTGCAAAATTTACTATTTTACATTATTTTTTCACTATTTAAATTTAAAACACCGTTAATAATTATAGGTATGATTGCTGCCGCAGACTCGCGTGATGCAATGATCGCCGAAATATTGGAGCTGCGGCTCAAAAGCAAGGTAGCAAGCTACTTCCTTTTATTTAAAGAAAGAAGTACGAGTTTTTCTCAGGTGAATCGTGATGAGCTCAATCGATACAAAGCAGAACTGAAAGAGCTTCAAGGTGCAGCTAAGCCTGCAGCATCCCGCAAAACTCCCGATTCGTGTGATGTTAATGGTGCAACCGAAGAATTAATAAAACAGTAAGCTTTTTGTTTGCTATAACTTTGCTTCCTCAAAGTTGAAGAATGCCAAGAGAGAACTTGTTATTCTGAAAAACTCATGTAAGACTTCCGTTCTCGATTATTGTTTATTCTTTTGTTGCCTTTTCCAATCGCCCTCTTAACAATGACTTTGCAGCTGCGAATTCTCTTGCTGATCTCAAGTCAAAGAGTGGCAAACGAGACAATCTAACCGCACGACTGGAAATTGAAATCGAGAATATGAGCAAACTTTCGCTGAATGATGTATCATACAAGGGTAAGTTAGTTCACAGTAGCAGGTATAAGTTCATGAACGTTGACAAACCGTTTGCCGACAAACGTGACGTCACAAGTGGTGAGTCACAACCGTATGTGGAGGTATTTACCAGAGATCATCCACTCTACGCTTGTGTTGTCATGTTTTGCAAAGGTTCTCTGGTTCAAGCCATTTGCTTTGATAACCAGTCAGGCGAAAGAACGTTGTATTTGAGAGATTTTCCATGTAGCTCGGTTTTTTATTAGCGTTCACTGTCTAGCCAACACTGTGCGTTATGCTCTAGCATAGAACCAATTATTTTCTTGAAGATGTGATCGATACGGGAAAGAAGATGCAAGAGAATACGGTAGACACTCTTCATTCACTCGTCAATGACCTCAGTCTTACGGTATATCTCCATATAGTACTGTTTATTGATCGATTGATTGTATTCAGGATAAGATTAAGAAGATAAATGAACTTGACTTGGCTATTAAAGATGCGGATACTAGATTAAGACTGCAGAAGGAAAGAATTGAAGAATTAACAGAGCAGAATGGTATGAACTGTGGCTACATTTAATAATATATAGTAATAATAATATATTAATAATAACAATAATAATATATGAGTAATATTAATAATAGATATATTATAGCTATAAACGAAGAAGGAAATAGAGTGTTGGATGAGAAGTACGAAGAGCAACTAAAGATTTATGAAGAATTAGGAGTGAAGGAGGAATCGTTGAGGAATCAACTAGCATCTCTGTCTGCGACTAGAGGAGATACTACTAGTAAACTAGCGTTAGTCAACTATTAATAACTACTTTTGATTCACTAATAAATACTTTCGCAACTGAGGATGCTGCTAATTTACTAGCGCTAGTCAAATCAATATACGTATTAATATGCTTGCTAGTCATGTCATAATAATATATACCCAAGTTAGTCATAAATTACTAATAATTACTTTTGATTCACTAATTTCCAATTCCATGGGTACAATTGCACGCTTATTATGATCTAGATCCATTTCAATAAAGTATGTCCGAGGAAGAGACTAGGCTCTCCGAACATAATCAACCCCTATTATCTCAGGCCTAGCAGTGATCTCCCGCGGGACTTGGTGTGCATTGAATAACGGGATTTACCTTTACCTTTGCATTTAATCATATTGAATACTATTTGCTCTATAAATGAAAAGGATTGCGTGAACATCAAAGTTAAAAACCTAAGAGGTGTTTACTTTATTATATTAATAATTTATCTAAGTCATAGGCCGAAAAATATGTTACAAAGCACCAAGCCTGACCGGATTTGAGCCAAAAATTTAACAAAGAACCAAAAACCTGACCGGATTTTGAAAACCGATCACCTAGCTATTCGCCCTATGATCTAAATTACAGCGGAACTCGAGCTCACGTGGAGGATCAACGAAAGAATCTAGCTGTTCTTATGGAGCAAGAGGTATACCTTTATATTTATTTATTTATTTATGTTAATTATCTTTTATTAAGGCAAATATCAAAGCGAAAAGGGCTAAGAAGAAGGAAGAAAATGCAAAAATGAGGAAATGCCTTGAAGAAGCGAAGAAGGAATTGAGAGAAAAGACTGAAGCGATGAAGAAGAAGGATGAGGAACATGAAGCACATCTACTTCAGATTAAGGTTGCACTTTATTAATAATAATAATAATAATAATAATATTTTGTATTTATTTATTTCATACACCCGCGTTAGGCACGGCAGGTTACTACGATAACCGTTGAATGAGAGCCGACCATACTTGGGCGGCATTGTCGCTAGCGGCAATGCCCTCCCGGTTTTGGCACGAGACCCTCCCGATTTCGCCAAAAATCATTCAAAAATGAAAAGGATTTATCCAAAATTCGTACAAAAATTTTGTAAATGAGCCATAATTAGTGGGTCAATCCTCACATTGTGAGGGTAAGAAAATGTATGATTGTATTATACAATTTGTATATATTGATTGTTTACAGAAAGAAGGAGAAACGAAGAAGGTTCGATTGGAGAAAGATATTGAAGAGGCGAAGGAGAAGTTGGGAATGGCCAATAAAAAGGTTTATTGATTATTGATTGATGTGTTAAAATATTGATTAATCGTAGATCGAGGATCGTGAGAAATGCATTAAGCTGAAGTCGGAGTTGGCAAATATCGGTACAGTCCAAGGGGTGGACGAAGGGGAAATGGATGGTCTAAGGAAGGAATTGCTACAGTTAAAGGAGGAAATCAATCGACATGTGTGTTTCTAAGTTTAATAATATTAATAATAATAATTTTTTAATAATTATTTAAATATATATTTACATATTTAGAAGAACACATCGGAAGACTATGATGCTAAGCGATTGCTGGTGAATCAACAGGTATTTGTTTATTTATTTATTTATTTATTTATATTTATATCTTATCAACGTTCGCATGCGCGAAACGATGCGAAATGTATATGAGCAGTGAAAAGAGTTTGGAATATAAGTGTGATTTATTTGCGAATGAGCCATAGTGGAAATGACGGTTCTTTTAGGACATTATGGTGACATAATATGGTCCTTCTTTCTGCTTGAATAGTATTGATCGATTAGCTATTTATTAATAATAATAATAATCAATAATATATTTATAGTATGAAGAACTACGTGCTCATGTTGAAGCGAGAAGAGCGGAAGAAGAGAAGGTAATTGAAATATTGATTGATCTATCTAGAAAGATTAATGCTATATACTCAGATTTTTCAAAACTTAAAGTGTACTTATAATTTGTCACTTGATGTTTACTTAAGAAAAAGAAAAATTTTTAAGTGAAGCGTACTTATTATTATTATATGGAGTTGTATTGTAGGCGTGTGCCGAGGAGAATGCACTGGCTGAGCAGTTGGAACGAGAAGCTAGACAGATCAAGAATCAAGTAGAGGTGGAGGAGAAGGAGACTAGAGTTAGATTGGTGGTATGGTAATTTTTCTTAAATTATATTATATTGTATTTTATTATATTTTATTATTTAATTGGAATGAATTTTTAAACATTTTTAAATACTTTTTTTCAGTTGATTAGGGGTGTTGAGTGGCCCCCAACTTGGGTCAGCTGGGTCTTAGCCATTAGGGTTATGTAAAGAGTCCGATCATGTCTCGCGAGTCGCATGAATTGAGATTGATATTCATTATATTGTATTGTTTTTTATTGTATTTTTATTGATTAACAGGCTGAAACTCGTCGTCTTCTCGAGAAAGCAAAAGAGGATAAGGAGAGAAAGGAGAAGGAAGTGGAGAGAAGAAAGGAGAAAGAAATGGAGAAAAGAAGAAGAAGAAGTAAGAGTAAGGAAGTTGTACCAAGCCTGACCGAATTTTGAGCCAAAATTTCACAAAAATCGAAAAAAAAACCTGTCCGGAATTTGAAAACCGATAACCTAGCTATTCGACCTATGATAACATAACCTAAGTTAACAAGTTAAGTTACTTGCGTAAGAACAAGTTTCAAGTTAGTTTTGTTGAATACTAACCATATTAAATCATGATATCCTTACAGGAAGCAAAAACTCCTCGTTCCTCACTGGTAAAAGAACAAGAACTCGGTGCACCTACGCTTGCTGCTGCGTCTAATGTAGTCAAGGATACTGTAGCAAATACAGTACCTCCACGTCAACCATCTCCTAGGTATACTGTTGATTAATGTTATTATATTTATTTATTGATTTATTTATTTAATCAATCAATTATAGAATGGACTTGGACGCGGCTGATCGTAAATTATTGTCCAGATGTGTGAAGAAGGGAATCTACTCTTATGGAGGTAACATTGGATTGAATAATATTAATCGTATATTATTTATTTATTTATTTATATATTTATTTTATTATTTAGACGAATCAAGTGGCGAAGAGGATGACGATGATGATATCGATCTTCTCATTAACATGCCTAATATGCCTCAAGTACCCGCGGTATTCAGCCTCTATCCCTTGCCTAGTCTAATCATGCTTACAGGGACACCCCGAGCTAATTTGAACTCTCCGCTCTGGAAAAATTCTATCGCTTTCTTTGTCTACGAGAGAGCATGGCCAGTGTGGAGAGTAACATTAGCGCGGAGTGTACTCTTAATGACAATAATCAAGCTAATTTTATTATAATATACTTTTACTGTGTTTGTACATGCATAAATATTATTAAGTTAAATATATTGATTTTTTTAAATTTATTGGTGTTTAAATATATCGATTATAGCAATTCGCTGATTCTCCTCGTGCCAATCGTCCTTCCACTCCTCAGGCCAAGAATGTCTCATCTGTTGCCGATCTCTCATTCGATGCGGCAGCTACATCAACACCTATTTTTACTAAAGAGTATCTTTCTATCTATCTATCTATCTATCTATCTTTCTATCTATCTATCTATCTATCTTTCTATCTATCTATCTATCTATCTATCTGTCTAATCTATCATATTCTCTAATCAATCAATATATTTTAGGACTAATAAGGGATCATCTCGTGGAGGTCGTGGTCGTGGAAGAGGAGGAAAGAAGAGGCGTTAATATAATAATAATAATATTATTATTATTATTATTACATTATATTGATAATCATTTCGTTTCATTCCTGTTTAATATTTATTTAGTATAACTTATTCCTGTAAATTTGAATCGTTTCTTGTGAATATATCTATTTTAATATTAGTTTTTTTTTTAAAATTATTATATTTTTGTTGATTGTTTTGTTGGTTCATTGTTTTCCTGTTATCTTCTTGTGAGAAGTCTTGGCTAGCATTGACTTCTTCTGTTGTTCATTAGTTATACTATAACTCGATAACTACTTGTTTATAAAATATTGAGTCGAGACAGTAGTTGGATGCGCAAATCTAGTTACCATCCAAATCGTTCTTCAATATCATTGCACTTTATTCAGTGTCTCCCTATAAGTATCGTTGATCTTTGATCTTTGAATTAAACCGCCAGTCTCATTAAGAAGAGAGCTTAGGCTCTCAATTAACATAATGAAAGAGTGATAAAGAAATTTATATCAAATTTATTTTGTCAACGAAAAAAATGACAAAACCCGTATACGTTATTATTACAATAGCAGATTTAACAAGAAACAAACAACATAAACCTAATGCACAATAATATACGGAATACGGTAATCTATCAATCAATATTTGAGCATTTACGGTAGAGATATTGATCGTACACATACATACATATACTAATATCGATTACTACTGTCTCTGTTCATACAGTAATCCGGCGGTATCGATTAGCATTCTGTCTTCGAGATGGCGGCCAATGAGCTGGACTCCAATCGGCAGCTTGTCATTTATTGATTCGCCGAACGGCACGGAGATGGCCGGATTGCCTGAAGACGATTATCGATCGATTACGGTAATTAGGATTATCGATTGATTACGGTAGCTGAGTATTGATTGATTACGGTAATTAGGATTATCGATTGATTACGGTAATTAGGATTATCGATTGATTACGGTAGCTGATTATGGTAGCTGATTATTGAATAGTCACCGGATAGATTGACTGGTTGCGTGTAGAAGTCATCTTCGTCCTCTCTTCTGAATCCGCCTGACGACAGCTGCGAGTAAAGAGGGGCGGGACCACAGGCGACAGGGGTCAGCAGAACGTCCGCCTGAACCATCGATCGATTAACATATCTACCGTAATTATTGATTGATCGACTACCGTATACCTTCTCTAGTGCTTCCGTCTGAATCATACATTCTCATACCCTCATCATGTAAGGATCGACTATATATGGCTCATTTTCAGGATCTACCCACAATATAAGGGTCATTTTTATGTGAAAGATTACAATTTAAGGGAAAAATAACGATTTTTCTAAATCGGACCACTATATTTCGAAAATCAAACCACTATATAAAACAATTCGATGAGGGTGCCGAAAATGTATGGTCTGAATGACCGATCGATAGACATAGCTACCGTAATTATTGATTGATAGATCACCGTATACCTTCTCTAGCGCTGCCCGCATCTCATCGGCAATCACCCGTCGCACTTTCAGTGCGTGATCGTAGAACTTGTCGCGGTTCCTGAATGGAACATGGATTACTGTAGATGTTTTATTGATCGATTGAAATATTTTATTGATCGATTGTACTCACTCTTTCATAAGAAAGTAGTTGCCAGATAGGATATCGCGACGAACCACTATTTATTTGATTTTGTACTTTATTATTTCTTCAATTTGACTGGTATTTATTGATTAGTTGAGATGAGTATCAACTAATCAACAAATGATTATCGGATTATCAATTTGTGATTATGGAAATATTGGATATGAATTAGCTCATTACTGGCGCATAAATTATAAGTGCAATTCATCGTTTCAACACTGAATAACGCTGTACCGCTAACACCTACCCCCTACCACTAATAGCGTAATGTCGAAACATGAAAACGCCTAGATCCAAAAGGCTAGAGCCAAGGCAAAAGGTAAGCTTTTGCCAAGTAATGAAATAATATTTTATGAATATTGATCGATTGAACTCACTCCTTCATGAGGAAGTAGTTGCCAGCTAGGATACGTCGACGAACCACCTGCAAGAATACCGTAATCACTCAATTATCGATCGATAGAATACAGTAATCACTCAATTATCGATAGATAAATGGTTGTATACCGTACCTCATTCAGGGACTCGCTTCGAGAAGCCGCTAGCAGTGCGTAGGTCGAGGATTCCGCTGAAGCCGATGGCGATCGATATCCAAATGAAATACCGTCGTACCTACAGTAATCAACAGCTACCCTAATCAATAACTACCGTAATCATGTCCGTAATCTACCGTACCTCGCCATATTCGAGCAAACGTCCACAGTGCATAAGACATGGTAACCGAGTAATGAGTACTTCGTGTGCGGTAATGAGACCTGGAAATCAATCAATAAATAAATCAATAAGATCAATTAATCAATCGATCAATCAACCTCAATGATCTCGGCGCCTTGTCGCTCTAGCACATTCGCCGCCGCATTCCACACTGCCCATGCGTCAGGGGACAGCGACGGATTGTGGAACTCCTGGAGCGATGTCGATGATTACGGTAGCCCATTTTATTGATTGACTGACTCTGGGAATGCCGACACGAAGTCCGCTGAGGGTTGTTCGTCGTGGTCGCGCGGGAAAGGCTATCGACGTGGCGTCACATTCGTCTGCACCGGCCATGATCTCTGCGAAGGATTGATTGGGATAAGTCTCCCGGCTGTGGACGCACTCGACGCACCAACATAGGTCGAAAAATATGCTATAAAGTACCAAGCCTGATCGCATTTTGAAAACCGATAACCTAGCTATTCGACCTATGGAAGCACATACATTTTGCAACACCCACAATTGTCAGTTTATAAATTGGCTGGCTTATAAAAAATTGTTTTTTTTTGCAGATTTCGGCGACAAAGAGAAAAAAGCGAAAAATGAGCAATTTTAGAGAAATAATGTCAAATTATAGCAATTATGGGTCAGTTTATAGCTCAGAAAATGTGAGTATAAACATGAATGTATGGAAAAGTCGCCCGTCCGTGGACGCACTCGACGCACCAAGATACCGTAGGCAGTCGTCTGCGGTGCGTGTGAAGATCGACGGAGCGTCCATGGAATTGACGAGCGGCACGAGACCGAATCTGGAAAGGGGGTATGGTAATTGAATCTGGAACAGGGTTACGGTAATAGAATCTGGAACAGGGTTACGGTAATCGAATCTGGAAGGGGGTACGGTAATCGCACCATAAGATAAAATCAATCAATACCTGGAGCAGATACCGTATGTCGGCTTGAGACCGAATAGACCATTGAATGCGGCTGGATTGCGCGTTGAACCACCGGTGTCAGAGCCGAGAGCCCTGATATTGATTAGTAATTAACTAGTACGATGATCATCAAGATCGAACGAAACATCAATAATCAAGAACTATCGATCGAAGAATGGGATCATACATTATGCTTCGACCAACAATTTTTGGCTCCGCCAACTGGTCAGATTTCACCAAAAATTTTAAAACTGGTCAGATTTGTCAAAAATCGCTTATTATTCGCTTATTTTCACGTAAATAACGTGATAACGTTTTTACGACAAGATAGGAGTGACATAAACATAGAAAAGTGGTCAAAAACCCGAACGAATAAGCAAACAAATTGTGGTAAACCACTTATCAATATTTGCCCTATTGGCAGCAGAGATGTGCATTTTTAGTTTTTCGCTTTTTCGATACTTTCTCGAAATAAATTTTTGCAGATACTTCCCCGAAACAAATTTGCAATTCTTCCGTTTCAATATATCAATAGTAAACTTTAGTGCATTGATATTTTCGAAAGAGCAAATATTGTTTATTTTTTTTCCTTTTTTTTCGAAATATCCTTGATTGGCAAAATTCAGGGGAGTCGCATTTCGGTTTCTTTTGATCTCTGAATGAATGGTGCGAAGGAGTGGTGTCCAAAATGAGACGAAAGAAAACTATATATTTAAATTAATATTATTAATAGATGCACAAGAATTAGTATGCATGCACTTTAAAGGAATGCCCCATGCTAATTTTACCCTCCGCATTGGCAATGCTCTCTCGTAGACAAAGAAAGTGAGAGAGTATTGCCAGAGCGGAGAGTTTCAAATTAGCTTGGGGTGTGGCTTTAAATACGGTTTAAATAAGTAATACCGCTGCAGTATAAATAAGTCTATGAGTGTCCTACCATTCGTTACGTATCGTTACATTTGCCTTGCGTGCCTACGCCGTAACCTCCTCTGTCCTTACGGCGGAGGTTACGGCGTAGGCACTAGGGTGGCGAGAACCAGTCACTAACAGTCTCTCTCTACACAACCGAGAAAGGCACATTTACGACCTCTCGCGCGACGGTTAGTAGTGATGAGATCATCGCAACATTAGTTACTTATTTTCAGCTACTCCTTTTCTACTCCTTTTGGGATTTCTCGGCTATAAGTATTCGAAATTTGTAAATCTGAATATGTTTGAAATCTACAAGCTAAGAGCTATTTACCAAGTCTGCAATTGACTGTCAAATAACACTTTTTTTCAATTTTTCGTGTATGCATTCTTTCAAATCGGATCGGAATCGGACGATAATATAATTTATTTCCTTTATCAATATTTTTATATTTTCTTTTTTTTTATTTTTCATTGTTATTCGAATTACTTTAATAAAATATTTACTACAATGCATGACTTGAAAAATTGAAGAAATTTAAAATTGTCCTTTTGCAGTCAATTTTAGGCTTGTAGAATAGCCCTTGATTTGTAGATTCCAAAATTATATAGATTTGCATATTTTGATTACTTAGAGCCGAGAAAAAAAACAAAGAGTAGAAAAAGAGTAATATTTCTACTCAACCGTGACCCCAACGCACGGCTGCCACAGGGGACAGAAGAGTATCAGAGAGAGTGGAAAAGATTGCGCACTAGTTGGAGAGAGATAATAATTAGTGACTAGTGACTGGTTCTCGCCACCGTAGTAAGCACGTAAGGCAAATGTGCATTATAAGGGCAAATAAACTAATGCTCAGAGTATTTTTCGGCAGCTTATTGTTAGCATGTTGTTTAATAGGGTGGTTTACGAAAGCTCGTTTTCCCCTACAGTAGTTTTTTTTCCAGGATGATCAAGTGCACGAAAGGGACGAGACAAGTGGAGAAAGAAATAGAGAATTGATTTTTTTTTAAATTAATGTGATAAAGATTAAAATTGAAATAGTTTTATTGTGAACTGATGTGATATAGATTTATCATGAGCTGTAATAAAGGTTTGTGTTCGTGCATATGAAGGACTATTGAATTGAAAGAATATAAAGAATTGCGAAATACACGGTATGACACAACAAGAGAAATCGATCGGCGACAGAATTAGCAGACAAAAAGTGTCTGACATGTCTGCGCTCTCGCTTTTTCTTTCTATTCGTTGTGAGACCCAACAACAATTCCTGCAGAATTCAGGCATTAATCAGGATTTTTCAATACTTACTAATTACTGTAAGATTGTTCTTTTTCATGATTCAGGAATGGCGCAAATTTTTTCAAATCTGTATTTTTTTCTTATACGGAAATGCCTTCGTGATCACGAACTACGCTTTTCGTTTTCTGTATACGGTATGCGCTAAAAGTTTAAACTTCCGCCCACTCTTTTCTCCGGTAGGTGTGTCACACCGTGCTATAAAAGGTAAAAAGGGAGAAGAAGGAAGAAAGCTAGAAGAGTTGCTAGAGTTGTACAATGATAATTACTGATAATAGCATTAAAACTGTGATTTACTTATCCTTCTTTACGGCAAATATGATCACTAAGAGGGCTATCAATTTTTGAACTGTAAATTGGACAGTAAAGTCGGTTATTGAGAAATGTGCACCAACGGTCGATCGATAATTCTTCTACTTGTCGTTGACGAAGATGATGAAGTTTATTTCCAAGTACAAAAAATAAAATAGAATAAAAACTATTTGAACTAATACGGTCATTTAAAGCCACAAAACTGATCAGAGCTGACATTTGAAAAGATGTGTTATTGAAATATATATTTTTCTACTTATTCGTGCTCATAAATAATTATCAAAGTAAAAGAATGTGAGTAAATATGCCTCCAACAAGCAATTTCTTATATTCAATTTTTTGAGAATGTTGGTAGGCACATCCTCAATTTCAGTTTGTTTCATTACTTCACATATGATGATTAAGAGAATAATGGATTTTTAAAATGTAAATTCAACACTAAATTTTGATATTCATTGATAAATGTGTCTATCAACATTCTCAGAAGCACAAGTATTTGAATATCTGAAATTACTACTTGGAGGCACATTTACGCACAGTTCTTGTTTTTATCATTAATTATGAGCACGAATAAGTAGGAAAAAAATATTTCACGGATGTCACATCTTATAAAATACAAGATCTGACCACTTGTTTACCTTTCTAAATCTGAAATGACTACTTGAGGCAGTTTCGAGTGCAGTTCTTGTTTTTATAATTAATTATGACCACGAATAAGTAGGAAAAAAATATTTCGTTGCTCTCACATCTTCCCAAATACCATAATCTGACCAGTTTTGATGTTTAAAATGAACGTATGAGCTCAAATCATTTTTATTTATTTTTATAATGCACATAAAGTGAAAGTTCAGGCAATTCTACACATTTTGGAAAAAAAAATTTTAAAAAAGGATTCGAAATAAGTGAACTAACTGCCTACAAACAATTGTCCAACAATACTATGGTAATGTCGTACATTGGGCCATTGGGCGTTTTGGCACTAAACTCAATGAATAACTAACGTTAGTGTCCAATTTATATTTTAAACATTTCTAGTTCTCTTAATGATCGTCATGACGCAAAGAAACATACGTAAAACCGACTTTTAAATTAAACGATATTAAAAATTCAAATAACAGATCACATAACTGACCTAACTCTACGTACCGTAATCTGACAACACTTCTACCTATCTTCCCTCTTCTCCTTCTCTATTTATTTCTCTTTTACTTTTTTTATTTTTTATATTCTTTCAATTCAATAGTCCTTCATATGAAAGATCTCGTATCAATTTCAACCTTTATCACATTAATTCACAACAAATCTCATTCAAGTTCAATCTTTATTATATGTTTTCATAACAAATAAATTATTTCTTTCTCTCATAACTCGTCTCATGCGCGAAACTTGACCATTCTCGAAAAACTGGTCAGATTTTTCAAATTTTGAAACTGGTCAGATAGCGACATTGTTGGGGTTTGAAAATGTATGAATGGGATGTATTGAGGATTATATTACAGTAGTTACATTTCTATGAAGTAACATGAAGCAAAGCACTGCACTACTTCAGAAGCCCAAATCAATCGATAATTACTTATCCCAAAATGGATATCTAATTATCGATTGATTATACCCCACTTACAGTTATGTAGGAAGTAACTTACATGTCGGCCATTCCCAATTGTACAGCTACTGCCGGACCACCGGAGGAGCCTCCGGGAATACGCCAGTCCTCATCCAGGGACGACTCCTGAACGGACTGACAATATATCGATTGATTGACTACCGTAACCCACATCTGAGAATCCACTCTTGACGGGACCAAAGTATCCGAGCGCTGATGAGGTGCCCATGCAGAACTCGTCCAGGTTCGCCTTACCGATCACACAACCACCTTGAATGAGAGGGATACGGTAATATACAGTAGTCTGTAGTACAGTAACCGGTTACGGTAATCACTTTATACAGTACTCTGAAGTACAGTAACCGGAAAGTTACCTTTATCGATTAATCGTTGCACGACGGTCGCGGTGTAGGGCGGGACGAACTTTTCCAGCATACGCGAAGCACATGTGAGCGGTACGTCTTTAATACTACAAGAACAATCCTTAATTAAGACAAAACTCGTTTAAAGGATACATTTTCATACCCTCACAATGTGAGGATCGACCCACCATACACCGCTCATTTTCAGCATCGACCCACTGTTTAAGGCTCACTTTTTATACGAAAGATAACAATTTTAGCGAAAAATAACGATTTTTCTAAATCGACCCACTATATACAAAAGAATCAGTGAGGACGCCGAAAATGTATGGTTTAAAGCACCGTCTACGATTCAGAATCAAACAAAACTATGCGGAAAAGATGACACTTACGCGAAGCAATCTTTGACGACAATGGGAAAGGGCTCGAGACCCTTATCCAGTGCACTTTGAGCCTGCGATCGAGCAAGATCAAAGGTATCCGTGATGAGCGCGTTGTACGCTCGACTTCGAGTAGCCACAGCGATGGCTTGTTCGATCTTGTGCATGGAATTCTATAATATATTTATTTTATATTAATTTTAAATGCTAATATAAGCAATACAACGATAAAAATCAGTTTTTAAAAATTTGTAAAATTCTGATCACACTGGTCCGAAAACATACGATTCTGGCAAAGTGCCAAATTTCAAATAAATACCCTGACTACCGTAGTTTGGCTGAGTCGTCGTTCTCGCTGTTTCGTCTGACTCTCTTCAATCGCGTTGTCTCTCGTGCTCTCTCTATTTCTCGGCCGCTCTCGCCCTCTCGCCCGTCCCACGTATGCAACCAGCAGCCCCTGCGGGTCCACCGTGTTTGTCGGAACTGTTTTTACTCGTTTAAAGGTCAATCTCTGACAGTTGACACACATTCTTTGCTGACCTTTCGCGAGCTCTCGCTATCGATTTACCCTTTATTTACCCTGTATTTGATTAAAACAAGTCTACTTCGAGTTATTGTTGTTGTGGCAGTGACCACATTTCGTTCGTCAACCTCCCAATATCAACAATATTGTAGTTTATTGATGATATTGCGTAATTTCAGTCCCTAATTTTACCAGATTGTAGGCCTTGAAACGGTCGTGGGCTCGAAAGTCGACCGTCAAGCCTCTAACAAGGTATCAACTCTTGAATTCATAGGTCGAGTAGTTATGTTATCGGTTTCCAAAATCCGGTCAGGTTTTTCGATTTTTGGCAAATTTGGCTCAAAATCATGTCAGGTTTTTCGATTTTTTTGAAATTTTGACTCATAATCTGGTCAGGTATTTTGTAACATACTTTTCGACCTATGCTTGCTTTTATCATTACTTATGACTAATCTATTATTCATCAAATTTCGTGCCTCTCCTTGTTAATGATTGTCCATGAATAAATGATGATTTTGTTTGATTAAGCATCAATTTGCATTTCGTATTTCAAATAATTGGAGGAAGTGGTCAGTGATCGGTTTCTCTTTTCCAGATGCGTCGGATGTCTGTTGTGGCATCGCTGATTCTCATCTGCGGTCTTCTGGTTCACGGAGATGAACATGACCATGTTTATGAAGTCGATGAGGAAGTTGTGCTGTGGATGAACACTGTGGGGATTTGCTTTAGTTATTTAGTTATTTATCTTACACTCAATAAATATAAAAATAAATGAAAAAAGGTAATTTCGCGAATTGGGTAACTTTATTTATTATTGTAATTCATGAAGTTTGGCGGTAAAATAGTTGATGAGTGCGTGAATGAATGTATGCTGGAATGAATTCAATATATTCGATGAACTTTACAATGTTCTAAGATTTTTAATTTGTCAAATCATGATGATGTGAATAGGTAAAATGCGAGTGAAATGAAAATAAAGATAGTGTCCATTTGATGATATCTAAATTTCAACCTAAAAATTCATATTGCTTCTGCGCTTTCCTGTTGATATTCATGTCAATAATTGTTCCCAATCAATAATCATTTCTTCTCAGGTCGGTCCCTACAGCAATCAACAGGAGCGTTACACGTACTTCTCACTACCATTCTGCAGAGGAAAGAAGGTATAACAATAACAATAATAATAATAATAACATATTATTTTTTTTATTTAATGTGTTATAGCTGTTCAAAGATAGGAGCATTTTCCCCGTTGAATTTATGTTTCATGAAATATTCATATTACCAGGAATCGATTGGTCATTATCACGAAACGATGGGAGAGGAACTGCTCGGAGTCGAGCTGGACTTCTCCGGACTCGATATCAAGTTCAGAAGTGAGTTTGGCGCCACTGTAACTGTTCTTATTCTTGATTTCATAGGTGGGGCTTGCTGGGGGACAGGCTGTGCGCATGGTTATTTTTTTACGAGTTCGACTGGAAATTTTCTAATTTTTGCGAGACAAGGCTATGCGCAAAAAAATATTCGTTTTCACTCGAACACCTATGCTTTATTCCCATCATGGCAAAAGAGAGTGAAAAGATACGCACTTTGTAACTGTAATTGTTTGCTTTACATTTTTGCAATTTTAACATATTTATCAAGAGTAGGCTCTGATGCGCGCCGTTGGCCTCTCATGACTTTTTGCCTGTCTCGGAAAGTGGGTCCGATGATTTGCATAAAGAGATCGTGCTGGATGGACCCTGCTTATAGGTCCTTGAGGAATCCAATCGATAACAGTGATCATCGATTATTGATCGATCGATCAATCATTGTAATCGTCTATTGTTTGCTTTACAGATGTAATAAATGTAGAACGATACTCTGGGCTGCTATGGGCAAGGAGAGGAGACATGATAGAGGAAGAAGTAGTGAGCAGCGCTATGTTTGGATAGGGGGGAGCTAGAGAGAACGCGATGGATGGAGAGAGCAGAGAAAGAGAGAGAGACTGTTAGAGAGAATAGAGAAACCTCCGTGAAAGATGATGCTATTGTGTCGAATTGTGATTCGCTGTTCAGTGAGGGGGGATTGGTATGAGGGGTCAGAGATACTGTTTATGGCAGCGATGAAACCGGATATTTCGGGGTTTATGCTGAATTGGGAATAGAACGTCAGATAACAATGTATGATCCACATATGAGGTCGCCAGAAGATGTGCGGTGCTGTGGCTGGCAAGCTGTCCAAAGCACTACTTTACGCTTTCGCTTTGCAAGGAAAAAGTTGGAAATAAAAGAATACGTGGATCACGAAAGGGGTGTACTACTTGTGAAATTACGGCTTTTCGAAAATTGGGCGGAACGCCACCTTTAAAAAAGAGAGATGTGGGTGAAATTTTTCCGAAATCCATGCGCCGCTGAGAAATGTCCCTTGCAAAAGTATCTTTTTTTTCAATTTTCAATTCGGATGACGAGGGGGGGGGGGTGGTGCTGTAGAATCTAGCTCCCTGTACTCCGTCCATGCATGGATAGAACCATACATATTTTTGGGATCTTCAATTTTCTATCTCATCACAATAGTTGATGAACACGAAATTAACATAGATGGACAATTATAATTGTTGAGATGTTTAAATTATTTTTAATAATTAAAAAAAATATCGATGATTTCAGCGAACATTCCCCACACGATGTCGTGCAAGATCACGCTGACCGAGGCCGACGTGAACACGTTCACCTATGCGATCATGAATCAGTACTCGTACCAGATGTACCTGGATGATATGCCCATCTGGGGTATGGTCGGAGAGGTACGGTGTTGATTGATTTTGGGTAATTTTAATTTGCTATATGTACCTGTGGCAGTATGCAAGAACAACGGGAAAACCGTTTTCCGGGAAAATGTGACGTCATTAGCGTAGGAGGAGGATTTTTGGAAAACGCCTCCGCCTACGCTAATGACGTCACATTTTCCCGGAAAACGGTTCTTGCATACGGCCACTGGATGATATGCCCATTTGGGGTATGGTTGGAGAGGTACGGTATTGATTGGTTATTGATTGATTTTTGATTAATTTTATTTTGCGATGACATTGTACAAGGGTTCTCATGCAGATTTTACATCGCTCAAAAGATGACAATTGTTTGCTTTTTGAGGTTAATTCTAGACACCATACGTCTAGTATTAACTATGATGATGATAATAATAATTATAATTATAATAAGCATAATAATAATAATAATAATAATAATAATAATAATAATCACAATAATATTAGGTGGACCAGATGACGACGCCGCCCTCGTACAAGCTCTACACGCACAAGAAGCTCGACATTGGGTACAATGGCAAGCAGGTGAATGCGCGTTTCGCCATTCTCATAAATAAACACATATCATTGGCATATTTGCTAACTGAGTCGTTGATATGATTGTATGTCGTGGTATCCATACTATAATAATACAACACAATACTTTATCACATTCGCACATTGATGCGGTGGGTAATGCAGGGGGTCCTTCATAGATCAATGGGTCCAGCAGGTGAATGCGCGTTTCGCGATTTCCATATCATTGGCATATTTGCTAGTTGCGCCGTTGGTATAGGTACCGAATGATATAACATATACATACTACATGAAATTTAAAATGTGCATTCGTATTTACTATTAGTGCTAGTATGCGTAAGCATCTACTCTTCATAAATATGCTCATACTGTAAGTAAAAAGTGCACAACTGTGCACACATTAGGTCGACATTGGCTACAATGGCAAGCAGGTGAATGCGCGTTTTGCCATTGCTAGTTGCACCGTTGGCGTTGCGGCCTTGTGATAAAACCTACATACTATATGAAATATGAAATTAGCACTAGTATATGCACACATACATACCTGATCTTCATAAATATGTTCATACTGTAAGTAAAACGTGTACAACGGTGCACACATTTGGGGCGACATCGGCTACAATGGCAAGCAGGTGAATGCGCGTTTCGCCATTTCCATATCATTGGCATATTTGCTAGTTGCGCCGCTTTATCTCGAGATTGAGTTACACATTATATAGTGGATTAATCCACACATTGTGAGAGTATCGAAAATGTATGATTCAAATTATTCACCCAATCTATCTATAGGCGTAGCGGCCGAAACACCATAGGTCACATTATTAACTAACATATTAGTTTTATAATTTATTTATAACGTGCAAGTGATCCTACAATCCATTTATATTATTAATTTAAATCTATTCCTATATTCAGGTCGTTGACGTCAATCTCACCTCCGATGGTCGTGTGGAGCTTCGTCGTGGAGCCGAAGTCGAATTCTCATATGAGGTTTGTAGTTTGATCATCTGCTTGTGCTGTGTAGTTTGTGCTTTGATTGTCCTCTCTGTTGAGATCACATTGTATTTCTTTCCATATCAGGTTAACTGGAAGGCCTCTCCCGTCGTCTTCCATGATCGTTTCGATAAGTACCTCGACCCGAGCTTCTTCCAGCACAGAGTATGTACTATTGATTGATTGGATAATATTGATTAATTGGATCAGCCAATCGATTTATCGATCCACTCTGTCGAAAAAATCCGTCTTTTAGGAAAAAAATTACTAATTGAAGTGATTTGAACAAGCGATAGCCAGCTACGACATAAATCAATAATTGTAGATCGTTGATTGGATTCAATTCATAGATATAATGACATCAATCAATAAATCAATAACTATAGATTAATGATTGATTAGATCAATTAATAAATCATCAATAAGCTGCCACGACCTCAATCAATCAATAAATACATACAATTGTAGATCAATCAATAAATGAATACAATTGTAGATCAATCAATCAATAAATTATAGATCAATCAATAAATCAATACTCTTGTAGATCCACTGGTTCTCGATCTTCAACTCGTTCATGATGGTCGTCTTCCTCGTCGGACTCGTGTGGATGATTCTCGTGCGCACACTCAAGAAGGACTATGCCCGCTACCAGAAGGACGATAGTCTGGATGACTTGGTGAGTCAAGGGGGAATCAATCGATAATGGATAATTTATCGATTATCACAAATGTGGGTGGCAATAGTCGCTAGCGAAAATAAGCACCAACCCAAGTTTAGCCAAAATTCACCCCGATTTTTGCGTGCACATTAGATTTGAAATTGTAAGATGTGATGTGAATAATTCCAGCTTTATGTGGGCTTTCAGAAATCATAGTGCAATTTATCGGTCGAATGGCTACGCGACAGAGTTTCAAAAAAAAAAATGCGGCCCGGTTTCCAAAAAATAAATCCCTAAATGCGGCCAGCATAGGTCGAAAAGCATGTTATAAAGTTCCAAGCCTGACCGGATTTTGAGCCAAAATTTCACAAAAATCGAAAAACCTGACCGAATTTTGAGCATAGGTGGGCGCGCGAAAACGAAATTTTTTTGCGCATAGCCTTGCTTTCCTATATGGGCCTTGCGCATAGCCTTGCCTCGCAAGAATTGGAAAAATTCCAATCGAATTCGTCAAAAAATAGAAATGCGCACAGCCATGCATCCCCCTTCCCCGGTTTGCGCACAACCTTTCCTCCAGCGTGCCCACCTATGATTTGAGCCAAATTAGCCAAAAAATCGAAAAACCTGACCTTTATAAGGTGAAGATGTATGGAAATATGCTTATTTTTGTATTGGCAATTCTTAAAATAGTATTGCCTTTCAAATAAAAACAAAAATGAGAAAAAAAATCAGCCTGATTATTTGAGATTGTGCCGCCTGGTGATGTCATGTTTCATTTGTATATCTTTACCGATGACGTTAGCAACAAGTGATTTGCATGTGATCATACGTCGGAAAGTACGTTGCAAACTACAAAACCTGACCGCATCTAATGATTGTTTTTGTGAAAACCTGGCCGGATTTTGCAAATCTGTAACGCAGCTACTCGACCTGTGATGGTAATAGTTCCAAAATCAAGTATCAAAGATTATTAGTTCCACGCCTAGTTTGTTACTTTTGCAGCGTTTCGATTCAATGATTGTATGAACACTCCCGTCAAATAATATAATAATAATAATAATTAATAATAATAATAATAGTAATAATAATATCATAATAACCTATGTGCAATGTGGGAAAGATTATTAATTAATTAACTTATTAATGGGGGAAAACTGCAACGAATGAGAAGGGTTTGACACTTGTGGTTGATTTGCGATGCCACACCAGTTGATGCCATGTTTCACCCATATCTGATATCAACTGAACGTTGCAACAAAAGTTGATTCGGAATGGAAGTTGTTAGCTACGAACGAACATAATATTACGTTACTGGTGTTGATTGCCGTCGCCTATTTGATTAGGCATATTCAATAATCAATATTATTGATCGTATTGAATCAATATTATCGATTAACAATTACAGGATGGCGACCTCGGTGATGAGTACGGCTGGAAGCAGGTGCACGGCGACGTCTTCCGGTGAGGCATTCTGTATCTGTCTGTTTATCGATCGATCGATTGATCGATTGCTGTAGATCAATTCCATGATTATCGATTGATTTGCGAGCATTCTGTATCACTCTGTCTGTTTATCGATTGATTGATCGATTGCTGTAGATCAATTCCATGATTGTTGATTGATCCACGGATCATACTGTATCACTCTGTCTGTTTATCGATTGATCGATCGATTGCTGTAGATCAATTCCTTGATTATCGATTGATTTGTCTATATATCGATCGATTGTGAACATACATTTTCGGTACCCTCGCCGTTCATTTTTATATAGTGGGTCAATTCTCGAAATAGGGTGGGTTTATTCACAAAATTCGTTATTTTCGCATAAAAATCGTCATTTTTAGTTTCTTTTTTTCATCAAGTGGCCAAAAATGGGCCTTATATAGTCGGTCAATTCTCGCTCTGCGAGGGTATGAAAATGTATGATTGTGAATATCGATTGAATTCACCGATTATCGATTGATTTCCTTGATTATCGATTGAATTCCATGACTATCGATTGAATTCCATGATTATCGATTGAATTCCCTGATTATCGATTGAATTCCTTGATTATCGATTGATTTTGCAGTCCTCCGACCGCTCCGATGCTCTTCGCCTCGCTCATCGGCACTGGATATCACGTGTTCGTCGTCGTCCTCATCACCACCCTGCTGGCCATTGTGGGAGAGTTCTACACGGAGTGAGTTGGTATACGGTATATGGAGCGTATATTGATTGATTGATTGGTTTATTGATTGAATGGGAAGATGAGTGTGTGATAGTCTGTAGCAGGATTGCATTGGTTGATTGATGTGGGCGAGTTCTACACGGAGTGAGTTGGTATACGGTATATGGAGCGTATATTGATTGATTGATTGGTTTATTGATTGAATGGGAAGATGAGCGTGTGATAGTCTGTAGCAGGATTGCATTGGTCGATTGATGTGGGCGAGTTCTACACGGAGTGAGTTGGTATACGGTATATGGAGCGTATATTGATTGATTGATTGGTTTATTGATTGAATGGGAAGATGAGTGTGTGATAGTCTGTAGCAGGATTGCATTGGTTGATTGATGTGGGCGAGTTCTACACGGAGTGAGTTGGTATACGGTATATGGAGCGTTTATTGATTGATTGTTGGGTTTATTGATTGATTGGTTTAAAACGATGAGTGGGTGATAGTCGGTTGCGGGATTGCATTTATTGATTGATTGATTGATTGAATGGGACGATGAGTGTGTGATAGTCGGTAGCGGGATTGCATTTATTGATTTGTTTATTTATTTATTTGTTTATCCATCAGTGAGAACGTGAATAATGAAGTTAAACAAGCATATCCGATGTTCATTTAATGACGAATGAAAGTGCATTTCATTCTTTCGCGAAAGCTTACGATGCCTGTTCTACCTTGGCATTTTCATGTTTCGCCATTGCGCTATTTGTGGTAGGGGATGGGTGTATGCTGTTAAATTATGTATTTCCGCTCTTGAACAATATTATACTTATAATTTATGCGCTAGTAATGAGCATAACTAATGCATATCCAATATTTATACAATCACAAATCGATATTCCTAGACAATCGATGATCCAATAATCGATAATCGACGCTTAATTTCGATATCAACGCACACATAAGCATCCATTATTCAGACGTGGTTCACTCCTCTCCGCTGCCATCTTTGTGTACGCGGCGTCGTCGCCCGTGAACGGATTCGCCGGTGGATCGATGTACGCCCGGTTCGGAGGGGTCAACTGGATCAAGCAGGTACGGTAGTGGTGGTGGTACGGTAGAGGAGTGGATATTGATTGATTAATCGAATATATTTGATAATTGATTTTTTTCACCTGTATGCTATGGTGGAGTCTACTTGCTATTTAAAAATTGGTTATGGCGGGAATTTAAAATGTTATTTTATGTTTTTTTTCTAAGATGCTGCTGAGATAATCGTAATCCCAATCAATCTCATAATCAATCTCATAATCGCGCCTTAAAACACGAAAGCACAGGGTTCTTCTAAAGTACTACTCTCCCTTTACAAGAACCCGGTGGTTGCATGTTTTATGGTGTGATTATGACAAGAAATTCAGATGTTTCCTCGATATACCGTCGTTTATATATAATAAAATAAATAAATATTTTTCATATTTGCTTACATTGTGAGAGCGGATGTATATGGCTACGATACTAATACTAATGCTATATCATTATCATTATATTAGAAATAAGATAATAATAATAATATAATATAAGTATTATTTTAAGTATATTAGTAGTGGATATGATATGATTATGTCTTTTCACACTAATCAATAAATAAATAAAATAAACTTTATTCCAATATATATATCTAGCAACTATTGCCATGATGACTTTATTGATTGATTGATTGATTGATTCCAGGCCCTCTTCGGCGCCTTCTTCCTCCCCTCGCTCATCTGCGGCGTCGCCTTCCTCATCAACTTCATCGCCATCTACTACCACGCCGCCCGCGCCATTCCCTTCACCATCATGGTACCGTATCTACCTACCTACCGTAGTCGTTATCGATTGATTCTATACCGTAACCTATTGATTCGACCTATATTCTAAAGTAACCCATCATCGCCATCCTGTTACCGTAGTCATTATCGATTGATTGCGTGTCTACTGCCATAACCTATTGATTCGGCTTGTACCGTAACCTAAAGTAACCCATCATCACCGACCTGGTACCTACCTGCAGTAGTCCTTATCGATTGATTAAGTCTGCTACCATAACAGTTATGTGGTGTTACATTTTCAAAACGTCTCCGTCAAGTTGAAATTTGAAGTGTTTTCGGTCTCTAGTGGAAAACCCTGATGGATCATGAAATTACTGTAAAAGATTACGGTAGTCAGCCATTATTGATCCATGGTTACGGTAACTTCTTACCGTATCCCAATTGACAATAAGGGTTTTCCGCTTGGGACCCAAAATACTTCAAAATCAAAGTTGACGTTGACGTTTCCGAATGTAACACTATTTCGAAGGACGGCGTGCGCCCGTTTTGAAAATGTAACACCACATTATTGATTCGACCTATTTTATTTATTTATTTATTGATCATATTCCTAAAAGATGCATTTGAAATATCAAGTATACCGTAACTTAACATTTCACTTATTGATTGATTGTGCGAATACCGTAGCCTACCGTAACCCTAACTAATGTCATATCTCTCAGCTGGTCGTGCCTGTGATCTGCATCTCGGTCATCCTTCCGCTCACTATTGTCGGCACCGTGCTCGGTCGTAACATGTCCGGCCAGGGCGACTATCCCTGCAGGTACGGTACTTTTATTGATTGATTTCCGATTAGTACTCCGGTTTTGCAGGGTACTATTATAGTAAGTAGCGCGCAGAAAGTAACTTACTTTTTACTTCAGTAACAAAAAATAAGTATAAAGTAAGTTACTTTGTGCGAGCTACTTACTGTAATATTACCCTGCAAAACCGGAGTACCAACACCTACCGTAAACCAGCAGTGATTTATCGATTTATCGATTGATTTTCGTTCAGAGTCAACGCCGTTCCCCGGCCCATCCCCGATAAGAAGTGGTTCGTGCAGCCATGGCTGATCGTGCTCGCCGGTGGCATTCTGCCCTTTGGCTCCATCTTTATCGAGATGTATGCGTGTTCCCGCCATTTTCAAAATTCAAACATTTTAAATTTGGTTTTGGCGCGAACTGATTTTTAAAAATGTTTATCGAGATGTAAGGGTGTTCCCGCCATTTTCGAAATTCAAAAAAATTTAAATTTGGTTTTGGCGCGAAATGATTTTTGAATTTTTACAGGTACTTTATATTCACGTCGTTCTGGGCGTACAAGATCTACTACGTGTACGGCTTCACGCTGTTGGTCACCATCATTCTGGCCGTCGTCACCATCTGCGTGACGATTGTGTGCTGCTACTTCCTGCTCAATGCCGAGGACTACCGATGGTACGGTAGCTTTGGGCGGTTATTGATTGATTGACTTGATTTGATTGTTCTGAGGACTACCGATGGTACGGTAGCTTTGAGCGCTGATCGATTTATTGACTTGATTTGATTGTTCTGAGGACTACCGATGGTACGGTAGCTTTGGGCAATTGTCGATTTATTGATTGATTGAGTGACTACCGGAATACCGTTATTGATTGTTTTTTTTCCAGGAGATGGACGTCGTTCTGTGCGGGAGCCAGCACCGCCCTCTACGTGTACCTCTACTCGATCTACTACTTTTTGTTCAAGACCAAGTGAGTGTACAGTATACGGTAGCGGCGCATACTGTAGTTTGGGCAGATGTCTGATCGACAAGTGATTTTATTTGTGTCCGGTTCGAATGTCATCGATTTCTTTTGCAGAATGTACGGCCTCTTCCAGACGGTCTTCTACTTTGGCTACATGGGCCTGTTCTCGGCCGCACTTGGTTGGTTTTATTTTTAAATTTATATTTTTATTCTAATTATTATGCAAATTTATGAAAATACCGTACTTGTTGTTTTAAACAATCTCAAAAAGTCGGTAATTTCTGGCTGCATTTTGGGTGTGTGCCACTTATTGGATTTGTGCCTCAACGGGCTATGTAAAGTGCGATGCATTGTCCTCGGTTGGTGGAAATTCAATAGCCATATTGAATCAAAAAAATAATATTTTTAATAGAATAAAGATAAATGATTCATTAATTGTAGGTCTAATGTGTGGAACGATCGGCTACGTGGGCACTGCCAAATTTGTGCGCAAGATTTATTCCACAGTCAAGATTGATTAAGAAGGATTGATTTATTGATTGATTTTGATAGGCCACGCCCACTTTGATAGTGGACCGACCTTGGTTATATTATATTATGTATATTAAGAAGAATCAATACTTGATTAGGTCAATTTGTGTGTTTATATCCTCCTGTGTCTTCTACTACCGTATACCGTATACTGTACCTATTTATCGATTAATCGGGATGTATCTTTTCGTTGTTGTATAGTATCTTATTATCATTATATTCATTCATTCCGATTTTAATGAGCGTTCCCTTTTTCATCGTTTACTGATTTTTTGTAAATTTCTTTATCACTATTAATATATTTATGTGCAGCCCGTGTTATAGCTCCCTTATCTTATCGTTTCCCCCCGCTGAGTATGCCCTTTTCCGGGGGATACTGTAGCTTGTCTTATCAACCGCCCCGCCCGCCCCTTATCGATTGTTGTCGTTTCATTTGCGTTTCTCCTTTACACAACAAACACACGCACAAGGGTCAGATTTATTTAGAATGAATCTTAGATGATTTTTATATATAATAATATAAATATACATACATAAGTTTAATTATTACCCACTCTCATTATCATTATACATTATGCAAACATCACAACAATAATATATTTATATATATACAATTGCACACTGTGTTTGTGTTGTTTTGGTTGGATCAAATATGATACAGTAGATTGATACCGTATTCTCTCGCTCTGAACGAACAACATTACAATCTTGTATTGCCCCGCCCCTTTAATCAATCAATAATTGATTCCCCTAATCTTGTGTTCGTTACGCTTCTCATTGTGTTTCTTAACACTTCACCCGTAATGGTCCGATCAACTCATGCGATATCGATTGATTGATCGGTAGTTGAAAGATACTGTAATCCCGTATGTGTCTGATTATCGATTGATTGTCCCTGTTCACTCGTTCGATCGATAATTCCGGTAATAATTTCCCCTGCCCATCCACCTGCAGTAGTTATCTTACATCTAATTTCAGTATGGGCGCTTTCCCAGGGAAGGTATCGATTATTTTCGTAATTGTGTATGTAGGTACGGTAGTTGGTGGGATACTGTACCAATCAATATTCTACAATCTACCGTAATCCCTGTCTTCCTATTGTTGCTACTCGTGTACGCATTGTGATATCGATTGTATGCATAAACACTGATGGTTTAAAAGGCGTTCTCGGTAAGGACTAAATAATATAAAAAATGATGACGTTTGTGTAAGAGTCGGGCAAATCTGGAGGAGGGTTGGCACAGGCCAAAAATTTCGATACCCTCAAAACTTGTGTATAGGAGTTATCGACCTTGCTGATAAAGATGTGCATAGTCATTTTAGCTCC
Source organism: Parapristionchus giblindavisi (assembly GCA_943737045.1). Classification (NCBI taxonomy): domain Eukaryota; kingdom Metazoa; phylum Nematoda; class Chromadorea; order Rhabditida; family Diplogasteridae; genus Parapristionchus; species Parapristionchus giblindavisi. The sequence goes on along the minus strand of CALSFV010000317.1, from coordinate 19,573 downwards.
AGTGGTCCCGCAACGTCTGGGCGGGATTACGGTAATATCACGTTTTCAAGCCGTTCTCAGTGCATGGTTGAGCTAGAGGTATGAAAATTGGGCTCCCGGGACAGAATTCGATGGCGATGATGGCTGCCTACTTCATTAGTTTTGAAATTTTTCCAAAAGGTCGATAAGTGGAAAGATTGATGGAGACGGTTGCGGCTCTAGCGAGTATGACAGTTCGAACCGGCGTGACGAGAGCATTCCAACGATGTATTATGAACCATTATCTCCGTTGAGAAAGCGTTCATAGTCTCGATATAGTGAAGTGCGCCTTGCAAGAGGCGTCTCTCAATTCCGCACGCTATCTCGCACTCTCGAGAGAGGCGAGAGAGCGTGCGGAAATGAGAGAGTGGCGAGGGAGCGCGAGGCATTGAGACGTTAACAACTCCTAATGCTGACGCAGATCACTATATCGAGCTAATGAAAGCTTTCCCAACGGAGATAATGGCTTATAATACATCGTTGGGATCCTCTCGCCACGCCGGTTCGAACTGTCATACTCGCTAGGGCCGCAACCGTCTCCATCAAAATTTCCACTTATCGACCTTTTGGAAAAATTTCAAAACTAATGAAGTAGACAGCCATCATCGCCATCGAATTCTGTCCCAGGAGTCCAATTTTCATAACTCTACCCATGGACCGAGAACGGCTTGAAAACGTGATTATACCGTAATCGCGCCCAGGCGTTGCGGGACCACTCGTGCCAAAATGACTATGCACATCTTCATCAGCGAGGTCGATAACCCCTATACACAAGTTTTGAGGGTATCGAAATTTTTGGTCTGTGCCACCCATTGTTTCTCTCTTACGCAAACGGCCTCATAAAAGATTACGAACAAAGTGGCACAGTTGGTGAAAATCGTTTCTGTGGGCTCAAACTTCACAGGTTATAATTAGGGGTGGGATACACTTCAGACAAAAAGTTGGACTCCTTTTGGAAAAGTGATCTTTGATCTTGCGAAAAATAAATTTGAGATTTTCACATCATGTTATATACCATTCGAAAGAGCGCAAAAGTTATACTAGAAAGTATGTTGGATTTTTTTGCGGGCCCGCAATGACCTTGACTCTCCATTGCTAGTGATTGCGGGACCGTAGTGCGGTATAAGATCGAAATCAATTTTTTTATTAATGTGGATAACAATTAAATTTATGTGATTTACCAAGGAGGTTATTAGAAAAATCAACAAAAAAAATACAATTTTAAGTGAGTATTATATAACATGCTCTTAGAAAATCTTAGAAAATCGACATATCGATCGATGACGTATCGATGAAAAATGAATTTTCCTGTTTTATGTGTGATAATTGCAGGCTCCATGCGCGAAGTACACTGGTACTTGAAAATATCATCCAATTGAAAATTCGCTTCAGGGGGTGACCACACAACGATTTGGCGCCGTTTCCTAAAAAGTTTATTTCGAATCCAATCGATGCGGGAGGTTCACATTTAATTAATTTTCACTATTTCACCATAACAAGCCTACAACTTTTTATTTGCTCAATCGCTTCTAAATATCATAGCACATCTTCAGTTTGAAAATCATAATTTAAAAAAAAAAAGTATTTGGTGAAAAAATGGTTTTTATAACGAAAATCGTAATTATGGTGTGCACCTACAGTAATCCCTATTCGGTTAATTTGGAAATTTGGTAGTTTTAAACATATTTCACCGCTGTTCCTGACATGACTGAGGAATATAACTACTCCTCGTCGTCGGAGCACACTCGTTGGAGGCGGAATCGAACACCGATTTCTCCGTGTGCACCCAATCGATATCCTAAAAAGGTTAACTATCGATTTTATGTTGATGTAAAATTTTTAAAACACAAATTCCATCTTAACGAAGATTGAACAGTAAACAGCATATAAAGGCACACCCCAAGCTAATTTGAAACTCTCCGCTCTGGCAATATTCTCTCGCCTTCTTTGTCTACGAGAGAGCGTTACCAGAGCGGAGTGCGAAATAAGCTCGGGGTGTGCCTTTAATAGACATAAATATCGTAGACATATGATAGTTTCGATCGATCTACTGTATACCTAATTTCCGATTTACCGTGTGCCCGATTTCCGATCTACAGTATGCCTTAGTTCCGATCTACGGTATGCTTTGGGACTACTGTAGTATGCGAAGAAGCGTACCTCATCCTCATTGAACATCTGCTTCTTGATGATCTTGATGGCGTAGATGGTCTTGGTCTGCTTGTGCACCGTTTGAACCACCTGCGAAATCGATCGATAAATATATAAATAGATAATGTCTTTTAAAAACCTATGAATACATTTATATATTGTTTTGAAGAAGAACAACACCGGCGTTTCACTGAAACTAAATAACTAGTAATGAATCAGAAATCGATCAATCAATATCTCGTTCAATTGACTACCGTATACCATAGCTTAACTGCCGCGTCCGATTACGGTAAGCATGTGGGGTCGTTGAGGGAGACGGACCACTTGTTCATCGCTGGAACAGCCTGGGAATATATGATAATTATGGGCACATAAATAGATGAAGGCATAGGCTGTATATTATCATATCACAGCCAACAGCCTCATAATATTATTAATACAAAAATCTGAAACGGGAAACGTGCGGGTTGGCCGCCTCCCTGACTGCTCTTCGACACGGACCCGCGATTGGACACCGGCGCCTCGATCTCCGACTCCTGCGGATATTTTAATTAATTAATTAATTGATTAGTTAATTAATTAATCAATAATGTTTCATCTTTCAAAGATCCAAACTATAAATCGCTGCATTCCCACACGATAGGATTATCTTTCACAGTCTTTCAAGTTGACCCGTTGGTCGCCGGTTTCATGCCTAGCACAATGTTGTTATCAAAACGTGTATCTTCGCTCGAGTAATGGTTTGGTTTTTAAATCTAATGCGCCATAATCGGATCAATAATTCAGAAACAAATCGGCTGCAAAAATCAATAATTCCTCATCCCAATAGTAGAAGTATTCATCAGTGAATAATGCGAAGCAACGCTAATCAACAATTGTCTCAATCGATAATTCTAATCAATAATTGTCACTCTCTCACATTGAATGCCTCGTTATGTGGAGTTAAAAAGTTGCGAAAAACAAACCAAATGAAATGCAAAAAGGGACAGAGACTGAATGCCCCTCTTGAGATAATGCATCATTGAAATGGCAAATAGAGGGAATAACATGGAGAATCAATATTCAAATCGTTTGCTCTTTAATCTCTGGTAGATCTACCGAATCTCCGCTTTCTCTGTGTCTCATTTCCCTACTGTCTTTGGCTAATCGCACACAGCTATGGCACTATCATCATCCACTCTCCTATGGTTTGATCTTTGATCTCTGGTAGATCTACCGAATCTCCGCTCTCTATCTCTGTCTCATTTTCCTACAGTAGATCTTCCAGAGAGAGTGGATGAGAGTAGTATCACATTGAAATTAATTTACCAAGTAGGATATTTGCATGCTGCCACTTCAGATGTTGCTTATATTTCCAATATTTTGAGAACGTCTGAGGTATAATGCATAGTTTGCATTCTAGTGTCTCGGATTGATGATGCAGTGTACGTGTGAGCGCGACAAATATTACAATTGTGTTACGCTGTGTTGTGCACCATGAGTATGGGCATGGGAAACCCATCCTGAAAAGAATTGCAAGAAATTTAAAAGACGGCGGAACACAACACTTTCAAAGGTTTTCTACACTTTAGATTGTCTATTCGAACGACCGAAGAACTAATTTTTCGATGCAGGACTCATGGATAAAGAAATGGTCACTGACTTTATTGTCCTTTGAATAACAAAAAAACAGTGATACAATGTATTTATGCAAATGATAAACAAAATATGAAAGACTATAATAAATGCGAGAAATACGATACGATTGTATTTTAATGAACATGATAATCTTCTGACCCCTCTGACCTAAAATATGCATAAATGTTTATCTATGTATCATTCATATGAACACATTTTTGTTTAAACTCTCGGTAGCGGGCGGTCGTTTACGTGTGATCATGTTGAATATTAAAAAAATGCTAACCAAGGCCGTAATCGCAACTTTTGTAACAGCCGTGATAGCACTAGTGCTTACACTGATCGCAAAATTCGTTGAAGAAACTTCAAAGTATGATTTCCTGATTTATCCAGATTAATCTATTATGTTCAGGCATATCAACGAACTTGCTCTTTTTTTTTTCTTTATGGTCCGGACAATTGGCCGCCGTAGCATGTTTCCAACTTAATGAGTATCAAATATATTTTATACTTATATAGTTATATGCACAGTAGTGCCGGAAAGTCAAAATACACTTTTTTATTTCTAGTGTAATTTTGGCGTCAGTTGAGATATCAAGCTGAGACTTGTATATGATGTACCCACAGTATGTACATATTCGATCCTCTTATAAGGTCTCACATCCCTTTCTGGTTATTGCATAGTGAGGCCGCAACCGAACAACACAGTATTCTTTCAGCGATTTTTCATACTCGTCAAACTTCGTGAACATCGAGAGAAGTGAAAGGTCTATGCAGAAAAAAAATTCAGGTTGCTTCTAATTCGTGTATTGGCTGCAGACTTGCTGTAATTTTGAGGTCGTAAAATCATATCTCCGCTTCTAGAAAAGCTTGAAATGCGTTCAAAGCAGCAAACTTATTCACTTTGTAATTCCTGATGATCCTGTAAGTATGGTAGCGTTATCTCATCATTCACCCTCATGGATCGAAAAAAGTCATTTTAAAAAGACCCAACATTGAAGGTGCACAATTCTGAGGGCAGACCTTGTAAAAATCCGGTTTTTGGATACTTTTTGGAGGTTTTTGGATGGTTTTTGTTTTTTTTGTTTTTGGATGGCTGCCTATAATCAGAGGATCACGAGTTCGATCCCCCGCAATGCAAGATCCACCCAATACCGAGGGGGTTAAGAAATGTCGGAAGTGGTGTCAAAACCACGATCTAAATCCTCCACTGTGAGCTCCAAGCACAGTTTGATCATAGGCCATGGCCACTGGTCCTTCAGACCAGGATAGGCCCTCTCAGCCAATAGATTGGAGGCGCTAACACTGCGACTCAGCGGTATAGTGTAAATCCAAAAAAATGTTGCTTTTTTTTCGAAAGCGCATGAAAAACTTAATAACATACTGGAAGAAGAACACCTCCTTTTCCTAAATTTTAGAGTTATTTGCTTCTAAGTGAAGCTCTGTTCAGAATCATTTTCATGACCTCTGGATTGTTTAGATCGATAGAGCAAGAAAAAAGAGCGGGGGTCACTCCTATGACACTTTACACTGAGCTGAAAGATGCTAAGCAAATGCGTTGCTTACGCATTGCTTAGCGACACGATCGCTTATAGTTAAGCAAAACGTGTGCTTAAATTGAAAGAGGCGGGCGTTCGCCTCCCGGAATAGACTTTGAGTTATACTAACATGGTTAGGTGGCGCAGTGGTAAGCACCTTCACTAACTATCGATAGCTCGTTGGTTCGGTCCCCCATTCTATCGCAATCTTTTGCCGAGTTGTTTCTTTCATGTAAGCAACCCGGTAAGCATTTGCCCTATGGGCAGTATGACATTTTGGAACTGCCGTTGTGGAACGAGGTCATTTTGGAACCGTACAAATAGGAACGATGCCGAATTAGAACGAGACACTTTGGAACTCTCCCGTTTTGGAACTCCCTCATTTTGGAACTGGGACATTTTGGAAATCGGCCATTTTGGAACTCGGCCGTTTTGGAACCGGGACATTTTGGATCTCGGCCGTTTTGGAACCGGGACATTTTGGAACTCGGCCGTTTTGGAACCGGGATATTTTAGAACTCGGCCATTTTGGAACTGGGACATTTTGGGACTCGGCCGTTTAGGAACCGGGATATCATGGAACTCAGATGTTTTGGAACCGAGAAATTTTGGTATTCCCCGTTTTGCTTTTCATTTTTTTCTGTAAAACATCTCAAAGGTTACACGAATATTTTCGTGAACAAACTGTGAAAACAGAAAGATGGCAAAAGATATTCTGCATACCGTGTACTAATTCTTTGTATCTAACTGCGCGTATTGATTGATAGAATCACAAACAAATCACTGCTTGGAGTTCAGGCAAAGGCACGCTTTTTTTAAATTGAAAGTTTCGGCAACAGATATAGAACCGGCGACAATCTAGTATCAAATCAGCGGGTTTGCCACTTCAATAAGGGGTGGGCAAGAGTGCACTGAGAGTCTCATTTTTTTTTACAGTCTCTGGGGCTATGAAACAATACCGTGGAGTATAGCGTCTTACCACTACTTTACTTCAAATCTTTTTTCAGAAATAAAATATATCTAGGAGAGAAAAATCCGGAACGCCCAAAAAATGTGGAATGACGCTACATTTTGCAAATGAATGTAAAATAAACAAAAGTAACTTTGACGCGATTCATGACCAAACTAAATTCCACGGTTTTGTTATCACGGCTACAGGGAATGCCCATATTTACTTGGATTTAGGTTTAATCCCATTGCGGGAACTTTCGGATGACTTTTCAGTATGTCTAACAATTAAACACGCTAGAAATATTTTTTAAACGATACTATAGGTACATTGAGTGGAAAAAACACATGAAAAGCTGAGAATTACGCAAATAATGAATGCATTCAAAAAAGTTTAGAAAATTGGTTCCATGGGTATGTTAAAGAGTGAAAAAGGTGTATCAATTGATAAAAATTGAAAAACGGGGAGGACCAAAATGTCCCGGTTCCAAAACAGCCGAGTTCCAAAATGTCCCGGTTCTAAAACGGCCGAGTTCCAAAATGTCCGGGTTCCAAAATGTCCCGGTTCCAAAACGGCCGAATTCCAAAATGTGCCTGTTCCAAAACGGCCGAGTTCCAAAATGTCTGGTTCCATAACGGCATGGTTCCTATTCGACATAGTTCCAAAATGTCTTGTTCTTATTCGTCCAGTTCCAAAATGTCCTCGTTCCACAACGGCAGTTCCAAAATGTCATACTGCCGCCCTATGCTTATATGTAAGCATATCGCCATCTTATCCGACTGAGGTAGCAAATCGTATGCTTACTATTAAGTATCTTTCAGCTGACAAGGGAAGCACCAGTTGCGACGGAAACGATACTGAAAGCGACCCTTCTGGGTCGTTAAGGTTGAGGGGGAGACCGCCAAAACTGTTTTCAAAAGTTGCCAAACTGTTCTGGTAATCGATATTTTCAATCAATATTTTTCAAAATATGCGCCTCTAAAATACCATAACTTTGTGTTCAATGAAGCTGGAGATTCCAAACTTGGCAGAGATAATAGCCCACAAGCTTTCCAAAACATGATAGAGAATGAGCCCGATCGGTTGAATTTTGAGCAATTTTGAAGATACACGATTTTCGCAGAAAGTCTAAAAAAGTAAAATGATTTGCTGTGGAGCATCCATAGCTATACTATTATAGGGATAATCTCTTGTCTTCATGATAATTGTCGTGGCAAAGTCTAAGCCTAATCGGACAAATTCGGACAATTTCGAAAAAAGCGTGAAACTGGTTTCTACCATCTTTCTTCAATTATAACTTTTCCCGAAAAACACGAAATTTTATGAAACTCTAGTATATTGTCGTCTACTATATATAGAAGACACCTGGCTTTTAAATTGAATCGAAATTAACCTGAGAAGGTACTGTCTGTACCTCTCAAAATAAGAAAAAAGAAATTTTTAAAATTTCCCAGAATTCAACTGATCGGGCTCATACTAGACCAGGTTTTGTATCACTCATGGGGTATTGTCTCTGCCAAGTTTGAAACCTGCAGCTTCATTGAACACAGAGTTAGGGCATTTTATCCGCTCATGCGTTGAAAATATTGATTGAAAATATCGATTACCAGAACAGTTTGGCAATTTTTGAAAACAGTTTTGGCGGTCTCCCCCTCAACCCATATGGGTCGCTTTCAGAATCGTTTCCGTCGCAACTGGTGCTTCCCTTGTGAGTATACGCTAAAACGCACCAGAAGCGAGAAATTCATGCTCAAAATTGGGACTTCACCTTACCGAACTGGTGTATTGAGCCCCAAAATGAAAATTGAGCAATGAGGCTTTGGGTTCTGGTAGGGCATGCCTGGAGATGTCCAAAATGGTCCTAACTCATTTCACCATTCTTGCTTCATTCTGAAGAATAGCCATTTTATCTCAATTCTTTCGTGACGGGCGTAATATTCAGCCAATGTTCAATGGCTGATCTCTCATTTCAACCATTTTTCGAAAACTTTTATGTTGAATGCGTGCGAAAAAGCCAGAATTGTGCTTGAATCAGTTTCCAACTTACTTTCTGTAACATTCTATCTAAGTACTTTGCAATCTACATAACACGCGTGACACTGAAGAATCGAGTAAAATCCGGGGGTGGTTGGCACATTTTCTGACCCCCACATATTAATGCATTTTTCGGTAGTCCATAGGGTCCCTAACAAATTGGCAAGAGCTTTTTTGCACATCTTCATTTTTGACGTCGAGAGACGACGTCAAACTTTTTGGACGCCGAAAATTGCCGACTTTGGAGCTCTGTAGCTCTTCGCGGTGTGGTTTTCGTGTCGAGTGGTCAACAGAAGATTTTCCTGGAATGACAAGGAGAGTGTGCCTGCATTTTTGCCAGGTCGATATTTTAATTAGTATTTTTGTAAATCGATTTTGTGATAGGGTTAAAAACTAAAATCGAAGCCGAAGGTTTTCAATAGCTCAATCGACTAATCTCGACGAGAGGATCTCAACGGTATACTGAACGTTTTGTGTGGTTGCGCTCGGAAGTTATGAGCATTTCAAGATTTTTATGACTGTGAAATTTGTGTTGTTTCCAGCACAAGCCATCCTGATTGGTTGATAAACTCTTCTGTCAACCTTCCAAACAACTATCTGTAGTGTAGTGGATAAGATGTCGGCGTTTAATTTGACGGTCAGGGGTTCGATACTCCTTGCCGCAGTGGTCTTTTGCTGGTTTTGCTTTTGTTGAAATTGAAAGAACTATTATAATAATGAATTTACAAGTCATGCCAATTGAAATGTTTGTGATTGTGAAACCCAGGAAAGAGAATACAGTTTAACTTATCAGTAGGTGTAAACTATAACAGGACGCGAAAGAGAAGAGTTGTGGATGAGTCGGAGCTGGACGATGTGGGAGGAGGGAGAGGATGAAGACGAGAAAATTTTTGGACAACACGAAGATGAATGTTTTAAGATGGTGGTCGAGGAAGAGCCTGATGATATATTCCTATGAATTTAAAGCCTCTTTGTTGTCATATTGTAATTTGCATTCAAAGTGATTAATATTTATTAATTGGCTATGATTTATGAATTGATTATGGAAATGAATATTCAAAAGTTATCAAAAATAGCTAGGAGATGTACTAGTACAACAGTAAAACTAATGAGAATGGGCGAATTGTTCATATGAGGCAGAAGAGTGGGTAGATCACTGGCTGCGTCACTCTTCTCTCGTGTGATCGCACGCTATGAAAATCTTGAAATGCTCATAACTTCCGAGCGCAACCACACACAAAAACGTTCAGTATACCGTTGAAATCCTCTCGTCGAGATTAGTCGATTGAGCTATTGAAAACCTTCGGCTTCGATTTTTGTTTTTAACCCGATTTACAAAAATACTAATTAAAATATCGACCTGGCAATAATGCATGCGCATTCTCATTGTCATTCCAGGGAAATCTTCTGTTTACAACTCGACACGAAAACCACACCGCGAAGAGCTACAGAGCTCCAAAGTCGGCAATTTTCGGCGTCCAAAAAGTTTGACGCCGTCTCTCGACGTCAAAAATGAAGATATGCAAAAAAGCTCTTGCCACTTTGTTAGGGATCCTATGGACTATCAAAAAATGGCCTCTGCTCATTTTCGACTTTTTCAATGTGCCACCGTTTATTCGAACCTTATGCGACACGCGTGATAATCAACATGAAAATCGTTAATTTTGAAAAATTCAAAAAAATCAATTTGAGTGCCTACTTTCACGGAAAATTTCTATTGCAGTTTTTCGACTCGAATGCCGCGACAATTAGCAAATGACAACGACAATGTGAAGTTTCATGATAAGTAAACATAGTAGAACTGAAATCCCGGCATTTGGCTCACTTTTGAAAAATCGATTTCCATAACCCATGGCAAAAAAAGGGTCATGGCAAAAAAATATGAATTTTCGAAAATATATTGATTATGTACATTGCAAAGTACTATAACAGAATGTTACAGAAAGCAAGTTGGAAACTGATTCAAAGACAATTCTGATTTTTCGTACGCAATCAGAATGAAAATTTTCGAAAAAATGGTTGAAAGGAGAGATCAGCATTGGCTGAATATTATTCACATCATTAGTACTTCACAATAAGCAGCATAAACGAAAACATTTCAACTTGAGAAATTCTGAAATTTTCGACCATGACCCCGAGGTCGTGAAAATCGAAATTTTCAAATTGATCCAAGTGATGGGCTTCTTGTGTCATTTTACTCGTCTCCCCTCTAAACTTTGAGTATATCAGAATTCCGCACCAATCGTTTGGAAAATAATACATTTGTTCGGAAATTCGAAAATTTAGAAGTTCGAGCGAAAAATTCGACAAAATGGTCGATCGGGAAGAACCCAGTTTTAAAGGGAGAGTGACCTCACTCAATGGACTCTTCATTGCGCACACTATTTCTCTGTTCTCTAACAACGAGAGAGCTTAGAGCGCTGAAGAGACCGTTGAGTGAGGTTACGCTCCCTTTATGTGAAATAAATGTAGAATTGCTTAGGCTGCAATATCTGGTCGGAAATTTTGGGAGCAAACTACATCAAGCGATGATTTGTCCGAAAAAACCAAAATTTTGGGTTAAAAAAAAGTGATTTAGGAATCAACGCACATTCGATGAGAAATTTTGAAATTTTTAGACCATGACCCCGAGGTCAGGAAAATCGAAATTTTCAAATTGATCCAAGTGATGGGCTTCTTGAGTCATTTTACTCGTCTCACCTCTAAACTTTGACTAGACCACAATTCCGCACTAATTTTTTGGAAAATACAGCAAAAAATCATGAAATAACGATTCTGAGTCAAGTTGGAAACACTCAGACCGATTTTTACGACACGCGCAATCCAAGATCGATTTCCGCCTAGCAGGGTTACATGCACTAGTAGTTGGGCTCCATGGATATACTAGAGAACTTTTGCGGAATTGAAATTCAGATGTCGAGAAATCGAAAAACCGAAAATTCGAGTTTTCGAGAAATCAGTCTAGGAATTGCTTAAAATTTATCTCAATAGTGTTTCTGTGTACATTGGGCATGCCTAACACAATGCCGAAGAAATTTGGACTCTAGCTTATTCGGTTGAAAAAAGATATGAAAATCGAGTTTTCCAACTTTGCTCCCACTTGGCGCGCCGCTATCCACTGCTAATAATAAGGTCACTTTGAGTACCATTTTGTAATCAGGGCCCAAGGTACCCTACACACGTAAAGTTTAGTGGGCTGAATCAAAATTCTTGGCGAAATGTCCGGACAATGCTCGAGTCTTACAGATCCGGGCTCTTAATTATTGAATGTGCAAAATTCCTATCCAAAAACCGGATTTTTACAAGGTCTGCCCTCAGAATTGTGAACCTTCAATGTTGGGTCTTTTTTTAAATGACTTTTTCGATCCATGAGGGTGAATGATGAGATAACGCTACCATACTTACAGGATCATCAGGAATTACAAAGTGAATAAGTTTGCAGCTTTGAACGCATTTCAAGCTTTTCTAGAAGCGGAGATATGATTTTACGACCTCAAAATTACAGCAAGTCTGCAGCCAATACACGAATTAGAAGCAACCTGAATTTTTTTTCTGCATAGACCTTTCACTTCTCTCGATGTTCACGAAGTTTGACGAGTATGAAAAATCGCTGAAAGAATACTGTGTTGTTCGGTTGCGGCCTCACTATGCAATAACCAGAAAGGGATGTGAGACCTTATAAGAGGATCGAATCACGAGAGAATTGAGCTAAAATGGTTATTCTTCGGAATGGAGCGAAAATCATAAAATGAGTTAGTACCAGTTTTTGGTACCTCTAGACATGACCTACTACACCCCAAAGTCTTATTGCGTTACTATCATTCTGGGGCTCTCTGCACCGGGTCGGTAATCCGGGAACCCAACTTTGAACTCAAATATCTCGGTTCAGGTGCGTTCTAGCGGAAAAGTGTCATAAGATTGACCCCGCCTTTTTTCGAGCTCTATCGATCTAAACAAACCAGAGGTCATGAAAATGTTTCAGAACAGAGCTATACTTCGAAGCGAATAACTCAAAAATTTAGGAAAAAGAGGTGCTCTTCTTCCAGTATGTTATTAAGTTTTTATGCGCTTTCGAATGAGGGGTTTGCGAAAAAAATATGTTAATGCGTTCGTATGGTTCATCCCCTTGGAAATTTCCTGATGATTTGAAGTCATTTTCGCCACCCACAATCTCTCGTTTCACACACTCTCTCGCCCATTCCTTTTCACTCCATTCCATTCCATTCTGCACCACACGGTCTCGAGCGCGCTGTGCGGAATGAAACATATCGTTTTCTCCATTTCTCTTCCCTGTATTTCTTTCACCCTCCGGCGAGAGAGTGTGTGAAACGAGAGATTGTGGGTGGAGAAAATGACTTCAAATCATCAGGATAATTCCAAGAGGATGATCCGTGCGAACGCATTAACGTATTTTTTTCGCAAACCCCTGATTCGAAAGCGCATGAAAAACTTAATAACATACTGGAAGAAGAGCACCTCCTTTTCCTAAATTTCTGAATTATTTGCTTCGAAGCTCTGTTCTGAGACATTTTCATGACCTCTGGTTTGTTTAGATCGATAGAACTCGAAAAAAGAGCGGGGGTCGCTCTTGTAACACTTTTTTGCTAAAACGCACCAGAAGCGAGAAATTCGTGCTCAAAGTTGTGACTTCACCTTACCGAACCGGTGTATTGAGCCCCAAAATGAAAATTCTGTAATGAGACTTTGGGGGCTGGTAGGGCATGCCTAGAGAAGTCCAGAAATGGTCCTAACTCATTTCACCATTTTCCTTCATTCCCACTCTCACACTCTCATTGTCAGCTCAATTCTCTCGTGACCGACGTGATATCACGGATCTCCTCTAAAAACGTAGGAAAATGAGACCATTTCCCGACAGTTTTTAAATTTTTCTCACCGATTTGGATGAAATTTATATGATTGACCATAATGACGTAAAGGAGAAGGCCTAGGCACTTTGTTTCGCCAAATTTGCATTTTTATCGATTTTTTGATCTTCCAATTCGGGCAGCCATATCTCATTCAATTTTTGACCTACAGCAAGAAATTTTTTTTCCAAACGACTCGAAATGAACTGTTCTAGAAGTTACTCAAGAAAGGATACGTGCAAAAACGCCATCTTCTACCTGTTTTCTTCGGAAAACTGATTTTTTGACTACATTATGCTAATTTTCTAAAAATTTTTCCACAAAGGATACGATTTTTATTCGCGATTCTGATTCTCCATCCTCGAATTGAGCTAAGTACATACTTCGGCCATCATAATTCCCGGCACCCAATACCGTTTCTCAGAGGGGAACCGGACTTTGCGTTATTTTCATTAAAAAAAAAATTCCTATCCCATCACTGTTCATTTTTATGCAAATTTGCAATCAATGTATACCAATCGAAAGCTCTCGACGAGCTCTACAAAAATGAGTTAGTATTACAAGTCATGAAATTTGACCGTATTCAAGATATTTTAGAAAATACTTTTTTTCACTAGCAATTGTTGTGCAATGTAATCGATTCACAACGAAACGGTGCTCTTTGCCTACACTGCATGTACTACAAGGCTAAGATGAGAATATTTAGGGGGAAGGAGAAGAACAGCGAAATTCACGAGCAGATGTTCGTCGCCCTTACCACTGTGAAACTGCTTTGAGTATCGGCGCATCTGGGAACCGTGAAGACCGAGGAACTACCGAAGTCGAAGATCAAGCATCACGGCATCTCGAAGCTTGCCCATTTCGAATTCAAGGACGACACCTTCTCTGCGTGGAGATTCAGAGGCATCGGAAAGGGAATGAGAGTGACGGGACAGAAAGGAATCACTAGTACCATCACTTTCCACAGTCATGGAGGCAAGTTGTTTTGGAGGATGAAGGGATTCAGATCGATGAGGAGATCGAGGTTGAAGAGGATGATAGAGAGAAAACTGCTGAGGCTATCTATGTTTTCCTTCACCGCGATCTCAAAGAGTATTTCTATGATAAGGATATTTTTTTCGATCATTCCGATTCCGATATCGGAAATATAGATGAATAGTTTCAGAATGTATATTTTCCAACGATTCCTTGAATCTCTAAGATAAACATAAATATCTTTGCTCTTTTATGTGTTGTCCTTTACGACAATATTAACAAATAATATAAACAAAACATATTGGTGAATGCAAAGAACACCGTTTCGTTGTGAATCGATTACATTGCACAACAATTGCTAGTGAAAAAAAGGATTTTCTAAAATATCTTGAATACGGTCAAATTTCATGACTTGTAATACTATGTCATTTTTGTAGAGCTCGTCGAGAGCTTTCTATTGGTATACATTGATTGCAAATTTGCATAAAAAATGAACAGAGACGGGATAGGAATTGTTTTTTTAATGAAAATAACGCTAAGTCCGGTTCCCCTCTGAGAAACGGTATTGGGTGCCGCGAATTATGACGGCTGAAGTATGTGCGTACCTCAATTCGAGGATGGAGAATCAGAATCGCGAATAAAAATCGTATCCTTTGTGGAAAAATTTTGAGAAAATTAGCATAATGTAGTCAAAAAATCAGTTTTTCGAAGAAAACAGGTAGAAGATGGCGTTTTTGCACATATCCTTTGATGAGTAACTTCTAGAACAGTTCATTTCGAGTCGTTTGGAAAAAAATTTCTCGCTGTAGGTCAAAAATTGAATGAGATATGGCTGCCCGAATTGGAAGATCAAAAAATCGATAAAAATGCAAATTTGGCGAAACCAAGTGCCTAGGCCTTCTCCTTTACGTCATTATCGTCAATCATATAAATTTCATCCAAATCGGTGAGAAAAATTTAAAAACTGTCGGTTGGCTTCTTTCATTCTTACAGGAGATTCGTGATATGTTCATACTGTGGGTATATCATATACAAGTCTCAGCTTGATATCTCATACACACTAGAAATAAAAAAAGTGTATTTTGACTTTCCGGCGCTACTGTACTTTTTAAAAATTTAAATTTGCAGGGTAGTGGCGGACAGCAAAGAATCAATGGGCAAAGCAATTGTAGAAATGGCGGTAAATTTAATCAATTTTTCTGCCCCTTATTAAAGCAATTATTTCAGAGAATAGGCCTCGGAGTCACCTCATACGAAGCTACAAAGTAAGCTTCTTTTTTTCTTTTCTCTATACTTGCGTATTTTACGCGTTAAATGCTTCGTCATTGCTATATACTTTTATTATTTAATTCCTGGAATATTCTTGCTCAATTACTTTCTACTTGCTCTACCTTTTTTTCTCTTTCATAAAAAATCAAGTTTCCCCGCTTCGCCTAACAAGGGATATTTAACCTTACCACAAAATTTTCTAAAAATTTTGATACCTTGACGTAAATCTTCATGGGGTAGTAGGATCATTAAAAGTTAGGTCAACAGTATAACATTCGAGTTTTAAGCCACTTTTCGGTTTCTGAAAAAAGCACCAGATTTGCCTCTTACCTCCCTCTATTTTGCTGCAGAAGAGACTCTCGGAAGTGAGTTTATGGAGACAACTGGCCGAGTGGTGTAGTGGTCTGGAGCGCTTGCGCTCACTCCGTCTTTTGTTGGTTCAATTCTTCAATGAAAGCAATTTTTTTATGTATTGTAAAAATGATGTTTACTTTGAAAATTTTTTAACCAAAACAGCAATGCAATAAACTTCAACTATGAAAACAAGTATGGAAATTTTTGAAAATAACAGAGTAGATGGGCTACATAAACAAGATAGCCACATCTATCCCAATTGCACTGGTCATTCTCATTTCCTGGCTTCTAAAGGGTGGTTTAATGTCCCAGAAGCCTTCACCCTTTCTTACCCCAAAGCAAGTTATGTTCGATCCTGCCTCGAATACACTGAGAGCAAACTTACCTGGCAAATCGTTACCCCGATACACTTTCCTGGCAAACGATTACCCCAAATGGTGAATTCAGCCGTTGAATAATTCGCCATTTGGGGTAATCGTTTGCCAGGAAAGTGTATCGGGGTAACGATTTGCCAGGTAAGTTTGCTCTCAGTGTAGCGATTACGATTTATGTTCATCAGTTGGTTGCACCATCTGTACCCGCTGCACCAAGTCACTTTGCTTTCACTGTTTCTGGAGAAATCTACAAAGATGTTGATTATGGGTTCATGTAGCGTATCTACTTTGTTATTTTTTTTAAATTTCCAAACTTGTTTTCATAGTTGAAGTTTATTGCATGGGTGTTTCGGTTAAAAAATTTCAAAGTAAAAATATCGTTTTTACAATGAAAAAAAAGAACCAGCAAAAATATTTGCTTTCATCGAGTATTTACTACCAACTACCAAAAGTGAGAACAAGCGCTCCAGATCACTACCAGGGCTGGGATTTGACGTTTGACGGATTTGACGAATTGACGGATTTGACGAATTGACGGTATCCATCCGTCAAATTATTTTTTGACGGAAACCGTCAAATTTTATCCGTCAAATCCGTCAAAAATTAAAGCGATAATAAAAGCTGAAATGAGCGAGAATAATCAATAATAATATGTAATTTTTAAATTATATATTTTTCGACTACCATCCCTTTATATCTCACGATAAATGAAGTACTGTAAATGGGTTCAGTAATGAACACAATCGCTTTTCGTCATGTAATAAGAACATCCAAATTTTTGATTTTGAGTAATTATCTACAACTCGATGTTTATGTTATGTCGTTGTGCTTTTTGGTCACTCTTTGGTTTTTGGTTTTTGGTCTTTTTGGTCACTTTTTGGTCCTTGTTAAAAGATGATTTTGAATTAAGCGGTAACCAAGGCGCAAGGTTGAACGAAGAGGAAAATGGGCGGAGCCTACTACAATGATATTTCGAAATGTCTTCAAGCAACACAAAAGAGAAGAGGGAACGACAGCCGAATGATTCATCACCTCTCGCTCCTACGTGTCTGTATCCGACGGTCCGCCGCTTCTGAAAAAAAACACTAGGTTTGCCTCTCACCTCCCTCTATTTTGCTGCAGAAAAGACTCTCGGAAGTGAGTTTAGAGAGACAACTGGTGGAGTGGTGTAGTGATCAGGCCTGGGCGTCCAATGAAAATTTGACGGATTCGTCAAAACGTCAATTTGACGGTTTGAAAATCCTTCAAATACCGTCAAATCCGTCAAATTCGTCAATATATTGTAAATGCCTCTTGCTTAATTCAAAATCATTTTTTACCAAGGGTTTTCAACTGGGAGCAACAAAAAAACACAACGACATAACATAAACATCGATTCGTAGTTAATTCCTCAAAATCATAAATTTGGATGTTCTTATTACATGACGAAAAGCGATTGTGTTCATTACTGAACACATTTACAGTACATTCTCTCTCGTCATCCCTTTCTCAATATTTTTTTGGCCAAAAGGATAGTGAAAGGTATACTTGGCCGTCTTTCGAACTCATTCGTATATCGCGATATACCATTGGTTCGGTCAATCGCCTATCGAGAAAGAAGATTTACTCCTCTAATTCGCTCATTCCTCTAATAATGATCCATAAACAATTAAACGAACAATGTGAAGCTTAGAATCCTAGAAGTTGAATTTTCGCGTTAGGGAACAACAACTGTATACGTGATTATTCATCATTATCAGCGCATCATGTGTTAGAATTATGACCAGTCAGATAAAAATGACTAAAAATTCATCAAATTTTGTTTTTTTTAAATATATGTATTTTTACTTTGTACAGCATTTAATTTTTCCGGTTTCCGGTATTTTTTTTCGGAAAATTCATCGCAAAGGAATAGGAAAAAACGGAAAAAAATTTTTCTTTAGGAATATTTTCCACACACCTATCATAACATAACGATTTATAGTAGTGTTTGTTATATTGTCATAAACTCTCTCCTGTTCCCTACTCTCCATGTTTTTTGTCCCTTTCTATTCACATATCGATTAGTTGGTGTCCGTTTATTCACACAACCCATTGCTTCAATCAATCGTTTCTATTTACGATCAATCGTTGGATGTAATCTGGAAATCAGTAATGACCTGCTATTAGTTGTTCAATTAATCAATAAATAATGAGTCTATTCTCTGGTATTTTACCACTTAAAGTCTACTTAAACTACGTCACAGACTTTAAGTAGACTTTAAGTAAACTTTAAGTGAAAGAACATTTGAGGAAATGCATTACAGTATACCACACCACTTTAAGTAGACTTACGTCTCACTTTAAGTTTACTTAAAGTCTACTTAAAGTGGGAAAGTTTAAGTAGACTTTAAGTGGCAAAATACCAGAGTTGTAGTTTAGTCTCTTTGTTACCCAATCAATCAATTTTGTTTAGGTGGACAATCTACGTCGAGAACTTATATGAAGCAAATAGTTCTATTCTTCATTGCGTAATCGTCTCGAGCTTCACCAGACAAGTGCGAGCAAAATCGCTCGGAAAGTTCTTATTTAAGGTACGGTATCGTTTCCTGGGTTACGGTAGTCAGTTGAATTCATCGATCGATTTTGCAGGGTACAGAAGAGGAAATGGGGAAGGTCATCGACGCGATTTATAATTCCATAATTCCAGCTACCATAATTCTCGAGGTGCGTAGTTGGGTTTTCCCTGGCATGTTTTCCTATTGGATTGTTGTTTGACCTATGATGTTTACAGGGTGCCCAATACCAAATTTCACGTGAGAATGACCTCCTATTTGGACGCAACGAATTTACGGGATTCTTTGCAGTAACCAGTAGAAAATGTACGGTAGAATATTGATTTAGCTTATAATAGCATATATTTTTGTATTTGATTTTCACGTAAACCTTTTGTAAAAAGGTTTTGCAAAAAAAAAAGCACAACCCGTTATTCAAGAAACATGAAGTCCTTCGCGTGATCACTGCTAGACCATTGATAACAAATCCAATATTTGAGCATAAATATTATTAACTTAATAAGCTATTTCTTGAAATTGAAATTTATCTTGTATAGTGCGGAAAGGTGAATAATTCATCGCGGTTTTCTTCCTTGCTGGTATATTTATATTTACAGATATTATTTGATTAATAAATATTAATTTATTTAATTCTTATAATTATTTAGTCAACTGAGGCCGTGCTGCATAGATCGCTCGTTGCTGTTATTGATTTGTAGAGAACATAATATTGATTATTCGAGAAGATATTATTGATTTTTTAATAATAAGCGCATCTGCTGACTGTATACGTTTTCCTGTTGTTTATTTATCTCATGGTTTGATTGGAGGTCTCGAGATTTTGATGAGTCATTTCTTCATTACTGATGATATTAGCGTTCGTTACTAATCGTTTTGTGATATATACAATCACTGT
>CALSFV010000316.1:0-380764 GCA_943737045.1 Parapristionchus giblindavisi | reverse complement strand
GGGATACTGTAGGCAAGTGTTGGATACTGTATTTTAGCGTTGGATACTATGGACATATCACGGATACGGTAGGTTCTTGTGGGACCATTTTCAGAGAGCGGGAAAAAAGTGAACGAGGTTAGGTTCGAATGGATAGATGGAGAACAGAAAGTGTGTCTTGTAAGGGAGGAAATGTGTGTAACAAGTAGATGGCCAATTGAATTCAGTGTGAAGAAGGCAGAGACAGCGTCCCTTATTGCTACTGCTGTAAACTCTATGAAGCGATCGTGGAACGGGAATTCAACAGGGGAACAAAGCTGAATCGCAAGAAAACGGCTGTTAAAAGGAGCTACAACCAGGCTGATTTGAAGTTCTCCGCGCGCACTCATTTTAACTCAGGGAGTAAGAGAGTTTGGCCCAGAGCGGAGCACTTCAAGCTAAGCTTTTGAGTCAACGAGAGCATCTCGGGGGTAGCGATAATAATAATAATAGCTTTATGTGACTTTCAAAAAAAAAGAAAAGTTCAGAATGAAACACAGAGAGAATACGTCTGGGACATATTTTGATTTGTAGTAATAACAATAATAGCAATAAGAGTGATTTGATTTGCGTCCAAAAAGCAAGAATGAAGTCCAGTATGCCTGCTTCTTTGATGCTAGAGAGGAGAGTAAGAGTGTGCTAAGCTTGGGGGATTAAAAAAAGGGAATAAACGCTGGGAATTGACGGGGTCGCTTAATGCCCTCAGGGCGCTAATGCACGAGAATTCGAAATAACCTCTCCCCTCGCCTTCACTCTCGCACTCTGCCTGCATGCTGTGGTGTGGTGCCGGAGTGGTTTGTCAAACGTCGCCTTGCCACACCAAACGGGCTGTGGTGGGTGTGTCTGGGCTCTCTCTTTTGAAAAGACGCGCTTGGCGGGAACATTTGACCCTTGTCTATACGAACCTGTTGAAACGTGTATTCGCTTAGTTTCAGATCGATTGAATGTTTGTTTTTCTTAATTTTGTAGTTTGAACTTTCATTTTGATCTTTGATCTTTGATCCTTACAGGTGGCCACAAAATGGCGCCCTCACCCGCACATCGTAAGTCCATAGGAGTACCGCGAGCGAGTAAGTGTTTTGTTTCGCGAAGTAATTGTTATTATTGTATTTGAAGTATCTCTGCTTTTGTTGATTTGATGAAACGAGATTGCGACTGGTGGGATGACCGCAACTAATCTACCCTTTTATCTATTATTTGAAAAATAAAAAGAATAGTAATATGTTAGTATTGTGCTTGGTTATGCCATAGTTTAGAGTTGGGTCATCTAGTTTATCAGCCAGATGCGAATAGAAATAGTAAATGTTTATCGCATATTGCAAAATAAAAAAAAAGATTTAATAGAATATTACATAAGATATTAGAATAAGAAGATAGGGACGAGATAGCTGCAGAATTACTTTTTCAGAGTATGTATGAGGACGTAGTATTTTATTGTTTTCAATAATCACATTAGTGCTGTAATCGCGTAATTTAGCAGCTATTTTCGAACCTTTTAACGCGTGAATTTATTATTATTATTGTTGTTATTTATTTTTAAAGTATCGCTTCGAGGTTATCTTCGAGGCCTTTCCTCAATATATAAGCGATAAATATCTATCAATAATAATAATAGAAATTAAGCACATTGTAATACTTTCGACTCTTTTTGTCGCGTGAAACCTGCTGTTATCTTGTCTCGTCTCGGGTATATATGAAATGTATTGAAAGATAATTTGATAGGAGCCACATCGATCGTTAAATCAGCTGTGCAATGCTGCGATTAGCATCACCCATTGCCATAGACGACCAGAACAATCCAATCAATGCTAATAATAATAATAATAATAATAATAATAATAATAATAATAATAATAATGTGACTTGCAGAGAGTACCAAGACATCTGGAACCAATGATGAGCGTGAACCAATCACACTTAGTCTGTGGATCATTAAGGTTTCATACTTCTGTTTCTAATAATTAATATTTTCTGTAAATTATTTTACACTACAAATTCATTGCTGATTTCTTTCTTATTCTTCTTTTATTATTACATTCTTTTATTGATTATGATTCTTCTAATTGAATGGTACTGTGCTGCCACAAAAGTTGCGACAAGGACAGGAAAATCGGAGAGTCTTCCTCGTTTCGCCTACTTTTCATTTATTTTCGTGACTTGAATACCACATGAATCACGGCGTCGATACAGCATTAACCCTCACCACTTTCAGCTACAAGCAGGAGGTGTCGTCATCGAGGGCTACCGCACAGTGAGCGCCAATGATGCTAGCACTCTACAGAATTGGAGGTGTGTAGTTTGATCTTTGATCTTTCACAACACTTTACTGGTCTTTAAACCTCGCATTTTGATTTATGCGATCGATAGATGCACCGTACTGTTCAATAGTCGTGCCTACCGTAATCGTTGATCTTAATCACAGATCTACCGTAATCTTACTCAGATCTACCGTAATCGCGCATCGTGTGGAGCAGCGTCTGGTGCAGACACACTCGGGTAGTCTGTACCGATTGAAGGGAGGTCTGGACGAGGACGAGGCAGCTGAGGCGGGTACGGTAGCCGGTTATTGATTTATTTATTTACGAATCATTGATTGATTTAGCTTAATTTAAAGTCAAAACTATGTTTATTCCGTCAGAGTGCGCATCTTTTATGGGATTTGGGGCTTGTAAAAAATTTTTTAAAGCTTTTAAATAGTAATAACAATAGCCTTTTTTGTTGTATTAACTAGTAATAAATATTT
Organism: Parapristionchus giblindavisi; assembly: GCA_943737045.1. Lineage (NCBI taxonomy): Eukaryota > Metazoa > Nematoda > Chromadorea > Rhabditida > Diplogasteridae > Parapristionchus > Parapristionchus giblindavisi. The sequence goes on along the minus strand of CALSFV010000316.1, from coordinate 378,003 downwards.
CATTAAATCCATAATGACTACCGTATACCGCAATTCTCCCCTCAGGACTGCCGGAGGAGTTGATCGACGCGTTCGCCCGTGGTTTTCCCGAGAACTGGAAGGAGCTCATCGATGACTACTAGTAAGTGATGACGATTTATTGATTGATTTTACTTGAAAAATAAGATTTTCCCTTCGAAGAACCAATCGATAATATATCGATATCAATCCATAATGCTTGCAGTAAAGAGAATGCGATTCGTCGCCGTCGCTCGAGTGTGGGCGGAGCCGCGAGTACGGTAGATCAATCGATGAACGTCACTGGTGAGATATTATTGATTGATTTTCAATTTAATTTATCATACATCCAAAGATGTTACAGCATTTGAAACGACAATTAAAATAAATAAATGAATTTCGTTTTGATTTTTTTTTATTTATCGTTTTCAGCAAAGCCCAAGAGGCAGTCGTTGCTGATTAATGAACCTGTGGAAAAGAGAAAGGGAGAGAGTAGGAGGGAGGCGGATGAAGATGAAGTAGAAGTAGAGAATGATCGAGATGCGCAAAGGAGAAGAAGGTAAAGAAAAAGTAACTTTTTTTTGAAGAAAAAAAACGTATTAATAAAATATATAATTATTTTTATTATTGCTATTGAATAAGTACTAAGTAAGCAATATTATAATTGTATGGAAATATACTGAATATGGTGACTGTCGCTTGACAAAGGCGTACTCAACGATAACATTAGATTTTGGGTTTTCCCCAATGGATGTAGTAGGTATTGGTTTAACTTAGGACATATAGAAGTGCGACTGAAACATGAACGCGCCGGGTGGCTGGCTACCAGTGTCTAGCGATTGATAATAATAATAATAATAATAATTTGTGTGTGTTTTACAAAAAAACACGGTACAGAAAAGATAGATAAATTATATTTATTTCTGTAGCATTGATTATTTGGGGGCATAACTCTTTGTCAGGTATCGTTGATCACCATGTCTTCTGAAAGTTATTTTTAAAAGAATTTTAATATAAATTATGTAATTATTTCACAAGTTTACAGTTTGAACAAGCGGAAATCAATGCTGGGTGGTACCGAGTACGCAATAGTGACAAATAATAATAATAATAAATTTTAATAATAAATTGATTACGGGGCACTGTTGGTTGACAAAGGCACTGAGTACAGTGGATCGTACTGTACAACAATAACAATAGTTTCCTAACTACACGAATTATTATTGGGCTCGCGTGAAATTTAGCAAGCATAGTAGGACGAATGAAACATGAACACTCCGGGTGTTGGTGTTTGAGGGATCCATGCGTCGTAGCTACCCATAAGCATAACGTTAATAATAATAATAATAGTAATAATAATAATAATATTAATATTAATATTATTTGATTTTTAATGAAAATAATGTAATACTTTGGTAAATTTGCAGTTTGAACAAGCGGAAATCGATGCTGACCAAGGTGGTACCTAGTACACCAATTCAAGAGGAAGATGAAGAAGAGGAGGAGGAGGAAACGCCCAAACGAGGTTGATCTTTGATCTTTACCAGTTGAACTTTGTTCTCTCTGTAGTTGCTCTTTGATCTTTCTAGTTGTTCTTTGATCTTTCTAGTCATAGGTCGAAATGTATGGTTCAAAGTACCATGCCTGACCGGATTTTGAACCAAAATTTCATAAAAATCGAAAAGCCAGACTGGATTTTGAGCTAAAATCTCACATAAACCGAAAAACTTGACCGGATATTGAGCAAAATTTGCCAAAAATCGAAAAACCTGACCGGATTTTGAAAACCGATAACCTAGCTATTCGACCTATGTTTCTAGTTGATCTTTGATCTTTCTAGTTGATCTAGTAGAATCGATGTAATGACTGATTTGTAAATGCTTGATCGGTAGCTGATTTATTGATTGATTTTATTTATTGATTGATTGTAGTGACTCGTCAGCCGACAAGAGTGATCGAGATGCCCACACCACTGGCGCCCAGATTCAAGACGCCCATTGGACGGGCGCCATCTTCCGCTAAGAGGACCGCCAAAACGCCGGTTGAGAGTCTGATGAAGAGGAAGGAGGAGAATGAGGAGGAGGTGTTTGTGACGCCGGATGGTGATTTTATATTTACAATATATTTATATTCATTTACCATCATCAGCTAGCATCATCATTTATTCACATATTTTTTTATAATATTTTTACCGGATTAGTTGGTATTGACCATCAATGCACATTAATCCACCCGACTTGTTCTGGATTCATACATTTTCGTGCGTCCACATTGTGGGTACGGGTCAGTTTATGAATTGATCGGCTTATAAAATACGGGTCACTTTATCACATATTTTGCCCAAATAAGCGAAAAAATAAGCTATTTTACGAGTCAGTTTATAATCGGGCTAGTTTATCACAATTACGGGTCAACTTATAGTTCTGAAAATGTGAGTTGAACAAAAATGTATGTCTGGATTGATCAGTAGCGCTCGTGTTTTTTTCCAACAAATTGGCCGAGAGAGAGAGATCACGCAAGAGGATGACCCGGCGAGTTCTGGTTTCAGTGTGCGATCAATTGCGATGTGCTGTAGTGTTTCACGATCGACCTTGCGATAATGAGAAAAAATAACCAAAGAATAGATGCTATGGACTTTTTGGTCACCTTGCGGTTTTGGGTTTCTGTTTGTGGCCAATTGCATTGCGGGTATTGTTGTATAGTGAATTTAAGAACTTGAACATAATATTTATGTGGCTTTGCGCAATTGAGTTGTGCCACGATTTTGACTTTGCAGAGACCCCTCGCACGAAGGCGTCTAGACGCGGAAGGCGTGCAGCGGAGCAGAGTCAGGAGAGGAAGGAGAAGATAGATAAGGAGAGGAAAGACGATAATGACATGTACTTTCTTTATTTATTATATTTATGCTTTACATTATGAAGAAATATAATATATGAAGTACTTTATACTAATAAACTCTCCGCTCTGGTGCTGTCTACGAAATGGTGCTGCTAGAGCGGAGAGTGATATTAGCTTGGGACGTGCCTTGAATAGTGCTATGAATATTACGGTAACTTGGTTATTAATTGTGTGTAATAGTCGCTTAATTGTATTTAATAGTCGTATTTAGGCTGGGGCTACATCGGTTGCGATAGCATTTTAGAGGCGTTTATGATTTGCGCGTAACCTGAATCTCACGGGCAGTTGTGCGCCTGTGCGAAGATTCGAAATTCAAAGTGCTTGGGATCTCCCTAGGCCCATTCGGGGTACTGTAACTAAAGCCCAAGCTACAGTAGTCCACTCCTACCGTACTATTGTATCTGTTACGAATTATGACATTGTACATAATCTGAAACTAAAGAATATGTAAACTTTTTAAATTTTAAAAAATTTAAATTTTAAATTTAAAAAAAATTAAAAGTAAACTTTGTCGTAAAGACTTTGTTCATACGTTTTCATACCCTCATAATGCGTTTCAGGCTCATTTTTATGCGAAAAATGTCAATTTAATCGAAAAATAGCGACGTTTTCTAAATCGATCCACTATGTAAAAATATCCGTTAGTGTATGATTTTGTGCAATTCAGAGCTATGGAGGAGACGATCAACGAGGTCGTCCGCCGTGTCAACAGCATGGTCGAGCTGCAGGCTCCGCCCACCGTGACGACGGCCCAGCCCCCTGCCCGGACCCCGCCCACCCTGCTCGCGACCCCGACCCCGACGTCATCATCTGAAGGCAATGACGATGTTGAACCCGAGAAGAGTGTCGTCGTGAGGGAGGATGAGCAGCGGATTCCGGCGGTGTCCGGATGTGTCCCTCAGTGATGGTAGGCGCTTTTGGGAGCTAAATCGGATGAGAACCGTAGAATGGGAGCCGTAGAATAGAATGAGAACCGTTGAATGGGAGCCGTAGAATAGAATGAGAACCGTGGAATGGGAGCCGTAGAATAGAATGAGAACCGTGGAATGGGAGCCGTAGAATAGAATGAGAACCGTGGAATGGGAGCCGTAGAATAGAATGAGAACCGTGGAATGGGAGCCGTAGAATAGAATGAGAACCGACTGGATGAGAACTATTTGCGTGCTTTGTCTATTCTTTAGCGCTTGTCTCTCATATGCAAATAGTTATCATCCGACCTATTGCCTGTTTTTGTTATGACGATATAACTAATTTGAAACAGATCCAGCAATATTTGGGTTTCGACGACCATTAAAAACAGAAACGTTTAAATTTGTTTTAATATACTTCTTGGTTTGTTTATATAGTTAGCTAGCTAAGTTGTGAGGCACAACTGTTCGGAATGGAAAAATCTGATGGCAAGCCAGCTACGAAACACGCATTAAAAGCTACTAAAGTTGTATCGATGTCAATGACAATTTTAATAGAGTTCACATTGGCATCGATATCTAACAACACGCTAGCCATACAATAACAATAATACAATAACAATACGCTAATCAATATGCATAGGAATTGACATGATCAATAGGCATAAGGAATAGGGTAGACACTCAGCAATATCTATTTCATTCATGGATCGAATAGTATGTTACAAAGTACCAAGCCTGACCGGCTTTTGAGCCAAATTTGCCAAAAATCGAGAAACCTGACCGGAATTTGAAAACCGATAGCCTAGCTATTCGACCTGATTTCATTGTTCATTTTAGGAATCGGGACCGAGAAATCGCAGCTCTAGCAGTTCCCTGTTACCCCTCCCCTCATTTTTACGCATCTTCATAGAGTACAGTAGTCCATCACCTTCCTTCCTTACAGTATCCTCTACAGTATCACACTAAGCTACCGTAGGGCCATAGTCTCCTATTCTGTATGTTTTATTAAATTTGTTTCTTTTTTTCCGGGAGCTAATATGAAATAGTATTCATTTTTGATTTATTTGTTAATTTATTTCTTTTTATTCGTTGTTTTCTCTCTCATTGTTACATTTTTCCGCGTGTACAATTTCACTGATCTTGTCTACCTATTTGTAGAATACGGTACCTGTAACTCTTTCCTAATCAATCGATAATCCCACATTAAATCGATAATTCATCATTAATCGATATCCCTTCATTAAATCGATAATTCATAATCAATCAATAATTCCTCATTGTGAGATTACCATCACTACTCCCTTGTGTCCCAGACATGCACTAATTTCTGATTTTTTTGTATGTTTTATGTCTGTCCATTCTCCACTACATTACAGTATCCCTCAACTACATTACAGTATCCCATCAACCTACAGTACCGTATCACTTTCTCGTCGAGACCCGCACCTCGCTACTATCGACTCGTATAATCGATTTATTCGTCATTTATATATTTTTTCAAACATTTTAAACACCTTATCACCTGCGGATCTGTTGCGATATTAGATGCTTCCACTGATCCGTGTTTCTTGCAATGTCCATACAACCTGATCCAATTTTCTCCCCTTTCTTTTCTTCACTTCAACCTTTTTTGTTCGTTAATCCCTTTTAAATGGCTAATTCCATTTGTTCATTCATTGTTAATCATAGAAAAGTATCTGAATAAAGTATGTTTTCCCCGAGTTGATGTTTGATATTTGTTCTATTCCTCGGTCCTAGCCCGATTGCCTGATATACCTACAGTATGCTATTGATTGATTCTACCGTATACTCGATCTCCCAGTCTAGTAGGTCTTGTTTTGTAGGCGGTTACTTCCTCTGTAATAGCTGTTGTGTTGTTTGCCCCTCCATCTGGGCGTTATGGCGTGAATGATTAATGCCCCTGTTTCTCTCCTATTGTGCATGGTAACGAAACCGATTTGTGAGAGTGGGTGGGGTGAATGGGTGGCACATTTTTTCTTCAAAACAAGGGACGGAGATTGGAAACCTGACAAGATGCCAAAAAGCGGTACGGTACACCGTGGTGGGGGTGATGTAGAAACACAAAACACAGGTAGGAATCATCTGAGAGGTAGTAGATGAAGTGAAACAAGTGACTGACACATCAGGCCTGTGCATACCTCTTCAGCATAGCATAGCATTATGTCATTCTTTTTAATGTTTCGTATAATACGATGGAATAACGAATATGAATAATTATCATCATCATCATACAGCAGCAAGAGTGGGGTGGCTTGCAATTAGCACTAATTATTCCCTAATGTTTGTATATCCTATCGGAAGGGAGATGGAAATTTTTGCGAGAGACCCGGTGATTTAACGCAACGGGCAGGGTATTGATGCGCGAATAAGCGCCGTACTGGGTTGATGATTTGGCACCCTATGTTGAAATGGAAATAATGAAGAGAAGACTCTGGTCTCATTTTGAGACTCCGTAAGGTAGCTTCGATCTATGATGAAAATAATGATGAGCAGAAAATGGGGCTGAAAACAGTTGGATGGTGGCAGTCTGTCATTGGGAACGGGGAGAGACAACAAACACTTTGCAAGCGACATCTTTGTGTCTGCCTGTCTTCCTGTCTCTTCTATCGCCCTCCTCTCTCTCTCTCACCTCTCTTTCTCCCTCTATCCCCCTCCTCCTCCCTCTGTCCATCCATCTATGATGAATGAAGTAGGGTGGTGGTGGTCGTGGGGTTTCTGTCTCTGTCACTGCCTGCATCCCTCCCACGGTAGGAGATCAGAGTGGACGACGAGAAGCAAGTGTGTGAGTCAAAATAAGGAAGAGTATGATGAATTGGGTGATTAGCGAGGGAGGGAAGGGAATGGCACAGACCAGATAGGGGTTTCGGACATGGGAAAAGGCGTAATAATGATATTAATATATAATAAAATACTATGAAGAGACTACAGTAACTCTTGCTGGCTTAAGACACGATGTGACATGGATTTGGAAGGTAGACAAGGTACTACGAAGAGAATTAAGACCATACATTTTCGGTACCCTCGCCGTCTATTTTTATCAGGTGACGACATAAGTAACGCTCGTTTTTTAGTCTCAACTTCAGTCGCATCGTTCTTGCTCTGTTGTTATTGCCAGCATCCATGCTGTTTATTCTAGATAGGCTGTCCCTCGAATATCCTGCAGTTCTTTTCGATTCAGTTCCCGCGTGTCCTCCAGGCGAGAAAACCGCACGATTTCGCCCCCGACGTAATTCACATTCGCAACGTTATTTTATTCCTCTTCCTCTCGGGCTTGAAACGCCCTGACTTCCAACCTGGCCTATCAGAGGTGGGCCCCTCACATGTGCCTCACGTAACACCGATGAGAAAGTGGGTCGTCAAATTCGAGAAACAGGACTTTTTCATCGAAGATGAAGACTAACCCGGTTGCCCTTTTGAAGTGGGTCTCGATCGATTGCTCTAATAGGTAGAGGCTGATCCGTATCCCGATACCGGTGATATTACAATGACACTTGGGGTCAACCAGAGCACTGTGGTACATGACATTCACACTCTAGGAAATACGTGAAAATAGGGTAGATGTCTACCCCACGTCCTAGCCTACTACGACAAGGATCGCCGACTGGGCATGGCAAAGACTTTTCTAACTCTACGTCGCCGGCTTGTTTGGCTGGTCAACGTTATAACCGGTGATAAAACATGGGTGCTCTACGATTACGAAGAGCCAAGGATATTGTGCTTTGGTCAGCGCGAATAGCCAGCAGATGCCCCCAAACCCGATTTTCACCGCAAAAAAGTGATGCTATGCATCTGGTGGCTGGTACGGGGAGTCGAGTACTGGGAACTCCTCCCCGAGGGTACGACTACCACGGCACATGTCTACACTCTCCAGCTGCGGAAGCTAAGACTCCACCTCGAACAATCACGCGGGAAGGACACTCGGATTTAATTTCAACATGACAATGCTCGACATCATACCAAAAGAACGACCCAGGCTGAGCTAACGGGATAGGGCGGAATGATATTCCACCATCCTCCGTACTCACCCGACCTTGCCGACTATGGTTGTCACCTCTTCCCGGCGCTCCATCACTTCCTCAAAGCGCAAAGCTTCAAAGACCGAACCACTATCCATACCGTACTCGACACCTATTTGCGGAATTAACCCCAGTCCTTTTATCACGAATAGATCCATAAACTGCCGGGTAGAAGGCAGAAGGTCATCCATTCGAATGGACAATATTTCCAGAATCCATCATGCTTTGTTAATATTTTATGATAATTTTTTTGGAGAGTAAAAAACGAGCGCTATTTATGTCGTCACCTAATATATAGTGGGTCAATTCTCGAAATAGAGTGGGTTAATTCACAAAATTAGTTATTTTCGCTTAAAAATCATCATTTTAGCTTCTTTTTTTTATCAAGTGGCCTAAAATGGGCCTTATATAGTGGGTCAATCCTCGCACTGCGAGGGTATGGCAATGTATGATTAAGACAATACGATGGAAAGAGAGTGCTGGGTAAATGCGTTGTGGCAGAAAGCGAGCCTCGCCAGGGAAGGCCCCCATACATTATGCAGACGATGCTGAGAGGAGGAGGAGGAGGAGATGAAGCAGCGGGATAAAGAGGGCCCCTGAGGGGTATTGAGAGGGGGAGAGGTAGAGAAGGAAAGGGAAGAGGGAGAGAGAGTGGAGAAAGGGAAGAGGGAGAGGGAGAAAAGGAGAAGGAGAGGGAGATCGAGATGCTGACAGGAGGAAAGAGGGGATTTATTTATATTGAGATGGATGGGGTTTGGATTGAGGGAGGAATAATGTGATTGAACGCCCAATAGAAAAAATCAACAAGAAATCACTTCCGACTGATAAACGCCGTAAGTCTGGATTCCGTTATTTGAGTGGATATCGGCGAGTTCAAATATGTTTTGGCCTCTGGTCGGAATGCCTGCTTAAGTATGCAAGAGGGGATATGGGATGAGTTGTTTGGGGTGCGCTGTTTAATATTGGGAGGGGAGACGGAGAGAAGAGGGAGAGGGAGGGAGAGAGGGAGGGAGAGAGAGAGAGAGAGAGAGAGAGAGAGAGAGGAGGAGAAGGAGGAGGAGGGATTGAGGGAGAGATACAGAAAAGATTGAGCGATGGGGCCTCAACCAACCCATTTAGAATAGTAATATACATGCATAATTGATGCTGCGGATTTGTATAGTATTAGGATGCTTGGAATTTATATGATATCAAGTGTAATAAGAATTTAGTGTGGCTATCACGGGATGGTGAAACATGAATGTGACAAGTGCAGTGTGGTGCGAGTGACAGGGAGACTAATGGTTAAATTCGCAATACCTCGAGCGAATTTGAGAAACTCCGCGCTGGCTATGCTATCTCTCTCGCGCTTTCTGTGTCTACGAGAGAGCGTTGCTAGAACGGAGAGTTTCAAATTGAATCTAGTTGGGGTTTAAGTGCGCATGTGTTTTGGCGTCGACGATGACTCATGCAATTCAAAATGAAGGGTATGGGAGATACAGTGAAAGGTTACTGTAATCTAGCGTTGCATACTGTAGGCAAACGTTGGATACTGTAGAAAAGCGTTGGGTACGGTGAGCAAACGTGGGATACTGTAGGCAAGTGTTGGATACTGTATTTTAGCGTTGGATACTATGGACATATCACGGATACGGTAGGTTCTTGTGGGACCATTTTCAGAGAGCGGGAAAAAAGTGAACGAGGTTAGGTTCGAATGGATAGATGGAGAACAGAAAGTGTGTCTTGTAAGGGAGGAAATGTGTGTAACAAGTAGATGGCCAATTGAATTCAGTGTGAAGAAGGCAGAGACAGCGTCCCTTATTGCTACTGCTGTAAACTCTATGAAGCGATCGTGGAACGGGAATTCAACAGGGGAACAAAGCTGAATCGCAAGAAAACGGCTGTTAAAAGGAGCTACAACCAGGCTGATTTGAAGTTCTCCGCGCGCACTCATTTTAACTCAGGGAGTAAGAGAGTTTGGCCAGAGCGGAGCACTTCAAGCTAAGCTTTTGAGTCACGAGAGCATCTCGGGGGTAGCGATAATAATAATAATAGCTTTATGTGACTTTCAAAAAAAAAGAAAAGTTTCAGAATGAAACACAGAGAGAATACGTCTGGGACATATTTTGATTTGTAGTAATAACAATAATAGCAATAAGAGTGATTTGATTTGCGTCCAAAAAGCAAGAATGAAGTCCAGTATGCCTGCTTCTTTGATGCTAGAGAGGAGAGTAAGAGTGTGCTAAGCTTGGGGGATTAAAAAAAGGGAATAAACGCTGGGAATTGACGGGGTCGCTTAATGCCCTCAGGGCGCTAATGCACGAGAATTCGAAATAACCTCTCCCCTCGCCTTCACTCTCGCACTCTGCCTGCATGCTGTGGTGTGGTGCCGGAGTGGTTTGTCAAACGTCGCCTTGCCACACCAAACGGGCTGTGGTGGGTGTGTCTGGGCTCTCTCTTTTGAAAAGACGCGCTTGGCGGGAACATTTGACCCTTGTCTATACGAACCTGTTGAAACGTGTATTCGCTTAGTTTCAGATCGATTGAATGTTTGTTTTTTCTTAATTTTGTAGTTTGAACTTTCATTTTGATCTTTGATCTTTGATCCTTACAGGTGGCCACAAAATGGCGCCCTCACCCGCACATCGTAAGTCCATAGGAGTACCGCGAGCGAGTAAGTGTTTTGTTTCGCGAAGTAATTGTTATTATTGTATTTGAAGTATCTCTGCTTTTGTTGATTTGATGAAACGAGATTGCGACTGGTGGGATGACCGCAACTAATCTACCCTTTTATCTATTATTTGAAAAATAAAAAGAATAGTAATATGTTAGTATTGTGCTTGGTTATGCCATAGTTTAGAGTTGGGTCATCTAGTTTATCAGCCAGATGCGAATAGAAATAGTAAATGTTTATCGCATATTGCAAAATAAAAAAAAAGATTTAATAGAATATTACATAAGATATTAGAATAAGAAGATAGGGACGAGATAGCTGCAGAATTACTTTTTCAGAGTATGTATGAGGACGTAGTATTTTATTGTTTTCAATAATCACATTAGTGCTGTAATCGCGTAATTTAGCAGCTATTTTCGAACCTTTTAACGCGTGAATTTATTATTATTATTGTTGTTATTTATTTTTAAAGTATCGCTTCGAGGTTATCTTCGAGGCCTTTCCTCAATATATAAGCGATAAATATCTATCAATAATAATAATAGAAATTAAGCACATTGTAATACTTTCGACTCTTTTTGTCGCGTGAAACCTGCTGTTATCTTGTCTCGTCTCGGGTATATATGAAATGTATTGAAAGATAATTTGATAGGAGCCACATCGATCGTTAAATCAGCTGTGCAATGCTGCGATTAGCATCACCCATTGCCATAGACGACCAGAACAATCCAATCAATGCTAATAATAATAATAATAATAATAATAATAATAATAATAATAATAATGTGACTTGCAGAGAGTACCAAGACATCTGGAACCAATGATGAGCGTGAACCAATCACACTTAGTCTGTGGATCATTAAGGTTTCATACTTCTGTTTCTAATAATTAATATTTTCTGTAAATTATTTTACACTACAAATTCATTGCTGATTTCTTTCTTATTCTTCTTTTATTATTACATTCTTTTATTGATTATGATTCTTCTAATTGAATGGTACTGTGCTGCCACAAAAGTTGCGACAAGGACAGGAAAATCGGAGAGTCTTCCTCGTTTCGCCTACTTTTCATTTATTTTCGTGACTTGAATACCACATGAATCACGGCGTCGATACAGCATTAACCCTCACCACTTTCAGCTACAAGCAGGAGGTGTCGTCATCGAGGGCTACCGCACAGTGAGCGCCAATGATGCTAGCACTCTACAGAATTGGAGGTGTGTAGTTTGATCTTTGATCTTTCACAACACTTTACTGGTCTTTAAACCTCGCATTTTGATTTATGCGATCGATAGATGCACCGTACTGTTCAATAGTCGTGCCTACCGTAATCGTTGATCTTAATCACAGATCTACCGTAATCTTACTCAGATCTACCGTAATCGCGCATCGTGTGGAGCAGCGTCTGGTGCAGACACACTCGGGTAGTCTGTACCGATTGAAGGGAGGTCTGGACGAGGACGAGGCAGCTGAGGCGGGTACGGTAGCCGGTTATTGATTTATTTATTTACGAATCATTGATTGATTTAGCTTAATTTAAAGTCAAAACTATGTTTATTCCGTCAGAGTGCGCATCTTTTATGGGATTTGGGGCTTGTAAAAAATTTTTTAAAGCTTTTAAATAGTAATAACAATAGCCTTTTTTGTTGTATTAACTAGTAATAAATATTTCATTAAATCCATAATGACTACCGTATACCGCAATTCTCCCCTCAGGACTGCCGGAGGAGTTGATCGACGCGTTCGCCCGTGGTTTTCCCGAGAACTGGAAGGAGCTCATCGATGACTACTAGTAAGTGATGACGATTTATTGATTGATTTTACTTGAAAAATAAGATTTTCCCTTCGAAGAACCAATCGATAATATATCGATATCAATCCATAATGCTTGCAGTAAAGAGAATGCGATTCGTCGCCGTCGCTCGAGTGTGGGCGGAGCCGCGAGTACGGTAGATCAATCGATGAACGTCACTGGTGAGATATTATTGATTGATTTTCAATTTAATTTATCATACATCCAAAGATGTTACAGCATTTGAAACGACAATTAAAATAAATAAATGAATTTCGTTTTGATTTTTTTTATTTATCGTTTTCAGCAAAGCCCAAGAGGCAGTCGTTGCTGATTAATGAACCTGTGGAAAAGAGAAAGGGAGAGAGTAGGAGGGAGGCGGATGAAGATGAAGTAGAAGTAGAGAATGATCGAGATGCGCAAAGGAGAAGAAGGTAAAGAAAAAGTAACTTTTTTTTGAAGAAAAAAAACGTATTAATAAAATATATAATTATTTTTATTATTGCTATTGAATAAGTACTAAGTAAGCAATATTATAATTGTATGGAAATATACTGAATATGGTGACTGTCGCTTGACAAAGGCGTACTCAACGATAACATTAGATTTTGGGTTTTCCCCAATGGATGTAGTAGGTATTGGTTTAACTTAGGACATATAGAAGTGCGACTGAAACATGAACGCGCCGGGTGGCTGGCTACCAGTGTCTAGCGATTGATAATAATAATAATAATAATAATTTGTGTGTGTTTTACAAAAAAACACGGTACAGAAAAGATAGATAAATTATATTTATTTCTGTAGCATTGATTATTTGGGGGCATAACTCTTTGTCAGGTATCGTTGATCACCATGTCTTCTGAAAGTTATTTTTAAAAGAATTTTAATATAAATTATGTAATTATTTCACAAGTTTACAGTTTGAACAAGCGGAAATCAATGCTGGGTGGTACCGAGTACGCAATAGTGACAAATAATAATAATAATAAATTTTAATAATAAATTGATTACGGGGCACTGTTGGTTGACAAAGGCACTGAGTACAGTGGATCGTACTGTACAACAATAACAATAGTTTCCTAACTACACGAATTATTATTGGGCTCGCGTGAAATTTAGCAAGCATAGTAGGACGAATGAAACATGAACACTCCGGGTGTTGGTGTTTGAGGGATCCATGCGTCGTAGCTACCCATAAGCATAACGTTAATAATAATAATAATAGTAATAATAATAATAATATTAATATTAATATTATTTGATTTTTAATGAAAATAATGTAATACTTTGGTAAATTTGCAGTTTGAACAAGCGGAAATCGATGCTGACCAAGGTGGTACCTAGTACACCAATTCAAGAGGAAGATGAAGAAGAGGAGGAGGAGGAAACGCCCAAACGAGGTTGATCTTTGATCTTTACCAGTTGAACTTTGTTCTCTCTGTAGTTGCTCTTTGATCTTTCTAGTTGTTCTTTGATCTTTCTAGTCATAGGTCGAAATGTATGGTTCAAAGTACCATGCCTGACCGGATTTTGAACCAAAATTTCATAAAAATCGAAAAGCCAGACTGGATTTTGAGCTAAAATCTCACATAAACCGAAAAACTTGACCGGATATTGAGCAAAATTTGCCAAAAATCGAAAAACCTGACCGGATTTTGAAAACCGATAACCTAGCTATTCGACCTATGTTTCTAGTTGATCTTTGATCTTTCTAGTTGATCTAGTAGAATCGATGTAATGACTGATTTGTAAATGCTTGATCGGTAGCTGATTTATTGATTGATTTTATTTATTGATTGATTGTAGTGACTCGTCAGCCGACAAGAGTGATCGAGATGCCCACACCACTGGCGCCCAGATTCAAGACGCCCATTGGACGGGCGCCATCTTCCGCTAAGAGGACCGCCAAAACGCCGGTTGAGAGTCTGATGAAGAGGAAGGAGGAGAATGAGGAGGAGGTGTTTGTGACGCCGGATGGTGATTTTATATTTACAATATATTTATATTCATTTACCATCATCAGCTAGCATCATCATTTATTCACATATTTTTTTATAATATTTTTACCGGATTAGTTGGTATTGACCATCAATGCACATTAATCCACCCGACTTGTTCTGGATTCATACATTTTCGTGCGTCCACATTGTGGGTACGGGTCAGTTTATGAATTGATCGGCTTATAAAATACGGGTCACTTTATCACATATTTTGCCCAAATAAGCGAAAAAATAAGCTATTTTACGAGTCAGTTTATAATCGGGCTAGTTTATCACAATTACGGGTCAACTTATAGTTCTGAAAATGTGAGTTGAACAAAAATGTATGTCTGGATTGATCAGTAGCGCTCGTGTTTTTTTCCAACAAATTGGCCGAGAGAGAGAGATCACGCAAGAGGATGACCCGGCGAGTTCTGGTTTCAGTGTGCGATCAATTGCGATGTGCTGTAGTGTTTCACGATCGACCTTGCGATAATGAGAAAAAATAACCAAAGAATAGATGCTATGGACTTTTTGGTCACCTTGCGGTTTTGGGTTTCTGTTTGTGGCCAATTGCATTGCGGGTATTGTTGTATAGTGAATTTAAGAACTTGAACATAATATTTATGTGGCTTTGCGCAATTGAGTTGTGCCACGATTTTGACTTTGCAGAGACCCCTCGCACGAAGGCGTCTAGACGCGGAAGGCGTGCAGCGGAGCAGAGTCAGGAGAGGAAGGAGAAGATAGATAAGGAGAGGAAAGACGATAATGACATGTACTTTCTTTATTTATTATATTTATGCTTTACATTATGAAGAAATATAATATATGAAGTACTTTATACTAATAAACTCTCCGCTCTGGTGCTGTCTACGAAATGGTGCTGCTAGAGCGGAGAGTGATATTAGCTTGGGACGTGCCTTGAATAGTGCTATGAATATTACGGTAACTTGGTTATTAATTGTGTGTAATAGTCGCTTAATTGTATTTAATAGTCGTATTTAGGCTGGGGCTACATCGGTTGCGATAGCATTTTAGAGGCGTTTATGATTTGCGCGTAACCTGAATCTCACGGGCAGTTGTGCGCCTGTGCGAAGATTCGAAATTCAAAGTGCTTGGGATCTCCCTAGGCCCATTCGGGGTACTGTAACTAAAGCCCAAGCTACAGTAGTCCACTCCTACCGTACTATTGTATCTGTTACGAATTATGACATTGTACATAATCTGAAACTAAAGAATATGTAAACTTTTTAAATTTTAAAAAATTTAAATTTTAAATTTAAAAAAAATTAAAAGTAAACTTTGTCGTAAAGACTTTGTTCATACGTTTTCATACCCTCATAATGCGTTTCAGGCTCATTTTTATGCGAAAAATGTCAATTTAATCGAAAAATAGCGACGTTTTCTAAATCGATCCACTATGTAAAAATATCCGTTAGTGTATGATTTTGTGCAATTCAGAGCTATGGAGGAGACGATCAACGAGGTCGTCCGCCGTGTCAACAGCATGGTCGAGCTGCAGGCTCCGCCCACCGTGACGACGGCCCAGCCCCCTGCCCGGACCCCGCCCACCCTGCTCGCGACCCCGACCCCGACGTCATCATCTGAAGGCAATGACGATGTTGAACCCGAGAAGAGTGTCGTCGTGAGGGAGGATGAGCAGCGGATTCCGGCGGTGTCCGGATGTGTCCCTCAGTGATGGTAGGCGCTTTTGGGAGCTAAATCGGATGAGAACCGTAGAATGGGAGCCGTAGAATAGAATGAGAACCGTTGAATGGGAGCCGTAGAATAGAATGAGAACCGTGGAATGGGAGCCGTAGAATAGAATGAGAACCGTGGAATGGGAGCCGTAGAATAGAATGAGAACCGTGGAATGGGAGCCGTAGAATAGAATGAGAACCGTGGAATGGGAGCCGTAGAATAGAATGAGAACCGACTGGATGAGAACTATTTGCGTGCTTTGTCTATTCTTTAGCGCTTGTCTCTCATATGCAAATAGTTATCATCCGACCTATTGCCTGTTTTTGTTATGACGATATAACTAATTTGAAACAGATCCAGCAATATTTGGGTTTCGACGACCATTAAAAACAGAAACGTTTAAATTTGTTTTAATATACTTCTTGGTTTGTTTATATAGTTAGCTAGCTAAGTTGTGAGGCACAACTGTTCGGAATGGAAAAATCTGATGGCAAGCCAGCTACGAAACACGCATTAAAAGCTACTAAAGTTGTATCGATGTCAATGACAATTTTAATAGAGTTCACATTGGCATCGATATCTAACAACACGCTAGCCATACAATAACAATAATACAATAACAATACGCTAATCAATATGCATAGGAATTGACATGATCAATAGGCATAAGGAATAGGGTAGACACTCAGCAATATCTATTTCATTCATGGATCGAATAGTATGTTACAAAGTACCAAGCCTGACCGGCTTTTGAGCCAAATTTGCCAAAAATCGAGAAACCTGACCGGAATTTGAAAACCGATAGCCTAGCTATTCGACCTGATTTCATTGTTCATTTTAGGAATCGGGACCGAGAAATCGCAGCTCTAGCAGTTCCCTGTTACCCCTCCCCTCATTTTTACGCATCTTCATAGAGTACAGTAGTCCATCACCTTCCTTCCTTACAGTATCCTCTACAGTATCACACTAAGCTACCGTAGGGCCATAGTCTCCTATTCTGTATGTTTTATTAAATTTGTTTCTTTTTTTCCGGGAGCTAATATGAAATAGTATTCATTTTTGATTTATTTGTTAATTTATTTCTTTTTATTCGTTGTTTTCTCTCTCATTGTTACATTTTTCCGCGTGTACAATTTCACTGATCTTGTCTACCTATTTGTAGAATACGGTACCTGTAACTCTTTCCTAATCAATCGATAATCCCACATTAAATCGATAATTCATCATTAATCGATATCCCTTCATTAAATCGATAATTCATAATCAATCAATAATTCCTCATTGTGAGATTACCATCACTACTCCCTTGTGTCCCAGACATGCACTAATTTCTGATTTTTTTGTATGTTTTATGTCTGTCCATTCTCCACTACATTACAGTATCCCTCAACTACATTACAGTATCCCATCAACCTACAGTACCGTATCACTTTCTCGTCGAGACCCGCACCTCGCTACTATCGACTCGTATAATCGATTTATTCGTCATTTATATATTTTTTCAAACATTTTAAACACCTTATCACCTGCGGATCTGTTGCGATATTAGATGCTTCCACTGATCCGTGTTTCTTGCAATGTCCATACAACCTGATCCAATTTTCTCCCCTTTCTTTTCTTCACTTCAACCTTTTTTGTTCGTTAATCCCTTTTAAATGGCTAATTCCATTTGTTCATTCATTGTTAATCATAGAAAAGTATCTGAATAAAGTATGTTTTCCCCGAGTTGATGTTTGATATTTGTTCTATTCCTCGGTCCTAGCCCGATTGCCTGATATACCTACAGTATGCTATTGATTGATTCTACCGTATACTCGATCTCCCAGTCTAGTAGGTCTTGTTTTGTAGGCGGTTACTTCCTCTGTAATAGCTGTTGTGTTGTTTGCCCCTCCATCTGGGCGTTATGGCGTGAATGATTAATGCCCCTGTTTCTCTCCTATTGTGCATGGTAACGAAACCGATTTGTGAGAGTGGGTGGGGTGAATGGGTGGCACATTTTTTCTTCAAAACAAGGGACGGAGATTGGAAACCTGACAAGATGCCAAAAAGCGGTACGGTACACCGTGGTGGGGGTGATGTAGAAACACAAAACACAGGTAGGAATCATCTGAGAGGTAGTAGATGAAGTGAAACAAGTGACTGACACATCAGGCCTGTGCATACCTCTTCAGCATAGCATAGCATTATGTCATTCTTTTTAATGTTTCGTATAATACGATGGAATAACGAATATGAATAATTATCATCATCATCATACAGCAGCAAGAGTGGGGTGGCTTGCAATTAGCACTAATTATTCCCTAATGTTTGTATATCCTATCGGAAGGGAGATGGAAATTTTTGCGAGAGACCCGGTGATTTAACGCAACGGGCAGGGTATTGATGCGCGAATAAGCGCCGTACTGGGTTGATGATTTGGCACCCTATGTTGAAATGGAAATAATGAAGAGAAGACTCTGGTCTCATTTTGAGACTCCGTAAGGTAGCTTCGATCTATGATGAAAATAATGATGAGCAGAAAATGGGGCTGAAAACAGTTGGATGGTGGCAGTCTGTCATTGGGAACGGGGAGAGACAACAAACACTTTGCAAGCGACATCTTTGTGTCTGCCTGTCTTCCTGTCTCTTCTATCGCCCTCCTCTCTCTCTCTCACCTCTCTTTCTCCCTCTATCCCCCTCCTCCTCCCTCTGTCCATCCATCTATGATGAATGAAGTAGGGTGGTGGTGGTCGTGGGGTTTCTGTCTCTGTCACTGCCTGCATCCCTCCCACGGTAGGAGATCAGAGTGGACGACGAGAAGCAAGTGTGTGAGTCAAAATAAGGAAGAGTATGATGAATTGGGTGATTAGCGAGGGAGGGAAGGGAATGGCACAGACCAGATAGGGGTTTCGGACATGGGAAAAGGCGTAATAATGATATTAATATATAATAAAATACTATGAAGAGACTACAGTAACTCTTGCTGGCTTAAGACACGATGTGACATGGATTTGGAAGGTAGACAAGGTACTACGAAGAGAATTAAGACCATACATTTTCGGTACCCTCGCCGTCTATTTTTATCAGGTGACGACATAAGTAACGCTCGTTTTTTAGTCTCAACTTCAGTCGCATCGTTCTTGCTCTGTTGTTATTGCCAGCATCCATGCTGTTTATTCTAGATAGGCTGTCCCTCGAATATCCTGCAGTTCTTTTCGATTCAGTTCCCGCGTGTCCTCCAGGCGAGAAAACCGCACGATTTCGCCCCCGACGTAATTCACATTCGCAACGTTATTTTATTCCTCTTCCTCTCGGGCTTGAAACGCCCTGACTTCCAACCTGGCCTATCAGAGGTGGGCCCCTCACATGTGCCTCACGTAACACCGATGAGAAAGTGGGTCGTCAAATTCGAGAAACAGGACTTTTTCATCGAAGATGAAGACTAACCCGGTTGCCCTTTTGAAGTGGGTCTCGATCGATTGCTCTAATAGGTAGAGGCTGATCCGTATCCCGATACCGGTGATATTACAATGACACTTGGGGTCAACCAGAGCACTGTGGTACATGACATTCACACTCTAGGAAATACGTGAAAATAGGGTAGATGTCTACCCCACGTCCTAGCCTACTACGACAAGGATCGCCGACTGGGCATGGCAAAGACTTTTCTAACTCTACGTCGCCGGCTTGTTTGGCTGGTCAACGTTATAACCGGTGATAAAACATGGGTGCTCTACGATTACGAAGAGCCAAGGATATTGTGCTTTGGTCAGCGCGAATAGCCAGCAGATGCCCCCAAACCCGATTTTCACCGCAAAAAAGTGATGCTATGCATCTGGTGGCTGGTACGGGGAGTCGAGTACTGGGAACTCCTCCCCGAGGGTACGACTACCACGGCACATGTCTACACTCTCCAGCTGCGGAAGCTAAGACTCCACCTCGAACAATCACGCGGGAAGGACACTCGGATTTAATTTCAACATGACAATGCTCGACATCATACCAAAAGAACGACCCAGGCTGAGCTAACGGGATAGGGCGGAATGATATTCCACCATCCTCCGTACTCACCCGACCTTGCCGACTATGGTTGTCACCTCTTCCCGGCGCTCCATCACTTCCTCAAGCGCAAAGCTTCAAAGACCGAACCACTATCCATACCGTACTCGACACCTATTTGCGGAATTAACCCCAGTCCTTTTATCACGAATAGATCCATAAACTGCCGGGTAGAAGGCAGAAGGTCATCCATTCGAATGGACAATATTTCCAGAATCCATCATGCTTTGTTAATATTTTATGATAATTTTTTTGGAGAGTAAAAAACGAGCGCTATTTATGTCGTCACCTAATATATAGTGGGTCAATTCTCGAAATAGAGTGGGTTAATTCACAAAATTAGTTATTTTCGCTTAAAAATCATCATTTTAGCTTCTTTTTTTTATCAAGTGGCCTAAAATGGGCCTTATATAGTGGGTCAATCCTCGCACTGCGAGGGTATGGCAATGTATGATTAAGACAATACGATGGAAAGAGAGTGCTGGGTAAATGCGTTGTGGCAGAAAGCGAGCCTCGCCAGGGAAGGCCCCCATACATTATGCAGACGATGCTGAGAGGAGGAGGAGGAGGAGATGAAGCAGCGGGATAAAGAGGGCCCCTGAGGGGTATTGAGAGGGGGAGAGGTAGAGAAGGAAAGGGAAGAGGGAGAGAGAGTGGAGAAAGGGAAGAGGGAGAGGGAGAAAAGGAGAAGGAGAGGGAGATCGAGATGCTGACAGGAGGAAAGAGGGGATTTATTTATATTGAGATGGATGGGGTTTGGATTGAGGGAGGAATAATGTGATTGAACGCCCAATAGAAAAAATCAACAAGAAATCACTTCCGACTGATAAACGCCGTAAGTCTGGATTCCGTTATTTGAGTGGATATCGGCGAGTTCAAATATGTTTTGGCCTCTGGTCGGAATGCCTGCTTAAGTATGCAAGAGGGGATATGGGATGAGTTGTTTGGGGTGCGCTGTTTAATATTGGGAGGGGAGACGGAGAGATAGAGAGAGAGAGAGAGAGAGAGAGAGAGAGAGAGAGAGAGGAGGAGAAGGAGGAGGAGGAGGGATTGAGGGAGAGATACAGAAAAGATTGAGCGATGGGGCCTCAATCAACCCATTTAGAATAGTAATATACATGCATAATTGATGCTGCGGATTTGTATAGTATTAGGATGCTTGGAATTTATATGATATCAAGTGTAATAAGAATTTAGTGTGGCTATCACGGGATGGTGAAACATGAATGTGACAAGTGCAGTGTGGTGCGAGTGACAGGGAGACTAATGGTTAAATTCGCAATACCTCGAGCGAATTTGAGAAACTCCGCGCTGGCTATGCTATCTCTCTCGCGCTTTCTGTGTCTACGAGAGAGCGTTGCTAGAACGGAGAGTTTCAAATTGAATCTAGTTGGGGTTTAAGTGCGCATGTGTTTTGGCGTCGACGATGACTCATGCAATTCAAAATGAAGGGTATGGGAGATACAGTGAAAGGTTACTGTAATCTAGCGTTGCATACTGTAGGCAAACGTTGGATACTGTAGAAAAGCGTTGGGTACGGTGAGCAAACGTGGGATACTGTAGGCAAGTGTTGGATACTGTATTTTAGCGTTGGATACTATGGACATATCACGGATACGGTAGGTTCTTGTGGGACCATTTTCAGAGAGCGGGAAAAAAGTGAACGAGGTTAGGTTCGAATGGATAGATGGAGAACAGAAAGTGTGTCTTGTAAGGGAGGAAATGTGTGTAACAAGTAGATGGCCAATTGAATTCAGTGTGAAGAAGGCAGAGACAGCGTCCCTTATTGCTACTGCTGTAAACTCTATGAAGCGATCGTGGAACGGGAATTCAACAGGGGAACAAAGCTGAATCGCAAGAAAACGGCTGTTAAAAGGAGCTACAACCAGGCTGATTTGAAGTTCTCCGCGCGCACTCATTTTAACTCAGGGAGTAAGAGAGTTTGGCCAGAGCGGAGCACTTCAAGCTAAGCTTTTGAGTCACGAGAGCATCTCGGGGGTGGCGATAATAATAATAATAGCTTTATGTGACTTTCAAAAAAAACAAAAGTTATAGAATGAAATACAGAGAGAATACGTCTGGGGCATATTTTGATTTGCAGTAATAACAATAATAGCAATAACAGTGATTTGAATTGCGTCCAAAAAGCAAGAATGAAGTCCAGTAAGCCTGCTTCTTTGATGCTAAAGAGGAGAGTAAGAGTGTGCTAAGCTTGGGGGATTAGAAAAAAAAGAGGAATAAACGCTGAGAATTGACGGGGTCGCTTAATGCCCTCAGGGCGCTAATGCACGAGAATTCGAAATAATCTCTCCCCTCGCCTTCACTCTCGCACTCTGCCTGCATGCTGTGGTGTGGTGCCGGAGTGGTTTGTCAAACGTCGCCTTGCCACACCACACGGGCTGTGGTGGGTGTGTCTGGGCTCTCTCTCTTTTGAAAAGACGCGCTTGGCGGGAACATTTGACCCTTGTCTATACGAACCTGTTGAAACGTGTATTCGCCTAGTTTTAGATCGATTGAATGTTTGTTTTTCTTAATTTTGTAGTTTGAACTTTCATTTTGATCTTTGATCTTTGATCCTTACAGGTGGCCACACAATGGCGCCCTCACCCGCACATCGTAAGTCCATAGGAGTACCGCGAGCGAGTAAGTGTTTTAGCAAGCATACGATGTTGTTATTGTTGTACATGAATGATCACTGCTTTTGTTGATTTGATGAAACGAGATTGTGACGGGTGGCATGACCGCAATTGATCTAGTCTTTTATCTATTTAAAGCTGTAGTCACGTCATTTAGCAGCTAATTTTGAATCTTATTTATTTCTAAAGTATCGCTCTGAGTTTATCTTCTTTTTCTCAATATATTAGAAATGATACATATCTCATAATAATAATAATAATAATAATAATAATAATAATAATAATAATAATAATAATAATAATAATAATAATAATAATAATAATAATAATAATAGAAGGGAAGCATTGGAATGCAATACGAATCATTTGGTTGTGGGGAAACCGCTGCTACCTTGTTTCGTTTCCGGGATAACTTTATATGAATTTTGTTGAACGATAATTCAGAAAAGGCTCCTTTGCTTGAACATATATGCTTGAACTCTATTGTGCCTTAGGCGGAAATTATCCAGGAGTGCACTATGTTGTTTACGGTCATTCAATCAATAAATCAATATTAATTCAATTGATTTATCACGGGTCTCCTGTAAAAGTGTATCAAAATCTCCCCCTGTTGCCACTAGGAAAATTTTTTCTCTCGGATTTGGATGAAAGTCGAATGGTGGATGTGGTTGGGGGTCATGAGAAGGCCTATCGACTTGATTTGGCCAAAATCGCAGATTATCGATTTTTTGTGATCTACCACGGAAATTGCCATAACTCGGTTCATTTTCATCGTACAGAAACCGGACAGGAGTCATTCGAATCCTATTAGTATGCTCTACAAAAAAGGTTTTCGGCACACAATGGCGGAAAACCCGTATTCAATGTGTTTCACCCACAAAACTGATTTTTCGATTAGAATGAATTTTATGAATTTTATTGGCAATGAATTTTATTGCACCAATGGAATCGCCGCTCCTGATATAGGGTAGGTATGTAGTTCATTTGGCACATCTCTCGCTTCGGGACATCGAAATATAAAGTACTCCCGAAATTTTTTCAAAAAAATGTTTTTTTTTACCATAAATCGCTTCAAATTGGTCGTAGACACTATTTTAAAAAAGGAAAATGAAGCTCTCAATAAGCACAATAAAATATATTTATATGATTATCACGCTAGAGATCATCATTCCCGAGCTATAATACGATTTCCTCAATTTGAAGGAAGTATCCGAATTTCTGTTATCTTTGTAATAATAATAATAATTGTAATAATAATAATAATAATAATAATAGTAATAATTGTTAATAATAATGTGACTTGCAGAGAGTACCAAGATATCTGGAACCAATGATGAGCGTGAACCAATCACACTCAGTCTCTGGATCATTAAGGTTGGGATTGTGGTCTAATAATTTGCTTTGTTTATTCTGTTACTTATTTTCGGTACACATTCAATTCATACATTAAATATATATGAATTCAAAAAACCCTTCCGTGCAGGGTTATCAAATCTCCCCTCCACCCTCATCGTTAAAGATTCTCGAATTCGTCCCTAATCCCCCATCCTTTACAAACTGCCACCGAGCCAAAACCGAAATCGCCTTATGCGATGGAAATCCATCTATCCCTCTTCTGTGTACACATCACCCTATTATTATGTATATTTGATGGAATAAAGAATAAATAAATAAATAAATAAATAAATATACATCATCCATTTATTTATCGATACGTTCATTCACGTACCCCCACTACCAGAAAGGATTATCTATCCCATGCATGGGCGGGGTACGTGGAGCTCGATGCTAAAGGGGGTATCTGAACGAAAAATGGTTAATTTTACTGGGGACCTTCACTTTTTTTTTCAAAAATTTCACCTAAACGTCATTTTTTACAGGAGGCATTCCACAAATTTTCAAAAAGCCCTAATTTTACAGGGGGCACCCCCATGTTGGCGCCCATGTATGATCTATCCTTTCGTTCCACCCCTTGCTATACTGTTCCAAAGGTTGTGAAATGGCAATCGCGGAAGAGTCTCCTCGTTTCACCTCCTTTTCATTTCTTTTCATGACTATTGAACGCCAGTTGAATCGATACAACACATTAACCCTATTTGCTTTCAGCTACAAGCTGGAGGAGTGGTCATCGAGGGCTACCGTACCGTGAGCGCCAATGATGCTAGTACCTTACAGAATTGGAGGTGTGTAGTTTGATCTTTGATCTCTGTAGGCATACGTGGGCACCACTGCCGCTAGCGGCAATACACCCCCGATTTTCCAAAAAAATTCACTCAAAATGACGTATAAATGCTCCATTTTTTTTGCCTCTGACCCCTGATTTTTGCGTCCGACCCCCCGATTTTCATTTCCAGCGGCAATGGCCGCCCACGTATGGGCACTTTACTGGTCTTTGGAGCCGAAACACTGGATCGTTTAGATTCTATATAGTTTTTTCTTAACAATTTCGCACACATTCAATTTTAGTCTTTCCCTTTGTCTATTTCTTTATATTTGATCCTTGCATATTGCTCCATGGGGTCACTAGATGCACCGTAATGTTCAATAGTCGTGCCTACCGTAACCGTGGATCTTGCTCAGATCTACCGTAATCGCGCATCGTGTGGAGCAGCGTCTGGTGCAGACGCACTCGGGTAGTCTGTATCGATTGAAGGGAGGACTGGACGAGGACGAGGCAGCTGAGGCGGGTACGGTAGCCGAATATTGATTGATTCGCGGTTATTGATTGATTTAGCTTAATTTAAAGTCAAAATTATGTTTATTCGTGCACATCTTATGAGATTTGGGGCTTTTAAATAAAAAAATTTCAAAGCTTTTTAAAATTAATAATAATGTTTTTTTTGCTGTAACTACTAGTAAAATGATTTCATTAAATCCATAATCACTACCGTACACCACAATTTTCCTCTCAGGACTGCCCGAGGAGTTGATCGACGCGTTCGCCCGTGGCTTTCCCGAGAACTGGAAGGAGCTCATCGATGACTACTAGTAAGTGTTGACATTTTATTGATTGATTTTACTGGAAAAATAAGATTTTCCATTTGAAGAACCAATCAATAATTAATTCAAAATCGATAATGCTTACAGTAAAGAGGAAGCAATTCGTCGCCGTCGCTCGAGTGTGGGCGGAGCCGCGAGTGCTGTAGATCAATCGATGAACGTCACTGGTGAGATATTATTGATTGATTTTCAATTTAATTTATCATACATCCAAAGATGTTACAGCATTTGAAACGACAATTAAAATAAATAAATGAATTTCGTTTTGATTTTTTTTTTATTTATCGTTTTCAGCAAAGCCCAAGAGGCAGTCGTTGCTGATTAATGAACCTGTGGAAAAGAGAAAGGGAGAGAGTAGGAGGGAGGCGGATGAAGATGAAGTAGAAGTAGAGAATGATCGAGATGCGCAAAGGAGAAGAAGGTAAAGAAAAAAGTAACTTTTTTGAAGAAAAAAAACGTATTAATAAAATATATAATTATTTTTATTATTGCTATTGAATAATATTATAATTACTAAGTACTAACTAGGGAATGGTTTCTTTGATGCATGAAATTACGGTTAGTGACCTACATAGCGATAATCAGCATGGTCGACTTAGTAAGAATCAACTTTCAAAAGCTGCAGTTGATCGATTTTTTGAACGAAACCCGTCGCATATCCGCCGCACGAAAGACAGCCAAAGTAAATTTTTTTGGACTTGATTTTCATTAAAACAGCAATATTTTGCTGGAATAACCATGCAAACATAAAATGATGTCTGGGGAATCGAACTCGTGTTCAAAAAGTGGAAAAACAAAAAAATGCAACTTTTTGGCTGTCTTTCGTGAGGCGGATATGCGACGGGCTTCGTTAAAAAAATCTATCAACTGCAGCTTTTGACAGTTGATTCTTACTAAGTCGACCATGCTGATTATCGCTATGTAGGTCACTAACCGTAATTTCATGCATCACAGAAACCATTCCCTAGTAAGTAAGTAATATTATAATTGTATGGAAATATACTGAATATGGTGACTGTCGTTTGACAAAGGCGTACTCAACGATAACAATAGATTTTGGTTTTTTCCCAATGGATGTAGTAGGTATTGGTTTAACTTAGGGCATATAGAAGTGCGACTGAAACATGAACGCTCCGGGTATTGGTGTTTGAGAAAGCCATGTGTCGCAGTCGC
Organism: Parapristionchus giblindavisi; assembly: GCA_943737045.1. Lineage (NCBI taxonomy): Eukaryota > Metazoa > Nematoda > Chromadorea > Rhabditida > Diplogasteridae > Parapristionchus > Parapristionchus giblindavisi. The sequence goes on along the minus strand of CALSFV010000316.1, from coordinate 351,189 downwards.
TTTATCCGCATACAAAATTATTATTATTATTGTTATTATTATTGCCATTATTAATACTATTATTATTAATGAGTAATAATAATAGTGATAATAAAAAATTGTTTATGGTGACTGTCGTTTGGCAAAGGCTCTGCGTGCATCGGATCGTACTCAACGATAACATTAGATTTTGGGTTTTTCCCAATTGATATATATATTGGTTTAACTTAAAATCTAGCACCTATAGTAGGGCGATTGAAACCTGAACGCTCCGGGTGGCTGGGTGTATTCAATCATTGGGGGGGGGGGGATGGTTGCCACTAAATGACAGATTAGGCTGGGTGTGCGACGGTACACGTATCTAACGCGTAATAACAATAACAATAATACTTATGCGTTTTACAAAAAACACGGTACAGAAAAGATAGATAAATTATATTTTTTTCTGTGGATGCATTGATTGTTTGGGGGCATATCTCTTTGTCAGGCATTCTTGATCGGCATGTCTTCTGAAAGTTATTTTGATAAGAATTTTAATATAAATAATGTATTACTTTGATAAATTTACAGTTTGAACAAGCGGAAATCGATGCTGGCCAAGGTGGTACCGAGTACACCAATTCAAGAGGAAGATGAAGAAGAGGAGGAGGAGGAGAAGGAGGAGGAAACACCCAAACGAGGTTGATCTTTGATCTTTATAGTTGATCTAGAAAAATTGATGTTATGACTGATTTGTAAATGATTGTTTGATTGGAACATGATTTGACCTATTGATTTAATTATTGATTGATTTGATTTATTGATTGATTGTAGTGATTCGTCAGCCGACAAGAGTGATCGAGATGCCTACACCGCTGGCGCCCAGATTCAAGACGCCCATTGGACGGGCGCCCTCTTCCGCTAAGAGGACCGCCAAGACGCCGGTTGAGAGTCTGAAGAAGAAGAAGGAGGAGAATGAGGAGGAGGTGTTTGTCACGCCGGAAGGTGATTTTACATTTGCATTATATTCATATTCATTTACCATCATCAGCTAGCATCATTATTCATTCATATAATGTATTTTACCAGCATATGTAGAAAAGTATATTACAAAGTACCAAGCCTGACCTGTTTATTTTTCACAAAAAACCTTCGTCGTTTGTAATGTACTTTTCGACCTATGCTGCATATTAATCCACCTATATCTATGATTACAAAGCGCTTTGGGGTTTCTGTGTGCCGATCAATTTCGCAGTGCTGTAGTGCTGCAATCAAAAATAGCAAAAGAACAGATGAAGTGCGGACTTTTTTACGCCTTGCGGTTTTGGGTTTCTGTGCGAGGCCAATTGCGTTGCGGGTATTGCGCGTACCCACCTAGCGATGATCGCTTGACGTGATAAATTTATTATTATTATTATTATTAGTATTATTATTATTATTATTGCGCGTACGATGAATACGAAATAATTAAGTGTAGTGAATATAGAAATTGAATTAATAAGGAATACAGAAAATGAATGTACGCGCAAAGTGCGTCGTGGCAATTCCGATGTTCACGTCGTGTTTAGCTCAATCAAATATTAAGTCTTTCAATAGTTTCTCTTCCAACGCAACCTACTTTCATAGATCGAAAAGTATGTTACAAAGCACCAAGCCTGACCGCATTTTGAGCCTAAATTTCCCAAAAAATCGTAAAACCTGACCGCATTTTGAGCCTACATTTCCCAAAAAATCGAAAAACCTGACCGCATTATGAGCCTAAATTTCCCAAAAAATCGTATAACCTGACCGCATTTTGAGTCAAATTTTCACAAAAATCGAAAAACCTGACCGCATTTTGAGCCTAAATTTCCCAAAAAATCGAAAAACCTGACCGCATTTTGAGCCAAATTTTCACAAAAATCGAAAAACCTGACCGCATTTTGAAAACCGATAACATAGCTATTCGACCTATGCCTACTTTCAAAACCATTCCTTACACGTTTACCTTTTTGTGGTGAATATATATATATATATATATATATATATATATATATATATATATATATATATATATATATATATATATATTCATTACCTTAACTCTAACAAGTTTCAGAAACACCTCGCACGAAGGCGTCTAGACGCGGCGGTGGCAGGCGAGCAGCGGAGCAGAGTGAGGACAAGGAGAGGGAAGACGATAATGACATGTATTTTATTTATTTATTCTATTTATGCTTTACATTATGGTAAATGTGACATCGAGTGGTATACTTTAGTTAAATATGTCAGAATAGTGTATTGTTACAGCGTTAAAGGGGGGGGGGGGGGCTAATTTGAAACTCTCCGCGTTGGCAATACTCGCTCGCTTTCTCTGGTATTTTCAAACCAGTAGTTCACTTATCATTCCCACTAGCCGTAGACTTGCCAGTCTACGGCTAGTTAAACGTAAGTTTACTAGTAGTGGTGTATATACTGTAATGCATTTCGTCAAATATTCTTTCACTTCTAGTAAACTAAGAGGAAACTGCTAGTCTGTGACGTCACGTAAGTAAACTACTAGTTTGGAAATACCAGAGTTCTTTGTCTACGAGTGAGTGTTTCCAGAGCGGAGAGTAAAATTAGCTTACAGTGTGCCTTTATCCCCTCCTCTTTTTGTGATTTGAGATAATGCCTATATTCTCGCTTTTTATGCACAATAAAGAAAATAATTTGAAAAAAACAACAGCAATTATGTGAACAATATAATTGGATGAAGACATATTACATTCATTATTGATTATGTATCACCGTTTCCAGCGTCCCCAATGCGTCAAACGCAGTCGTCTGCCTTCCGGACAAGCGCAAAACGCGGACGCCCCGCACGGACAAGGTATTCATTTATTTATTTCATCGAATATAATGATAAGAGTTGATATATATATATATATATATATATATATATATATATATATATATATATATATATATATATATATATATATATATATATATATATATATATAAGGACAGAAGAGGTATGGCAGTGTGCAGTGCATTTTTCTGTCTAGCCGAGCTGCTTCTTTTCGTTGCACGTTAATTAAATAATGTTATAAAAATAAATTAATAATGTGTCTTATGCATCGTTACATTTGCCTTACGTGCCTACACCGTAACTTCCTCCGTCGTTACGGCGTAGGCACGTAAGGCAAATGTAACGATGAATTATGGTTTATTATCATAGACTTTTGGAATGCTCACTATACTACGGTAGCGTCTATGATAATCTATGACAAATAGGAATCTCCATTCTCCATTGCTTACTCTTGTGCTTCTTCAGAATGCTCAGTCGTCCTCATCGACGCCGATTGCGGCCCCACGACGACGCGGAAGCGGACAACGAGAGATTCCGCAAGGTTTGTGGTGGTATTGATTCATTTATTGATTGATTAGTCAAGTTATTGATTACTGACCAATGAGCTGTAGAGTGAATATCTATTATTCCTTGTGTCAATCAATACATTTAATAACGGAACCAATAAATTTATTAATAATAGTAATAACAGTAATAATAGTAATAATAATAATAATAATAATAATAATAATAATAATAATAATAATAATAATAATAATAATAATAATAGTAACCTTCTCTCATTCTTTCAGAGCTCCTCGACAAGTCGATTCCTCTCCGCAATTGGGTACTGCGGTTCGTGCGCGGCGGCAGTCCCACCAGCATCTATCCGCACTTCCAGTTCAAAGTGTGCGGATTCCGACCGTAAGTGGTTACTGTAGTGGGTGGTTACTGTAGGATTACTGTGTAAGTGGTTATTGTAGGATTACTGTGTAAGTGGTTACTGTAGGATTACTGTGTAAGTGGTTACTGTAGGATTACTGTGTAAGTGGTTGCTGTAGGATTACTGTAGTGCTGTAGAGCGCCCCGCGGTGGACTTTGATCGCGAACTGACTTTTATTGTCCCTTTCAGGGAGTGCGAGGACAGCGAATGGTCGACGTCATGCGTGCAGAAGGTAGGCTTTTCTTGATTTTTTTTCTAAAATCGATAATTTACTGTATTCCTCACTCCACAGGTGGTCCCGCCATCATTGATGTTTACGTCATCGTCCATTTATCGATTGGACGGCCAATTTGACGTCGACCAAGCCTCCACCATGGGTACTGTAATACATTGACATTATTGATTTTCTCTGTTTGGTGGGAAATTCAAATGCCTATTTATTGCAGGTTTCCCTCCGCACTTCATCACCGACTTCCTGATGGGATTCCCGGATGACTGGGAGGATAAGCTGGAGGAGTTCTACAAGTGAGTACGGTAGTGGTCTGGTAGTGGTGCAGTGTCTGCGGCGACGTTTCCTAATCTCCTCTTAACCTTGTTCTTGCAGTAAGACGTTCGGTCCTCCGCCACCGATGCAGATTGTCGAGGTGACGTCGGAGGCTGAGGCAGCCGTGAAGCCTGTCGAGAAGAAGGTACGGTATTGAGTGTTAGTTGTAGTTTGATCTTTGATCTTTAATCTCTTGTGATCTTGATCTCCTTTTGCAGCAGCCCGAGAAGGAAGGCAAACGTCGCGCATCGGTGGACGCGAAACGACAATCGGTTGATGGTACGTTAGATAGCGAATAATAATGTAATGGTAAGAGTGATAAATTGATTATGGTAATTGTCGTTTGACAAAGGCGCTGCGTACCATAGATGGGCGCGTGAAAACGAATTCTTTTTGCGCACAGCCTAGCCTTCTCTTGCGGGGCCTTGCGCATAACTTTGCCTCGCTTTTTTCGCTTAAAATCTAGCACACATAGTAGGGCGAGTGAAACATGAACGCTCCGTGTGTTGATGTTTGAGGGGGCCATGCGTCGTGATTATTGATTTATTTAGCATACGGTAGTATCAACCATGGATACTGTGGTATTGATTGAGTTTACGGTTACGATTGAGCATACGGTTGTATCAATCATGGATACTGTAGTATTAATTCGATTGAGTATACGATAATGTGGATAGATTTTCAGGCAAGCGTCGTCGAGAGGAGGATGCTGAGGGTGATAATGAAGAGGAGGAGGAGGAGGAGAAAGAGAAGAAGGAGGAAGAGTCGTCGGATTCAGAATCGTCCTCATCGATGGAGGACAGCGACGATGATTATGAGAAGAAGCTGGAGCGAGACCTGATGAGGGCGGAGAAGAAGGCGCGGCGGGAGGAGGAACGGGGTACGGTAGGAGGGATCCGGGTTACTGTAACGGGGAGGGTGGTTACGGTAGGAATGGCGCGTTGAAAACAAAGGAAGGTTGATTGATAGATATGATAGTGATACAGTATTTCTGACTAATAACCATCGCTGCCTTCAGCTTTTAGGTAGTGATAAATATTGATTCATAATAAAAATATTTTTTTGCAGCCGCACGCGAGGCTGAGCGGAAGAAGCAAGCTAAGGAGGCGAAGAAGAAGCGATTCGAGGTCAAGGTTCAGACAACGCGTATGTTATGTCATACTCATTTTTTAAAATTACTTATTTATTTGTCTTCGACATGCTAAGCTTGGAGCAATGCAAGTGTATGAAGCAGGAACAAATAGATCTCAAAATACCCTGGATCGATATTAAAAGAGGGTTAGATTAGGTAGGATTGGGATTGGTTATAGGAGCAAAAAAAAGAACGGATAAAAGGAGAGGGGGCGATCTCTCGCTTTGATCTTTGATCTCTCAGTTTCCCATTGTTGATACTGGAGATGTTATAAAAGTTGTGACAGAAGGTGGAGCATGCTGTCTGCTTTATTTCGAATAATAATGCCATCACATTCTTCTTAATAACGATGAGACCAGGATTTATTGTGTATGAGTTGTTTTTGAAACCGGAAAGTGGCAATTTTGAAGATAATTGTCTGCCTTCTAGTATTAATAATAATATAAATAATAAATTGAATTTATGGTGACTGTTTTTTTTTACAAAAAGCGTTGCGTGCATCGGATCGTACTGTACGATAACAATAAATTTAGGTTGTTTAAAAATATATTAGAAACGATCGAGTCATTGGGTTCATACGTGGGCGGACATTGCCGCTGGAAATGAAATTCGGGGGGTCGGACGCAAAAATCGGGGGGTAGAAAGCAAAAAATGGAGCTTTTATACGTCATTTTGATTGATTTTTTTGGAAATCGGGGGGTCGGGTGCAAAAAATCGGGGGTGTATTGCCGCTAGCGGCAGTGGTGCCCACGTATGATTGGGTTCACTTAGAATCTAACACAAGTAGTAGGGCGAGTGAAACATGAAAACTCTGGGTGTTTAGATTAACCATGCTTTGCAGTCTACCACATCATACGTGGGCGGCATTACCGCTAGCGGCAAGATCCGCCCGATTTTTGCCTCCGACCTACCCGATTTTCCCATAAATCGATCAAAAATAATCCGCGAAGTGAAATTATTTCTTTTACATGCCCCATATTTTCCTCCGACCCACCCGATTTTAATTTCCAGCGGCAATGGCCACCTATGTATGTGCCACATACACTGTTATTATTATTATAATTATTATTTTTATTATTATTATTATCATTGAGATAGCGATTAATCGCGCTGAACAATAACAATCGATTTAGGTTGTTTTTAAATATACCCAATTCATAGCACTCACTGAACATACAACACATGTAGAATAGAATAGAGAGTTATTATTATTACTACTACTATTATTATTATTATTATTATTATTATTATTATTATTATTATTAATGGTTTTGCAGCCTCCGGCATTCCTGTCTCGCGCAGTGGGCGCACTCTGCGAACGCCGATGGCAACGTGGGCAGGCGAGAATGTCACGTGAGTAGTTTGATCTTTGATCTCTCCTAAGTTGATCTTTGATCTTTCCTAATTTGATCTTTGATCTCTGTCTAGGTATGATTCACACGGCAACGCCGTCGAAGTGACGGGCGTGACGACGCAATCGAAGCTCACCCAGATCAAGCCGTCATCTGCACAGCGAAATGTATTCCTGTTCTTTGATCTTTGAGCTTTGGTCTTTGAACTTTGTTCTTTGATCTCTGATGACAAATTGTTAAGAGAATCAAAAGTGAAGATAACCTGTAACAATATATTGAAGCTAATCAAGATGATTCTTAAAGGGGGGGGCTATGACACTTAAATCAATATATACCGTAACCCATCACTATAGATGTTTTCGTCTCAGGAGGCTCTGGCCGCGCACTACGGTGTCTCGCCCGCCCAGATCACACCCAATCAGAAGGAACGAGCGTGCGTGTTTATTTATTGATTTTTCGTTGATTTAGGGACGATTTATTACAGTACACTGTGAATATTGATTGGCTTCGCTTTGTATTGATTTTTTTAATTAAAAATTTATGCACCTAGACCTGCATTTTGTTGTGAAATGCCACAACCTGGTTTGTATGAGAAGTAAATTATAACTACATTTTCCAACCTACATTGAACTAAACCACAGACTACAAACTAAAAGCCACATTGTTGTGCTTTGTAGTCTGCCGTCTGCGCCCGTCGCATCCGATCTGAAGTCGAGCAAGACACCACGGAACCGAAAGACCCCTCGACGACGTCTCGTTGATTATTCTGATTCCGAGACGGAGAAGATCTACTTTGACGTGAGTATTTTGGGGATCACGGGGAATCCGGACGATACTGTAGGAAAGCCGTGTACCGTTGGGATTGGGATTGAAAGAAGCGCTTTGAATGGCAACATGGATTCGTACCCGGTGCTTTTGCGCCACTGGTCGCATTCATGAACACATATTGTTGGGGATATTCTTGATGACTATTCGTTGTTGGAATAAGAAGGCAATTTTCAAGTACTGGAATTTTTAATTTGGCTGTCATTATCTAAATGTGTATCAATATAATAATAATAAATTTATGCATTACAAGGATAGAAATAGTGAACAATTGATATAGCGGTGAATTACATAAAATATGATGAATTTTATGAGTGACTTAGGTAAGAAAGAAATGACAATTAGTTGTTACATATCGAGTACTGTGAAATTAATACTTTTGTGGAAAGATTTAACTGTGGGACTAATAATAGCCCTGTTAATATCTATAGGTAAATGTGCTTAAACAATAAACAATCAACAACAAGTTTAATTAATTCAATATCGCTCATCCTGAAATCCCCTGCTATCCAAATTGACCTCATTTGTAAAGAGTGAAATATTGATTGCACATTATCGATTGATCTCCTTTCAGCAATACCGTAGCATGTTGCAGCAGCAGTCCTCCGAGACACCCGCCTTCAATATGGGCAAGCGGAAGCGGAAGATGAGAAGGGTATTGGCTTTTCGTTATTCAAAATTGTAAATCTGCCCCGATTGACCTACCGTAACTACAATCTTATTGATTTGATCATTGTCCATTCAACTTTCTTGGGCGCTCTGATTCATTCTTCCCCACCATGATTCTGCGCAGCGGTCGATTCGTGCCATGTGGAGTCTCATTAGACCATTACCACTATGTATGCGTATACTGTCAATAAATCGATCTACCCTTTGGTCGTATACACCTACCGTAGTCTATCCACACGTACCGTATCCTCTACAGGTGGAGTCGTCGGATTCGGAAGCCGAGGCTGCAGAACGACGTCGAGAGGAGAAGCGACGACGAAGACACGAGAGGAGACAGGCGAGGGAGAGTGAGGAAGAGGCAGCCCAGAGTGAGGAGGAGAGGAGACGAAGAAGGAAGACTACTGTAGGCAGAAGGAAGCGAGACACGGAGAGGTACGGTAGTTGATCTTTGATTTTTGATGTCTAGATTTTTAGTTTATGGAGAGGTACGGTAGTTGATCTTTGATTTTTGATCTCTAGATTTTTAGTTTATGGAGAGGTACGGTAGTTGATCTTTGATTTTTGATCTCTAGATTTTTAGTTTATGGAGAGGTACGGTAGTTGATCTTTGATCTTTGATCTCTAGATTTTTAGTTTATGGAGAGGTACGGTAGTTGATCTTTGATTTTTGATCTCTAGATTTTTAGTCTATGGAGAGGTACGGTAGTTGAACTTTGATCTTTGATCTCTAGATTTTTAGTTTATGGAGAGGTACGGTAGTTGATCTTTGATTTTTGATCTCTAGATTTTTAGTTTATGGAGAGGTACGGTAGTTGAACTTTGATCTTTGATCCCTACATTTTTAGTTTGACCTATTGATCATTTATAGTGCACTACCGACGTCGGACGAGGAAGATGAGAAGCCGGCGCGCAAGAAGAGAGTGACGGTGAAGAAGGAGAAGGTGAGTGTAGTTGGATCTTTGATCTTTGATCTTTGATCTTGAACTTTTGTTCTGTTTACCGATTGTTGTGTGTATTGTAGAAGGCTGCGGCGCCCAAAAAACCGGCACAGAAGCGAGGTGGAAAGAAGAAGCACGAGAGTGAGGAGAGTGATGAAGACCCCAATAGCGACGATTTCCGAAACGATGATGCCGTCGAATTCCAGCCGGTAATTTTGATTTATTTATCGTATACCGCAAGGTGTTTGATCAAGTACAAAATGTTCGAGTACAAGAAAATATGTGAAGTATCAAAATTATTATAAGTGAGGGAGATGGAGATGGGGGAAGGTGAGAGATCGATTGATCAATATTGATTTTTTTTATAAATAAATATTAATAAAACAATTTTGGCTTTCATTATTGTAGAGTGACGATGACGGCGCAGTGGCCGGCGGCTACAGCACGGACGGCGGCATTCAGGTTTGAACTTTGATCTTTATCTTTGTTTTGCTGATTACGGTAGTGTTTGGAGTGATAATGTTGTACATATATTTTCATACAATCACAATGTGAGTATCGAACCGCTGTCTCATTTTCACGATATACCCACTATAAAACGTTCTTTTTTATGCGAAAAATTAACGATTTTCTTAATCTACCCACTATATTTAAAAAAATCCTGTGAGGGTGCCGAAAATGTATGATGTTTTATATTGTGCAGAGTGCGCCTGATGAGGACTCCGAGAAGAAGAAGAAAACGACGAAGAAGGCGACCAAGCCGCGCGCACGTGCCTGGAAGAAGGAGGAGCTCATTCGACTCAAGGTTGTTGATCTTTGATCTTTATGCCCTTACGTAGTTTGATCTTTGATCTCTCAGTTGGCTATCCAAGCGGCAGATCCGAGCAAGTCGGCGGATGGATGGGAGAACATTGCGCGATCACTTGGTGGCGACCGAACCGCTGAACAGTGCAAGAAGGTACGGTACCTATAATCGAATACTGTAGAATACGGTGCACAACAGTGTATAGGTAGTGCGCTAGATAGAAGTTGCCCTCCTTGAAGGGTGGTTACGGATAAGGTAGCAATTTGACAAATATACCGTATATGTTGAGGTGGCCCGTGAGCGTCTGAATCTTCCTACGACCAAGACGACGACGTTCTTCGACAATGCTGATAGTGAGAATGACGATGACGATGAGGATGATGCGGGAGTGGCATCGGGATTCAGCGGAGTCGAGAGTGGAGCGGCCAGTGAGGATGAGGAGAAACAGCGGAGACGAAAGGCCAAGGAGGTACGGTTGATACACCATAATGTTACGGTAGATACATCGTAATTATACGGTAGATACACCGTAATTGTACGGTAGAGACACCATAATGGTATGGTAGATACACCATGATTGTACGGTAGATACACCATAATAGTACGGTAGATGCACCATAATTATACGGTAGATACACCATAATTATACGGTAGATACACCATAATTATACGGTAGATACACCATAATTGTACGGTAGATACACCATAATAGTACGGTAGATGCACCATAATTATACGGTAGATACACCATAATTATACGGTAGATACACCATAATTATACGGTAGATACGCTATAATTGTACGGTAGATACACTGTAATTGTATCGATTGTTTCATTTGATTTTGAACTAGATGCAATACTCAAGAAGAAATGGTTGTATTGAATTGTGGCAGTGATGTATCGATCGATTTACTACTTGATTTATCGATTTTTACTTCTTTTTTTAGAATGACGAGAACCGGTTGAAAGGAGTTAAGGCGAAGATGGGCACTGCTGATTATGCGGTGGAGATGGAGCAGAAGAAGAGGTACGGTAGGAATACACACGACTTCAGATTATATATAAATGACTTTTTGATCACTCAAGTAATTTGCAGAGAGATGATGGTGGGCAGCTCGTCACAACCGGACGATGGAGTCTTTGACCCTGCTGATCTCCGTCTATCCGGAGTTGATGTATGTAGTTTGATCTTTGATCTCTGACCTTGATATTGTAATTGCTGCAGGCCCTCCCCTCTGCGGCTGTGTTCGATCCGGACGACTCGCTTCTGGAGTGCCTGGATACGCTAGATGTCGCGCCCGCACCGAAGGTATACGGTAGTTCTCTGGGTCACATTATTTCCCGTAGTGGGCGTACGGTAGTTCCTTGGGTCGAACATCTCACTATAACCTACCGTAATCTAGCCTCGTGCAACGAGACACACACAATCGTACTATGAATACTGTAGTTCCTTGGGTCGAAAATCTTACTGTAACCTACCGTAATCCAGCCATCCTTGGGTCGAACATCTTACTGTATCCTACCGTTATCCAGCCTTCCTTGGGTCGAACATCTTACTGTAACCTACCGTAATCCAGCCTCGTGCAACGAAGCGTGCTCTGCAAGCCGCCGCACCAGCCACTCCTCGACTGGATGAACTATCCTCGACCTTTGATGATTCTCCGGTGTCGTCAGCTACAAGGCGACGAGGCTCGACCACGTTCATTCCATCGCCAGTAGTGAACCAGAATGATCTGTGAGTACTTTGATCTTTGATCTCTATGTGGTTTGATATTTGATCTGTGAGTAGTTTGATCTTTGATCTCTATGTGGTTTGATCTTTCATCTATTTATTTTGATCTTTGATCTCTGCTCTTTCAGCACGCGCTACGTGCATCAGCTGTCGCGCAGCAAGAACATGAGCATGATGTCCAAGTCGATGGCTGCGGATAAGAGTAGAATGGTGAGGATGACGTTTTGATCTTTGATCTTTATAGTTTGTAGTCTATTCTTTGACCCATACCTTTGCGACATTGTCGCTAGCGACAAGACCTACCCGATTTAGCCGAAATTTTCTCAAAAACTGAAATTTAAAAAAAACTATTATACATTATTTTTGTGTCCCGATTTTAATTTCCAGCAACAGAGCAACGAATATTTTGACCTATTTCAGATGCCTCCTCCCGTGCCTAAAGGACGTGGTGGCAGAATTATTGATCGATCCATAAATGCGATCGATAAAGCCACTCGAAAGGCCACTGCGGCAACGAGGAGAAAGCGAGATGATGAGGTACGGTACTTTTGTGTAGTTTGATCTTTGATCTTTGATGTTTTCAGGATCTGATGGAAGAGGACGAAGAGAACGACGATAATCTTATTCTGGCTGATATCTAGACTAGAGTGTAGTTTATAATATTGTGCTGCTAATTATCCCCCATATTATTCTCTAATATCATCATTCGAAGTTGAACCCCGACTCCGCCCCCATAATCGATAACCCCGACTCCGCCCCCATAATCGATAACCCAGACTCCGCCCCCATAATCGATAACCCAGACTCCGCCCCCTAATCGAAGTACGATATCACATATTGATTGATTCGATGTTAATCTCTTTTTTTTGCTTTTGTTTAACCTAACCTAATTTAATTTAGAGCATTGGCTTGTGAGTGTCTTGGACAACAACGTGGTAGTCCATATATATCTGTTATAAACAACGCTAGCTCCTTCCAACCTGTCGATCATTTTGATAAAACTACATCATCATGTGCTATTGTCCACATTAATATTGTATATTTAGTAAATGATAAGAGAATCACTTCATATATATTTTTTGTGTTTTGAATTTATCTATCGAGGAATGGTCGAGAATCAAGCATCTGCTTGTAAAATGAAGTCCAATTTCTCATGATTTTTGCAATGAACAAAACATGGTGCTAAAACGAAAAAAAACTGAAATCGCTGAAAAAATAAGTTGTAATAAAAGATAAAAAAATAAGTTGTAATAAAAGTTGCTTCTGATTGCAATGAACTTTTTTTGTATTATATTTGCTTAAGCGACCGTCTTGGTAAGACTCGAGCATTTTGATCCGCATCAGCTACCATCCGCCATATGAATCAACTTGCCTTGACGGTCGACTCAATTTCGGGTTGAAAAAATAAAAATGAATTTTTTCTCAATTTAAAAAAAATGTAGCCTATCTGTATATGTTTCCTGTTTACGCGCATTTTCTGTGTACGTGCATTTTTTTCATTTAGGCTTAGGCTTAGTATTTATTTTTTATTTAGGCTTAGGCTTAGCATTTATATTTTTATTTAGGCTTAGGCTTAGCATTTATTTTTTATTTAGGCTTAGGCTTAGTATTTATTTTTTATTTAGGCTTAGGCTTAGCATTTATATTTTTATTTAGGCTTAGGCTTAGCATTTATTTTTTTTATTTAGGCTTAGGCTTAGCATTTATTTTTCATGTAGGCTGAGTGTTAGCATTTATTTTTTACTTAGGCTTAGGCGTAGCATTTATTTTTTTTATTTAGGCTTAGGCGTAGCATTTATTTTTATTTAGGCTTAGGCTTAGCATTTATTTTTCATTTAGGCTTAGGCTTAGCATTTATTTTTTATTAAGGCTTAGGCTTAGCATTTATTTTTTTATTTAGGCTTAGGCTTAGCATTTATTTTTATTTAGACTTCATTTACAACACATTTATCAAGAGTTCGCATAGACAAGGGCTCTGATGTGCATGGAATTCCAATTCTTGCACTTAGCTTCGCTTAGAAAGTTGCATCCAACAGTCTTCCGAAAGAGGTCGCTCCATCTCGTGGGGGGTCTCCCTTTTCTTCTCCTGCATCGAGGAAACCATTCGATCACTGATCGGCTCCACTTCGGGCACTCATCATTAGCGAGTTTGTGCACCCAGAACCACTTCCTCTTCAGCGCCGTACGAACGAAATCCTGAACAAGAGTCAAGCCCCGCAACCGCTCATTAGAGACACGATCGAGCACAGTGCAGCCTACCATCCAACGCTCCATTTTTCTTTGAGCCACGGCTAATCGATTCATTTGTGCTTTATTCAGTGCCCAGCCATTGAACAGTCTGCGTTTATGTGCCATTGGGATAGCGTTATTAACCATGAATGCCCTATGTTTATGAAATGCCCCAAACCCCGCTTGAATCCGACGCCCAATTTCCCCATCCTCCTTTCCTGTTATGCTAATTGAAGCTCCCAAGTATACCACTTTTTCTACTAATTTGACAACCCTGCCTGCTACGCTAACTGTTCTAGGCTATAAATGCTAGACTTAGGCTTAGCATTTATTTTTTATTTAGGCTTACGGTGCGCATTTATTTAGGCTTAGGCGTAGCATTTGGGCTTAGGCTTAGTCTTAGCATTTTTTTAATAAAAAAAATAAAAATGATAAGCGTAGTCCTAAATAAATGCTAAGCCTAAGCCTAAATCAAAAATAAATGCTAAGCCCAAGCATAAATAAATTCTAAGCCTAAGCCTAAAAGAAAAAAAATGCTAAGCCTAAGCCTAAGTGAAAAATAAATGCTAAGCCTAAGCCTAAGTGAAAAATAAATGCTAAGCCTAAGCCTAAATAAAAATAAATGCTAAGCCTAAGCATAAATGAAAAAATGTTAAGCCTAAGCCTAAATGAAAAAAATAAATGCTAAGGCCTAAATAAAAAAAAAGCTAAGCCTAAGCCTAAATGAAAAAAAAATGCCAAGCCTAAGCCTAAATGAAAAATAAATGCTAAGCCTAAGCCTAAATGAAAAATAAATGCTGAGCCTAAGCCTAAATAAATGCTAAGCCTAAGCCTAAATAAAAAATAAAAGCTAAGCCTAAGCCTAAATAAAAAATAAAAGCTAAGCCTAAGCCTAAATAAAAAATAAATGCTAAGCCTAAGCCTAAATACAAATAAGGCTACAAGGCCACAAGGCCACAAGGGATTGCGTATGCAGTAGAAGGCCTTTTTTATTTAGACGCCGGCGAAAGCGCCCTGGCGGAAATTTGGCACTTGTTTTATCAATGTTCGATCAATTTGACAACTTTTTGTACAATTTGGTATTTGGGCGCCGGCGCCGACATTCTGGCGCCCTGACGTCTGTCAGTCGCGTGACCGAGTACCGCGAGCGTCATTACAGAGTTTGGGAGTCGCGGGAGTCCTTGGGACAAATTTGGCACCGAGGCAACTATCCCTGACACCATATCGACTCTTAGGCTTATTCTTGGCACGGTGCATCCTAAGCCTAAGCTTATTTTAGGCACCGTGCCAAGGATAAGCCTAACCTTATATTTGGCACCGTGCCAAGAATAAGCCTAAGCCTAAAAGCTAAGAACAATTCGACAAAAGACGATTGCTCTTGCCGGAGGTCGAACCATCGACGCAATGATCCTAAGACCGATGCGTTACCAGTACACCACAAGGTTCGATGGAAGAGACGATCGCGCGCTTGCTATGAGGTGAAGAGCGAGTAGAGTAGAGGAAGAAGGAGGGGAGGGATTGGTGGAGGAGAGGCAGAGGGAGAGTGAAGGGGGAGAGGGAGAGATACGTCTTTCGGTTCTACCCGAACAGTCTTGTTACGAAGAAATCTTTTTATCGATTATATTAATTTTTTTCAAGGCAGAAATGATTGTCACAGATATTAGATTTTTTTAGGCAAATGTAACGATGCATTCGAATTGTGGAATCAGAGAGACCTAATTTGGCATATGCAGCAGCCCTTACTTATATCAACTTGATAATCAATATGATAAACGCCTAAATGCTAAGCCAAAGCCTAAATGAAAAAGGCGACCACAACCAAGCCGCGCGTACGTGCCTGGAAAGAGGAGCTCTTTCGACTCAATTTAGCACTTCGTGATCTTTGATCTTTGATCTATATACCCTTCCGTAGCTTGATCTTCGATTTCTTATTTGGCTATCCAAGCGGCAGATCCGAGCAAATCGGCGAATGGATGGGAGAACATTGCGAGATCAATTGGTGGCGACCGAACGGCTGAACAGTGCAAGAAGGTACGGTACAATCATACATGGGCGGGGTACCTGGAGCTCGCTTCTACAGGGGGCATCCGAACGAAAAATGGTTAACTTTACAGGGGGCCTTCACTTTTTTTCAAAAATTTCACCTAAACGTCATTTTTTACAGGGGACATTCCACAAATTTTCCAAAAGCCCTAATTTTACAGGGGCACCCCCATGTCGGCGCCCATGTATGGGTACAATACAGTGGGATACTGTAGCGTACGGTACAAAACAGTGAAACATTCTAGAATACGGTGGGATAATGTAGAATACGAGAATATCAAGTAGTTTTCTCAGTAAGTGCATGTTTGAGAAAAGGAAAAACAGATGAGATTTATTGTACGATTTATTCACCTATACACAGAAATTATCGATTGGATATTCAATGCACATTAGCTGTTTATGTAAAGCGACGAATTACACGAGTATCAAGGGTTTTCTAATACATTCAAAAGAAGAACATTGAGAGTATAGATATCAGATATCAAGATAGAGATCGGGAAATCTGCAGCACTGTGGGTTAATGGAAGATCAGGAAATATGCAGCAGTATGGGTTGAGGGAGAGGTAGAGTGACCGAGCAATAGGAAGAGGTAGAAGGAGTGGCAGGTGGCATCACGATTATCCTCAGCATGTCTAAGTTCTATGTTTCATCGGAATAATCAGCAGCGACGACGCCAAACTGAAATCAATCGTAGTTTCGAACAGTCTTCCTTGATTGTTGTTTGATCTTTGATCTTTGATCTACTTACCGCATGCTTCGCTCGAACCATCACTAGCATTCTGCATAGACTGTGGTGGTGTGACGCCGCCTCTTCTCCACCCTGAACAAGGAATAATCAATAATCTCGAATCAATCAATAAATAGATCAATAATCCTTGCCTGTTCCCTGATTATCTCTATTGTATCAGTCACGATCCCTCTGATACCCTGCATCTCATCATCCTTCTCTGATTGAGTACCACGTAAGGACGAACTGAACAAGTCAATCCACTCCGTTTCTGTGGTCTGCAAAGAGGAATTGAATCATTGATTGATTGATTGTCGATATTATTGATATATTTGATGATAAAGACACCATGATAAAGAGAAGTTTGATCTTTGGCATAGGTGGGCGAAGGAAAACGAATTCTTTTTACATACAGCCTTGCCTTCCTTTGCGGGGCCTTGCGCATAGCTTTGCCTCGCAAAAATTGGAAAATTTCCAGTCAATCTGCTAAGAAATGGCCATGCGCATAGCCTTGCCCATAGGTGGGCACGCTAGGGGGAAGGCTATGCGCAAACCGGGAAATTGTAGGGCAAGGCTGCGCGCATGTCCATTTTTCAGCAGATTTGACTGGAAATTTTCCAATTTTTGCGAGGCTAGGCTATGCGCAAGGCCCCGCAAGGGAAGGCAAGGCAGTGCGCAAAAAGAATTCGTTTTCACGCGCCCACCTATGGCCTTGCCTTACAAATCCCCGGTTTGCGCACAGCCTTTCCCCCAGCGTGCCCACCTATGATCTTTGGTCTCACGATCATTTGTATAATAGTGTGATCTTTGATGCGTACCTGAATAGACGTTTCTCCCATGATCTCCTTAGTCTCTTCATCAAAGATTTTAGACAGTTTCTGTTCAAAATTCATCTTCTTCGTCTCATCTTTCACTTTCTTCTTCTTCTTATCCTCTTCTTCTTCTATCTTCACTACCACAATGGGTTTCCTCTTATTCTCAGCTTTCTTAAAAGGGACCTTTTTTTAAACTGTGCTCCTCATGCTATTATCATAGTTTCACAGCGTTTCTAGAGCGGTCATGGTGTGACAGAGAAAAGGGTAGATTGAAAAAGTTAGGGAGTACGCAAAAGTGAGAGAGCACAGAAGGTTAAAATACTGCACCTTCGCGAGCCATGTCGTAATTTTTTTTAGCATTTTGCCTAGTTTTCAAGACCGCTCTCCAAGTGCTGGCAAAAACGCTACGAGTTTGATCTTTGAAGTCATGATAATTCGAGCGTCCAGCACAGTCGGGATGATTTTTTCAAACAAAATCAAAGAATAATACCATGATTTCATCATAGTCGAGAGGCTCAGCATTGAGAAACGACTCCAGATTTCCGTCATCTATCTCATCGGGTTTGGGCACAGCACGAGACAGCCCTTCAAGCGCACGCAGCGTTCCGTCGTCATCGCCCTGCAAGAGCGGAGCAAGTAGTTATTGGTACTGAGCCCATGTCACGGTGCTAGGACCTCGACCAGCTGAGTTGTGCCCCTTTGACGAAATGCCGTAACCGAATTGCTGCCCCACCCGCAATTTGACCCGACTATGGAACCAAAGTCCGACGCCGTCTGACATATTACACGCTTAAAAATGTTCATGAATCACATATTTCGTATAAATAATTGTGTACAAACAATAATCAGCATTATTGCTATTATTTATTTAATAACAAAAATGGTATTAATTAATTTACCCATTCCATGATATCCCTATTCGCGAGTAGTCTTCTTCTGGTCAATTCGTGTCTTTGATCGACGGTCAAGCGTACGGTAGCAGGCCTCGTGCCTACCGCTCGAGCGGATACTGTATCAGGTCCAGCACCTACAGTACGCGTGGATACTGTAGCAGGTCCCGCCCCTACAGTACGAGAGGATACTGTAGCTTGTACGGCCTTGTTCACTCGTGACACGGGTACGGAAGCCTGCAAGCAGCAGCGGTTAGATCGATCGATATCTACTCTACGACTACCGTATACCTGATGAGCGGTGGTGTTCGTGGTGGGAGCCTGTCGTTCAATCATCGTCACTTCATTCTCATGATCGTCTTCCTTCTCATCAGGTACAAATAACGCTGGATCGAGCGTATCGCCTACAGTAATCCAATCGTTAATTATATCGCCTAGAGTAATCCAATCGATAATTATATCGCCTACAGTAATCCAATCGTTAATTATATCGCCTACAGTAATCCAATCGATAATTATATCGCCTACAGTAATCCAATTGATAATTATATCGCCTATAGTAATCCAATCGATAATTATATCGCCTACAGTAATCCAATCGATAATTATATCGCATACAGTAATACAATCGATAATTATATCGCCTACAGTAATCCAATCGATAATTATATCGCCTACAGTAATCCAATCGATAATTATATCGCCTACAGTAATCCAATCGATAATTATGTTACAGTACAATACAATACATGAACTTCAAGCAGAAGCGGAACCATTGGAGATGAAATGGCAATGGATTGATTAGTCCTATGCGTGCTACTACGGTACGGTACTACGATACGGTACTACGGTACGGTATTACGGTAGGATACTACGGCACGGAATTACGGTAGGATACTACGGTAGGATACTACGGTACGGTATTACGGTAGGATACTACGGTACGGTATTACGGTAGGATACTACGGTATGGTATTACGGTACGGTACGGTACTACGGTACAAGGTATACATCTATTGTGAATAATTAGCTGTTCCTAGATAGCAGACATTACTATCCCAACATTACAGTTATGAAACTACAAACTTGAAAACTAGAAACATTGAGATTTCAATTTTCAAATACCTTTAAAATTGAAGAAAAAAGGGTAAAATACCGTATCCAGTGTAGGCTCGGGCCAGCGTACCCTCCCTTTCGTTGACTTCATCTTCGATGTCTTGAGTGGACTGCACGTACTCGACAAATCGATGCGGATCCTGCAACGATAAGGTTACTGTAGTCACGGAAAGAAAAAGAATAAACTACAGTAGTCGAATGCATATCATACATGGGCGGGGTACCTGGAGCTCGATTCTACAGGGGGCATCCGAACGAAAAATGGTTAATTTTACAGGGGGCCTTCACGTTTTTTTCTAAAATTTCACCTAACTATAATTTTTTACAGGGGGCATTCCACAAATTTTCGAAAATCCATAATTTTACAGGGGGGCACCCCCCATGTCGGCGCCCATGTATGATGCATATTATAGGGTACAAACTACTGTATTCGGAATAATATAGGGATCAAAGGACAGTAATCATTAAATGGCATACCTCTTGTACAATAGGCGCACGCTTTGGCTGAGTGGCCGAGGCTGATTTCGAGTCAGAATTTGCGTCTGTAGATATTATTATTATTATTGCTATTATTATTATAAATTATTTTTAATAACCCCTCAGACTTTTCTCGCCAGGTGAATTCAAGTTTCGCCTCTAGCATAAATATCCCAACGCACCCGGTACAACCGCCGTCTTCTTCTTCTTCTTTGCTGCATCTCCATCTCCACGAATGAATCCTCCTTCAGCACTCTGCCTCTTCGTCGCCTTCTCCCGTTCCTGCAATTCAATCAATAATTCGTCCACCGTAACTGATCAATAATGAGTTGACAATCATCATCCCTGTACCTGGGTGTTCGCCGGTCTTCTGGTCCAAGCACGCGCTTCATCCTCCAGTTGTCGATCAAAGAAGTCACTGTCACTCCCGTCAGATCCTTCATCACCATCGTTCTTCTTATGCTTTGATCTCTGAGACTTCGTAGTTTGATCTTTGATCTTATCTCCATTCTTCTTATCATTCTTCACTCCATCATCACTCTTCTTCTTCTCAACTTCCTCATCCCTTCTTCTCCTATCATTTCTATCTTTATCCACCTTCTTCTTCCTCTCTTTATCCCCATCACTATCTCCTCCTCTTCCACCTCCAATCTGTCTCTTCTCTCTGAATGGAGTCAGTTGCTCTCGACCCATTCGATCCTGAGTATTCTGGAAAAAATCGATAAATCAATAAAGCAATAAATTTGGAGCTACCGTACCTTTTGCCTTGCACTGAGCTCCTCCTTCTTGACCGTGGACGACCTCGTCGCACGACGAGGAGAGGTACCTGGAAAGCGATCGATTCAAGTTATTTTATTCTATAAAATCCAATATTCTATAAAATGTTATAAACATCGAGATTGAAGGCGTAACTTTGCACCTTTCCGTACTCCTTTATTTAGTGCGCGAAAAAAAACGCACACTAATGTAAATTAAATTTAAAAATAATATAATTAATAATTACCGAAGATGGAAGAATCGTCGTCATCCTCACTGTCGGTACCGCGAACTGAAGGAGGATATCGGTTATTGACCCTAATTATCGATTAGCCGAATACCGTATACCTCGACGGGTCGAACGAGCCCGGGAAATCCCGTCAGGAGACCGCGGTGGATCGGGCGGATGCTGATTAGCAGTCGAGCGTCGGCCTGAAAACGATTACGGTAACTAACGTGCGATAGTTATTGCACCCGCATACCGTAACCCAAGACAGGGACCGTAACCCAAGCGCACTAGGTTGATGGTCTTTTTGTCACCGAGTCCACCATGGTTTCTTTGCAATAATATTTCGCTATTGCACATCCAAAAATACAAATACTATACAATATATCTAGCACAGCATCCCGACTACAGTATACCGTGAACGGAAGCTACAGTATACCCATACATTTTCGTCCAACCCACAATCTATTGTTTTTGCGAATTTTAAACTGACCAGAAATTAGAACAACACTGGCCCGATCTAGATCTCAAGCACTCGGAACTGACCCGACATGGGGGGGGGGTGATTCTTACTAATCTCAATCTCCCGCATATTCCTAGATGGGTTTCAAGACTCAAAACTGACCGCATCGACAAAAAGTGCTCATTACAATGTGGGTGCTCGAAAATGTATGAGTATACCTGACGGACCGGGTAGTCTCGCGATCGCCTCCGGATCCGCGCCCCATCCCAACGGCCACTGTCCCCAGCCCATCGAATCGGGAAACGGCTCTGTAATAATGGCCATGCTCACGTTTCAACACTAAAGGCACACCCCAAGCTAATTTGACTCCCCGCTCTGACAACACTCACTCGTAGACAAAGAAAATGAGAGAACATTGCCAGAGCGGAGAGTTTCAAATTAGCTCGGGGTCTGCCTTCAAATAAAAAAGTAGCGCTATTTAGAAGAAGAACCGGCTGTTAAACTTTCAAGGAGACGGCAAAAAACAGCACCCCACCCCTTTTTCACACTTTGCCCTTGCACATCCCGAATGCGCACACAACAAATGACACGAAAAGCACACTCAACATACAATGGCGGCCATTGCCGATGGAAAGTAAAATCGGTGGGTCGGAGGAAAATATGGGGCATGTAAATATAATAATTTCACTTCGCGGATCATTTTTGAGCGATTTTGGGGAAAATCGGGGGGGGGGGGCCTTGCCGCTAGCGGCAATGCCGCCCATGTATGGCACTCACCCATGGACTCATCTTGGTCGTTGTCGTCATCTGCATCCGTAGCATCTTGCTGCTGTTGCTGCTGTCGGATGGGCGGAGTGGGTCGGGCGCTCAGATCAAAGATATCCTCCTCATCCTCATCCTCATCTTCTTCTTCTTCCTCTTCCTTATTGCCCTTCTTCTCTGCTCTCCTCGGAGACGACACATCCTTCAGCTGATAGTCGCACACTACTCCCGACGGCGAGAAGGCAATCGTGTATTGCCGAAACACACGACGCATACTGTAACGACAACAATATCGATTGACGCATACTGTAACCAGGAACAAGGATAATATCGATTGATTGATCAATACAAATAATTCAATCAATAAATGACGAACCATCTCTGTGCGTCACCACCGAATGTCGTCTTGAGTGCGCGGTAGATGTAGAGAACCTTAACAGTCATGTTTGACGTGTCATGTGTCCTTTCTTTCATCTTTGATCTTTACAGGGGACGACTCTCAACTCGTCCTGGCCCCTTTTTTGCGAATAGATATTTTCCAAAAGTGCCTACTCGACGAGAGTTTCCAGAAAACCAATATTGACATTTAGTGAATTTGCACACAAACCATCAGGGATGGCTTGGTGGGCTCGCATTTTGTATCTCAAACTAGAGTAGTATTGTGGATTTATTCGCTTATAATATTGGAGGTCACGAGTTCGCTCTCCCAGCCTTTAATAATCGTAAGCTGTTTTAGAAAAATCAACGCAAGCAATTCAAAAGTGCGATTCAAAAACAATTGTTCATTAATGTGTCTGGCAAATCTATTTTGGATTCCCCGGTCGATTAGGTACTACTTTGGAAAGACCAGGCGCATTTGAGGAGATTTTTGGAGAGAGAACAATCGCATTGGATCACAATTCAAGGGAACATGGAAAGGGGGGCGACGGAACGTGAAAGTGACTGGATCATGATGTCTATTCGTAATGTTATGTCTTTACGTGGATGTCTCCGTTGTTTCGGCTGAGGTGTGTAACCATACATGGGCGCCGACATGGGGGGCCCCCTGTAAAATTAGCGCTTTTCGAAAATTTGTGGAATGTCCGCTGTTAAAAATGAAGTTTGGGTGAAATTTTTGATAAAAAAGGTGAAAGCCCCCTGTAAAATTAACCGTTTTTCGTTCGAATACCCCATGTCTCCAGGTACCCCGCCCATGTATCAATTCGTAATCAGCATCGAAAACTGCTTCTAGTGAAGCTGACTGTCGTCACATAACGGTTAAAGAGACCCATCCCTTGTAAAGATTAAGGATGTAAGATCAAAGTCCCTTGTAAAGATCAAAGACCAAAGATCAAAGATAATCACTACATTACCTTTCTCGCGTCCACCCCGACAACCTGATGCATCTTATTGAACAGGTATTTAGTGTACCTAAAGGAACAAATAATAATAATAATAATAATAATAATAATAATAAATATATAAAAAGAAATAAGTTAACATCAACTGATACTCATGTGATGCAGTTTATGCCTCTGCTTTAGTCGTCTCTAACCAATTACATATCAACCGCAATAGCAATCGATAATCAATGCGAACTATGAAGACTAAAAATGGAGGGGGCGGAGCTTACTTTGACTGCATGGACTGGTAGCTGTGATTGCAGCAGGGCAGGCCACGAGGTCTGATGACGTCATTCTGCTCATTCTCCAGCCTCTCCCACAGTCTCAGGCCGCTTGCCGCCAGTGCATCGGCCCGGAATGCAGTCAATGGTGACGTGAGACCCCTGTACAATCAATCAATCAATCAATCAATTTTATGATTTCAAGCAATAATTGCTAGAACCCTATAGGCCCCTGTACATGTATTGGTAAATCTATGAAACCGTTGGCCAACAAACGTGGCGCCACAACCGTAGGTCGAGGAGCTTTGCCAAAAATTAGACAAGCACAGATAGAAGCATTACAAGGCACGGGCACAAAATACCCCCATGTGACGGTGCGCGCCTATTTTCCGGTTACTATGCCGGCTCCGGGACTTACTTGTGGACATGGTTGACCATGATGACGAGCTCCGGGTCAGTGTACTTCTCTCGCGAAGTCGGAGCCATCTCGACTGATCGATCGATACTAGACGATCAAGATGGCTTATTACGCTAAAATGAACGAATGAATGAACGAATGGGTTAATTGATAATCGTCCAACACATGTTCTAACATGTTCACTTGTGCAGAGTATAAATTTCCACTGAATTTTGGCATAAATGCAATATCTATAACTATTATAAAGCGTTTATGCTAAAATCGCGTTCGATCTTTCTATTCTACAGAGTTTACGTGCACGTCTACAATTGAACACCGCATAAGAATTCGAAATCCGCCCCCCCCCCCAAAACGGTCTCTTCACAGCTAATGTGGTGTTACATTTTCAAAACGTTCGCATACCGTGCGCACGTTTTGAAAATGTAACACCACATCAGTGATCTCTCGTTCACAGGGGACAAAGAAATAGTGTGCGAAATGAAGAGAGCACATTATGGTAGGCAACTATGGATACTAGGACTCGTTCGCTTCAACAGTTACACATTACACAGTATTCTGGTTCAAGCCATTTTGTTTCCATAGCGAGACAAGCGAAAGACGATTGCATTTGAGAGAGTTTCTATGTTGAGCGGTCGTTTTTGCTTTCACAGCCTATAGAACATTGTGATTACTTCTCTATTTTTTTTAATAAAAAAAGCGAGAAAAAAATAGAAAAATAGTGTGTAACTACGGTAGCTGTACCTGGCCGCACCACAACAATTCTTACCATGTGCAATATACACAAATACACAGTACAATATTTTTGTTGATTTTGATCAACAATCCCAATATTGATGAAATAAACAAATAAAGTATGGACCACGTACAACCACAACACCGAAATTAATCGCTAAAAATTGAATTCAATACATTTATCAAATCGTAGAATATATGTGTGTATGAAATAACAGCCAACAGAAACAATCAATCGATAATTGTTTAGGGTGATTCAATCGATAATAGATAATCGATAGTTGATAAGTTACAGTAGAGATCCAGAAGAAGTGGAAACGATGAGTGTATACGAAACATAATCAAACAGGGGCTCTTGTTAATTGCTCATATAATTGTAAAATACAAATTTCAATGGTCCAACTCTCCGAGGTAGATGCGCTTGTCACTGCCGGCAGACATCACTGCAACGATAAATCAATAATAATAATAATTTAAATAAGATCAAGAGATTTAGAGGTAAAGGTTCTCGTATGCCCTCTCACGAAATGCCGTGCAGATGCCTTATCAATATCACTCATACATTTTCGGTGCACCTCGCCGCATATTTTTATAGAGTGGGACGATTCTCGAAATAGAGTGGGTTGATTCAGAAAATTCGTTATTTTTCGCTTTAAAATCGTCATTTTTAGCTTTGTTTCGCATCAAGTGACCTAAAAATGGGCCATATATAGTGGGTCAATCCTCGCATCGCGAAGGTATGAAAATGTATGATATCACTCACGAATGGGCTCCTTGGGATGGAAGTCGACGGCGTTGACGGATCCCTGGTGGCCGGGCAGTTTGTACACGATGCGACGAGACGACACCTGCAACAGGATTACTGTAGCTTTGGTTACTGTAGTTACTGTAGTGTATGGAGACTACGGTGATGGACACACCTAACAAGTTTGCCGAGGATACTGTAACTGCTACAAGTTAATGTATATGAGAGACTATCTCGCTCAAGTGACATTCTCTTGGCACTAGGCCAAAAAGTGATATGAACCGATCGGGCCCAAATCTTGCACAGTTGTAGTATGGGGTGGCATAAGCTCACAGACGGAGTTTGGGTTGGTCATATCTGCACCCTCGCTAAATAACGTAGGTTCGATAAAGTGCCATCAAAATTTCAAAGTTTACGGATTGGTTCGATATGTGTAAACGACGAAGGGCAATAGTAAGCAGGTAAATTCCACCAAGCATAAACAATAAAAAAATTTCTTTTATTTTTCCTACAATTGCCTATCGGTGAGGGTCTTTTTTTATTTCTTCAATTTGACGAGTATTCATTACTGTAACTACTTTACGAAAATGAACTGAAACACAATCGTGGAAGTTTGCCTTATTCCCGAAAAACCACGACCAACTGGCCTTTTTATCGCAAACTGAGCCGATAAAGCGTGCGCCGCCTACCGTAATCCAAATAAGTAAATTCAAAATTCGGCAATCACTGTTTGTTTTCATTCGATTTCGGTATTATATTATTGTTTTCTTTTATCATTTGTTTGTTATCTGAATATCGGAGGAGAACTATTATACTATTTTTCGAAAAAAATATGAAAAAAAGCCGAATTTTGAATTTAGGTATTTGGATTGCGGTAGGCGGCGCACACTCTCAGTTTGTGATAAAAAGGCGAGTTGGTCGTGGTTTTTCGGGAACATGGCAAACTTCCACGATAGTCAGTTCATTTTCGTACAGTAGTTACACAAATGAATACTACTCAAATTGAAGGAATAAAAAAATGACCCTCACCGAGAGGCAATTGTAGGAAAATAAAAGAAAATTTTTTATTGTTTATTTTTATTTTTTCTCGGCTCTACGGTTTAGGATCGGGATGATACTTGGTGGAAGTTACCTGCTTACTATTGCCCTTCGTCGTATACACATATCGAACCAATCCGTAAACTTTGAAATTTTGATGCCTCTTTATCGAACTTACGTTATTTAGCGAGGGTGCAGATATAACGTACCCAAACCCCGTCTGTGAGCTCATGCCACCCCATACTACAACTGTGCACGATTTGGGCCCGATCGGTTAATATCACTTTTTGGCCTAGTGCCAAGCCATAAGCAAAATATGTTCACTGAGTTAGATAGTCTTTCATATAACAAGTCTTTGAAAGTACTGTAATCCATACAAAATCCATTCAGGGATACCGTAATCGTGGCAAGAACTACCGTACCTCCCATACGTATACATATCGATCGGATGATCCACACGAGACACGATGCGAATCCGCTGACCAGGCACATTTGAGGAGATTCTGAAAAACATGGCATTGGATCACAATTCAAGGGAACATGGGAAATGGGGGCGACGAAACGCGAAAGTGACTGGATCCCGATGTCTATCAGGGATGTATCGAAAAACATTTTGAAAAATTCCTGAAAACGGAAAATTTCGGAAAACAGAAAATGTATAGTCCTGATGTCTACCCAATCGAGATGACAAAATAAAGATATATTTTACAAATTATCCAAATGTTTTAAATGTTTTGATTGACTCTCAATAAGCCTAGAGAAAATGAGTGACAAAACTCCCGTCACTTTCACGTTTCACCACACTCATATAATCATCGTAATCCTACCTTCTCAAAGTTGTGCTGGTGTCCGAGCAGTACGCGTGTGCATCGCTCAGGTGGCGCGTACGGTCGCACGTCCCAGATACGCGCTGAAAAGGGGGCACAAATAATCACAGGCATACAATCAATCATCGATTGAAGTTAATTAATTATTATTATTATTATTATCATCAGGGAGTACCCTTGATAAATGAGAGAATGAAAGCACCCACTATCACATTTCGCACTTCTTACATCAACTCTCGCAAAGCACAAAACCTGGTGAATTCTCGCAACGGTTTTCTCGCGAAATCGGCCAATCGTTTTTCATAGTAATTGATGCAGCTTGCCTTTAGAGAAAATTATTATCGCTATTAATAATACTAATATAAGCAGTTAATAATAATAATAATATTATTATTATTATAATTATTATTATTACTCCACAGTACCCGAGCAGTCCATGGCATTGGAGAGTAGATGGGAACCATCGGGTGAGAGGGCGAGTCCTGTGATAGTGTCAGTGTGTCCACGGAGGACGAAGGTGACGTCATCGCGACGAAGGTCGAATACCTAAAGAGATAATAATAAAAATATTTTTATAATAAATAATATATCGATTGATTTATTATATTACAGATTCTTTTAAACGATATCAATAAGATCCATACATGGCGCCGACATGGGAGTGCCCCCTGTAAAATTAGGGCTTACCGAAAATTGTGTAATGCCCCCTATAAAAATGACGTTCAGGTAATTTTTTTTGAAAAAAAATGAAGGTCCCCTGTAAAATTAACCATTTTTCATTCAGATGCCCCCTATAGAATCGTGCTCCATGTACACCGCCCATTTATTAAATGATTTATTTCTCTGCCGCATAGAACGCATACATTTTCATACCCTCACAGTGTGAGGATTGACCCACTATATTCGGCTAATTTTCAGGGTCGACCCAGTATATAAAGCTCGTTTTTATGTGAAAGATTACAATTTAAGCGAAAAATAACGATTTTTCTAAATTGACCCACTATATAAAAATAATTCGGTGAGGGCACCGAAAATGTATGATAGAACGTCGACTGGATTAAAATTCATTTGACGTTCGAAGTAAGATGTGAGTGGGAAACATGAAACAGCCTGGTATAGTGGTAGAAAGCGAAAAATAGCGAAACACACCAATGCTGATATTATCTCAATTTTCCGGGATTTGCCCACTATAAGTGAGTGGACAAGCCCGAAAATTCGGAATAGCAGACTGCCAATCTTATGATACGGAGGAGGCACTTAAGGCTAATGAGAAGGGGTATAAGGTAAATGCAAATCATTTTATTCAAGACTGCGGCAGATCATTGCTAGGCCAGCGATTATTCTGGCCTATTATAAGGCAAATATAATACACGCAAACGTATCACGACCATTTATAGTAAAAATAATAATAAATAGTATACCAAAAATCGATATTCCAACATACCCTGATATCATTATCGATTGATCCGGACATGAGCTGTTCCGTCGTGTCACTGAAGGTGATGGCGGTCTGCTGGAATCCATCACACTCGTAGCTCTTCACTGCCTCCTTGCGACGAATGTCGAACACCTGCATGGGAATTGATTTAAATAAAACTCATTTACATAAAATAAAATAACTCTTTTAAAATATTAAATATTGTCGTTCGTTCAATAAATGCATTGGGTATTCATTGACTATGAATAGTAAGGATGACGAATCGGAAAGCGAAACAATCAGAGCGTATATCAATTCAATGGAACATGAAATCACCGGGCTACGACAGGGAAACTACAAGCCACTTGGAGCCTTTGTCTTTGGCCACTTGATCAGAGGGTCCAGGAACCTTATCCATGAACGCCGGCAAACTGTTTGCCGAAAAACGTGACCGTAGGCGAAGGCGTTTGTCGAAAATCCTCCGCCTATGCTTTTGACGTTTGTCGGCAAACGGTTTGCTTGCGTTCATGCATACGGCCTATACATTTTTGTTCATTTCACATTTTCAGAACTATAGGCTGACCCGTAATTGTGATGAACGGACCCGATTATAAATTGGCCCGTAAAAGCGCTCAATATTCGCTTATTTTGGCAAAATACGGGATAAATTTGCCCGTTTTTTTCTCGAAAATGTATGATACGGCCTCAAGAGGGAGCTAATATGCTCACCTTGATCGTTCCATCGTCGGACGCTGTGCACACGAGCTGCGGACCGCGACGCGCCGGATGGCACGCGTTGATGATGTCACTGTGACCCTGGAGATGATCAATAAATCAATAAAGCAAACAATCAATCAATCAATAATCAACTACGATTTCGTGATAAAGATCAATTCAAGAGCAATTCGTAAAATACTTTTAATAATCTTTGATCCTAAAATCGTCAAAAATCAATACTGATCGCCGATTACCGTACCCTCATCCTCCGGACACAAACGCCGGTCGCCATGTCCCAGACACGCACCATCTTGTCCGTCGAACACGTGAACAGATATCTGCAATCAATTTGATGAAATAAACCCTTGTGGTGTACGATAATATTTTAAAAAAGACAGTGTAAATTCATTGCCAACAGGGTGGAGAAGGAATGAGTGGAGAGATGAGATTGAGGGTTTGGTAAGGAAAGATCAATGTTCAAACATTAAGAGACCGGCTCGGTAAGACTCGAGCATGGTCCGGACATTCGCGAGGACTTTCGATCTGGCCCTCAATACTTTCATCATAGACACATACCGGGGGGAGACCGATGAAAGTTATAGTGAAAAAGCCCTTAAGCTCAAACCCGGCTCACATATGTCACATTAAGTAAAAAATTGAAAAATTCATAACTTTTCAATCGTCATAGCTAGCAGCGTTATTTCTTTTTATTGGTGAATAACATGTCATGCGCCCTTATAAACACAGCTGAGCAATAATATCATATCGTTCTGGATATGTTTTTTCGTGTATGATTTTCCGATTTTTCCTCTTCCATCCTCGTTGAAGAGAGACGGCAAGGATTGACATAGTACATATTGTAGCCCTGACACTTCTGTACATGATGGTCACATTCCCTTGGAAATCCAACTTTTCTGAAGCATCGAGAATTACAACTGAATGTGAGATATGTGTAATTTGCAAAAATCGAAAATTAAATTTCTTGTAAATTGCAAGAGTAGTAGGTAGCTTTATTATGTCATTTTACTTGTAGTGATGCGCCTACACAGAAAAAATATACAAGTAGACTCAGACTACATTTTAAAAAAATTTTAAAAATAATTATTTTATTTTTATTTTTTTCAACCCCGACATTGAGTCGACCGTCAAGGCAAGTTGATTCATAGGGCGGTTGGTAGCTGATGCATGTCCGTTTGCGAAAACAACTGCCACGTAAAGAATCGTCGTTTCGCAGATCTAGAATTTATTTTTTTTTAATTATCAAACTTGAAAAATTACATGTTTCTTTCATATAAATCGGTTGGAAGGTGGCGTACGGCAGCCAAAGCTGTACCATTGTTATCAGTAGGAGTGTACTGTACTGCACTACCGTAACCGTCAGGAATCACGAACTAACTTTTTTTCAGTCGTTCCATGATTCTCAACGATGACCCCGGGTTCATGGTTGAAAATGGCTGAGGTCGAAAAATTCATGATGATCCCAGACCAAATACTACTTGCCATTATATCAACAGTGAGCCAACTTTTGTTTTTATGGATACCATAACTCGAATTACCGTAATAGTAATGCACGCTCCTGAATTTTCCGAGAATTTCACCACATTATTATAGGATACGGTAGCTAGATTACTGTAATTCGAGTTATGGTGTCCATAAAAACATAAGTTGGCCCACTGTTGATATAATGCCAAATAGTATTTGGTCTGGGATCATCATGAATTTTTCGACCTCAGCCATTCTCAACCATGAACCCGGGGTCATGGTTGAGAATCATGGAACGACTGAAAAAAAGTTAGTTCGTGATTCCTGACGGTTACGGTAGTGCAGTACAGTACACTCCTACTGATAAAAATGGTACAGCTTTGGCTGCCGTACGCCACCTTCCAACCGATTTATATGAAAGAAACATGTAATTTTTCAAGTTTGATAATTAAAAAAAATAAATTCTAGATCTGCGAAACGACGATTCTTTACGTGGCAGTTGTTTTCGCAAACGGACATGCATCAGCTACCATCCGCCCTATGAATCAACTTGCCTTGACCGTCGACTCAATGTCGGGGTTGAAAAAAATAAAAATAAAATAATTATTTTTAAATTTTTTTTAAATGTAGTCTGAGTCTACTTGTATAGTTTTTCTGTGTAGGCGCATCACTACAAGTAAAATGACATAATAAAGCTACCTACTACTCTTGCGATTTACAAGAAATTTAATTTTCGATTTTTTGCAAATTACACATATCTCACATTCAGTTGCAATTCTCGATGCTTCAGAAAAGTTGGATTTCAAAGGGAATGTGACCATCATGTACAGAAGTGTCAGGGCTACAATATGTACTATGTCAATCCTTGCCGTCTCTCTTCAACGAGGATGGAAGAGGAAAAATCGGAAAATCATACACGATAAAACATATCCAGAACGATATGATATTATTGCTCAGCTGTGTTTATAAGAGTGCATGACATGTTATTCACCAATAAAAAGAAATAAAAGTCCTAGCTATCACGATTGAAAAGTTATGAATTTTTCAATTTTTTACTTAATGTGACATATGTGAGCCGGGTTTGAGCCTAAGGGCATTTTCACTATAACTTTCATCGGTCTCCCCCCGGTATGTGTCTATGATGAAAGTATTGAGGGCCAGATCGAGAGTCCTCGCGAATGTCCGGCAGGGGGTCAAAATGCTCGAGTCTTACTGAGCCGGTCTCTTAATTAATTCCATTTTCCTTGATTTTTTTCGTTTGATATGAATCCAGCGTCGCTACATATATCTTTCTTGTAATGAAAAGGCTGTGCGACATAAATTCAACGGGGTTAGAATTGGAACAAGCAGTACAATTACGTTACAGATTTTCAAAAATACGCTTTAGATTTTCGCCAGGTTTTCAACAACAAAAAGCACAAAATGCGGCCAAGCTCCGTAGTTAATAACGTACTTTTCAGTCTACGTACATCGCAGTGAGATTTGACAAGCTCAAACGTCTGAGAAATAAAGCCTCTCACTCACACATTATCGGCGTCCTCACAGATGTTTTTATAATATAGCGGATTGATTTTCGAAATATGTTGTATCGATATTTAAAAAATAGTGAAATTGAAAAAAGGAGCATAATATAGTGGGTAGATAGTAGTATATAGTGGGTCAATTCTCACATTTTGAATGTATGAAAATGAAAATACATGCCACACAATTAAATTATTTGAAAACTTACTCATCGCCACTGCTCCAGTGCACGTCCATGATGGCGCCCGTGTGGCCTCTGAGCACCGAGTAGTTCTCGCACTCACCGTACACGTTCCACAGGAACACCTGCACATCAATTCGAATTTAAATATTAAAGGATACGGTAGATAATCGATACATACTGTAGGCTAACGCAAAACTATTGATCGATCGCGATGTGTCTACCGTATACCTTCTGATCAAATCCAGCCGACGCGATGCTTTGACCATCGCACGAGAAGCGGGACGCGTAGATTTCACCTTCGTGGCCATTGAGTAGCATGATGGGCGCCTGAATATAGATTTATTGATTGGAAAAATCAATAAAGGTAAAGGTTATCGTTATTCACATTCAAGAAGTCATGCGTGAGATTACTGCTAGGCCAGTGACAATTCTATGCCAATTCAGTCCGGAGGGCCTAATCTCTTCTTCGGACCTACCGTACCGCGTAATCAATTCCTACCAATTCCCAATTCCACTTTTCGGCGCCTTGTTATGGCGAAGGCTGTGAAACGACCGGGAATCGAACCCAGAACAGAAGGAAATCAATAACCCAATATATTACCTGCAGATTCGAGGTACGCTCGTGCGCCTGTGGAGGTCCGCTGGCGACCAGCGCATTGCTCTCGAAGCGACCGCGCTTGGCTGAAACAGATTACGGTAATCGATCGATCGACGAGAGCTACAGTATGCTCACCGCTGGTTGGAGCTCCGGGAAGTGATGGTCTCTTGAATGTGTCGACTTCCATGGCTGATAATCGAAAGGACAAATATTATAATCATAATTATTAAATTTTAATCGATAATACGTCACAAACCGATAAAACACTGTGAAAAGATATCTCGAGCGGTGAAAAACGCATCGGTTACCACCAAACTACATACCAATCAATAATCATTTATCATTACTGTAATCATCTTGATAACTTATTATCGATCGATCAAATCGTAATATACACCATGCGAATCGTGATTAGTGCGGGGGAAGAAGGCCAGAAAACAATCGAACGGAATAGGAAATGAAACATGAATGCTGCAGAGACCAGTTGATTCGCGGTCTCTACTGCAGCTCAAGTTGGGGTCGGTACAGCTTGGCTTTGACGTCGTTCGTGGACGCGTAACCAGTGCCGCCTCTGGCAAGCTCGACAATATCCGATTGCTGGAACGATCAATCAATCAATAATCTAGAGAAATCAATCAATAATCTCTACAAATCAATCAATAATCCTCACCTTGAGTGGTTTTCCATTGATCGGATCCACCATCTCCTTCTTCAGCAACTGCTCCACCACAGAATATGACACAACGGATTGGCTGAAGGGAAACAAAATAGATTTTTTTATAAAATCGATCGATAAAGAAGCTATGAATCGCCCGATCCATCAATAAATTTGAAACATACGATGTCTTGAGGTACGCGCACTTTGTCGTATTTGTAAGAGCGTCGTGCGTAACCGGGCACATGAAGCGGACCTGCAAAGCTCTTATTTCTTGCTCTGCTCAAAGGTAGACGAAAAAAGTACGACGATCAGAGGAAACTCTCTTCTTTGCATACTCTGACGCTTCTTTTTTTCTTAACTTTTGAACACCATAAACATACGTCGAAAAGTTTGTTACAAAGTACCAAGTCAGGCCGCATTTTGGGTTTTTTTTTGGAAAAACTGACTGCATTTTGTAAAAAAAAACATATTTTGTGATTTTTTGTGAAAACAAGAACGCATTTTGCAAATCTGTAACCTAGCTATTCGACATATGAAAAAAAACAATATCACAAAAAAACACTAGAATAGATTCATGTTAGTGCATTTAATTTAATAGGAATTATACAGCGAGAATTTCAGGGAAAATATTTAATATTTATTTACATAAATAAAAAAAATAATAAACCAATGATAAATACCTTATCCTTGATTCCATGATGTCCCACCACCTCATCAGCCTTCATCTCGGCAAACTTGACCGGCATGAGATCTTTAAGTCTCAGAGGCTTGCCAGACATCGGGCACTTCACTTTTTGGTCCTGCAAATATTATTATAATTATTATTATTTACTTCTTATCACATAAAAGCATTGAAGTGACACCCCGAACTAATTCTCCGCTCTGGCCCTCCCTCTCTCACGCTTTCGTTGTCTGCGAGAGAGTAAGGCCAAAGCGGAGAGTACAATTAGCTCAAGGTGTGCCTTTAAGCATGCATTAACGATAAGATTCGTCGGTATTCAGGAAAGAATAGAATATGGTACCAAAGAAACACGAAGACAGCATGACTATATAAAACAAGTGAAACACGATTCTCACCGGTTTGACCAGCTTCGTCGCAGCCGCTGTTGGATTCAATTCGGGAATCCAGAATGATGGCAGCTGCTTCACCTTGTCTCCGTGCATATTCGAGATGTCACCCTCTGTACCTTTGGCGCGCACCTACAGTAATTATTGATTGATTTATTCACAATTCAATCTTTTTTCCTTCTGGGTCTTTTTATAGGGAATGACTGAAGCGAATTTATATTGATTCATACACAACATCGGTTAAAGAACAGCAGAGGAACAAGAGTATTGCCTAATAACATTAATAATATTGATTGTGATAGCGTTACCTTCTCGATGGGTTCGGTGTGCAGACCTCCTTCTGCTTTGCGCTTCTAAAAGGAACGACATTATTTGTTAAACGTCACTTTAACAGTGAGAAAAATTAGTAGATAATTATGTTAACAAACATATCACAGAAAACTCAAATTACACTATTGACGAGAAATAAATTTTTATAATGTAATTTACGATGCAAAAAGTGAACTAACAGGGCAGACCCCTCTTCATCTGGAATAAATGTTTTTAATCTGAACAGAAAGGAATAAACCACGAACCAGAGGATTGCTAGTGCTCGCGGCATTGGGATCGTATCGAGGCGTCTCGAATTGGCTCAGATCGATCTGATTTGTTAAACATTATTATTGTTATTATTAATTAATTAAATAATTAAAATGCACCTTAGCTCCTGGATGTGCGGGCGTTCCTTCGAGAGCGTTGAACTTCTTGATCAGGCGTTCATTGTGAGCGTTGGACTCCTGTAGTTGAATTGATTAATCGAACAATACAAAATCAGTTCAAAGTTACACCCCGAGCTAATTAGACTCTCCTGCTCTCTGACTTTCTTTGTCTACGAGAGAGAGAATTGCCAGAGGAAGAGCAACTAGTGTCAAATTCTTTAATCATCTTTAATCATATCAATAAATTACGAATATAACATCTTACCACAAATGGGCATTTTCAAAAAAATCTGTACTGAGCAAGACAATTATAGGAAAGTTGTACAAGAGAACTTATTTATTTATTTATTTATCGCACCCCACAAGGGTGTTTAATCTAGCACAAAATGTTCGAGTCCAAGGAAAGATATTAAATGTCAAAATGAAGAACAAATGACGAACCTGCTTCTCCTTGGCAGCCTCAGCCTCACATTGCTTCTCCCACAACTTTGTGGCCTTGGCAATCGCTTTCTTCTTCTCGAGAATATACTCAAGCACCGCTTCTCTCTCGAAGATATAGCCCTCAGGGGTGATCACTGGATCTCTGAATAAAATAGAACGTTTCAAATGGTTAACAATACGTGAAAATAATAAAGTCAGTGTAAGGAGTGAAGGACTTTCAAAGGAAGTCGACAAAAGCTGTTTGAAACCCGTTAGAGAGTAACAGGTATACCAAAAAGCAAAAGATGTTGTGAAGTGCTTTCTCAGGTGTTTGAATCCATGCATGATCACAGATAATTTGTGCAATTAATGACATGATCAAGCATGGAATATATTCGAATAATGCATGGATTTCGACACCGCAGTTAAAAGTAGCTTTCATAGAACTTTTGGTACAAATTCTTTTCAAAAGTATTTTGAAGCAGCAATGAGCTTTGAAAGTTCTTCGCTGGTTACATCGAGAAATAAATAAATCATATTTACTTGACTGGTTGTAAAGTGAGCGAGCAGCAGTCGAATTTCTTGAAACTGTCGGCACCCAGTCGATCGTGTAGTGTTCCCCATCCACTCGTTTTAGCATCCCTCTTTCGCTCATGATAAGAATAGAAAGCGGACGCGGTGTTATTTTTGCCGTGACGCGTCATTGTCTAAGTTGAGAAGATTGCAATAGATGCACAGTCAACTTATCAAGCTAAGGAACATTATGAAAGACATAATAATATCTAAACCAACGCATACAACATAAAAACACTCAAATTTCAGATTCGAATTCGAAGAGTTCAAGCGGGCTGCACACAATCTACAGCGCCACTATTGCATACCCTCGGAACAACAAAACATAATGTGCGCGGCATTGTGTTTTTCAAATTCGCGCGGGAATTTTTAGCGCACTGATGTGACAAGGTCTCTTAATATTTTGATAGTTTTTTCACCTATTTTTATAAATGGACCTTGATTTGTTGCCTCTTTTCTTGATTAATGAAACTGATTTGATGTTCATGGTTCAGATGAGCGGCTACAATCTGATTGATCCACAAGACGAGGCTCGCGCACGCGAAATCATCCTCGAGTACCTCAATTTCCTCGATGATTCGGTAAATCTCAGTTTTCCGCTCAAATTTCAAGTGTTATTTTCAGTCCGATCAGAAGATAATTTAAAAAATATTATTGTAGAGTGACGATGACGGCGCTGCGGCCGGTGGCTACAGCACGGACGGCGGAATTCAGGTTTGATCTTTGATCTTTTTTCTCTGATTACTGTAGTGTTTCGTGTGGTACCTCACTCAAACTAGAACACTGGCAATCTGATAGCTATCGATAAACCCCTGTCACCCTACCCCAAGTCCTTTTATCATTATTATTATTATTCCTCCTGTCGCTTTTGTATTTGCTGTCGCACCTGCCACGGGCGTATCAAATAAATAAATAATTAAATAAAGATAATGCTGTATATTATGCATTATCTTTGTCTCCCAACTCCCAATGGCTAACAACCATATCCCAGCACATCACAGTGTGAACCTGATAGATATTGATTGATTGTATATTGTGCAGAGTGCTCCTGATGAGGACTCCGAGAATAAGAAGAAATCGACGAAGAAGGCGACCAAGCCGCGCGCTCGTGCCTGGAAGAAGGAGGAGCTCATTCGACTCAAGGTTGATCTTTGATCTATATACCCTTCCCTAGTTTGATCTTTGATCTCTCAGTTGGCTATCCAAGCGGCAGATCCGAGCAAGTCGGCGGATGGATGGGAGAACATTGCGAGATCACTTGGTGGCGACCGAACGGCTGTACAGTGCAAGAAGGTACGATACAATACAGTGGGATACGGTAAAATACAGTGGGATACTGTAGAGTACTGTAATTTCAAGATTTAATACTGCATTGGAGCGTGTTTTTTCGATTGTTATTATCTTAATGCCTAGTCGCTTTTCAATGATCATGTATTTCAAAATACGGGAAGAAGGGAAATGAAAAAAATAAAAAGTATAGGTAATTCGCTAGACAATGAATAGGAACAAAAGGGTTAGTGTAAGGTTAGGGTTAAGAGTAAGGTAAAACTTAAGTCCTTGCTTTGAGGTAGCCCGTGAGCGTCTGAATCTTCCGGTGACAAAGACGACGACGTTCTTCGACAATGTCGATAGTGAGAATGACGATGATGATGAGGATGATGCGGGGGTGGCCTCGGGATTCAGTGGAGTAGAGAGTGGAGCAGCCAGTGAGGATGAGGAGAAACAGACGAAAGGCAAAGGAGGTACGGTAGATACACCATAATAGTACGGTAGATATACCATAATATTACGGTAGATACACCATAATAGTACGGTAGATACACCATAATAGTACGGTAGATACACCATAATAGTACGGTAGATACACCATAATAGTACGGTAGATACACCATAATTGTACGGTAGATACACCTTAATAGTACGGTAGATATACCATAATATTACGGTAGATACACCATAATAGTACGGTAGATACACCATAATAGTACGGTAGATACACCATAATAGTACGGTAGATACACCATAATAGTACGGTAGATACACCATAATAGTACGGTAGATACACCATAATTGTACGGTAGATACACCTTAATGACACGGTAGATACACCATAATTGTACGGTAGATACACCTTAATGACACGGTAGATACACCATAATTGTACGGTAGATACACCCATAGGTCGAAAGTACGTTACAAAGTACCAATCCTGAATGCATTTTGAGCCAAAATTTGTCAAAAATTGATAAACCTGGCCGCTCGATCAATTTGCAGAGAGATGATGGTGGGCAGCTCGTCACAACCGGATGATGGCGCCTTTGATCTGGCTGATCTTCGGCTATCCGGAGCTGCTGTATGTAGTTTGATCTTTGATCTTTGATCTCTGATCTTTGATATTGTAATCGTTGCAGGCCCTCCCCTCTGCGGCTGTGTTCGATCCGGACGACTCGCTTCTAGAGTGCCTGGATACGTTGGATGTCGCGCACGGGGGCGGCTGCACCGACCCACATGTCCAAAAAATGGCGAATAAGCAAAGATAAATACAGGAAGTCCATTTGGAAACGAGATCAGCCAGATATTTTGAGTGTAATATCAGGGGAAAGTTACCGAAATCAGGGAAAAAACTTGACAATCAGGCAAAATTTGAATTCCTGAATCACGTCACGCACCTTTCTACTGTAGAATTTGAATCCCTGAATCACGTCTCGAATACTTTTGTAAGTTGAATAGTCCAACTCTCTGGCACTTTGCCAAATTTTGTTGTGACTTTTCCAAACTATGCTTTTTCCTCATTAAAATGGTTTTATTTATAATACCCTTTATTTTTCAGTTTCCTAGCCATAATCCGTTTATCTTTCCCTCCCAATGAAAGGCCATTCAACTCCAACCTCTTCGGTATGGTGTTTAAATGTAGTTTTTTATGATCTGTTGAGCTGTTAAATTATTGCATCTATTCTCAGAATTATCGTAAGAGGCGAATTTGGTCTGAAGAGGAAGCAGCTGATCTGATTGGATGATTATAATGTGTGTATGATCTGTCATTATTTCTTTTCCAGTTTTTTCTGATGTTATTATTCTGCTTGGCCTGTTTGGTTCGTCGTCGACGACTCGTCGTTGATAGGATCCCCGGAAATGTCTTCTCAACAGGTAGATATTGTAATTATATTACATATGGTACTCAATCCATACATTACAGTCCAACCAAGAGAGCAGTAGCTGCAGCACGGCTGCTAGCTCCACCCTGAAGACTGCTACGGCACCCTCATCACAGCCCGAGCCCGAAGTTCCGCCTCCTCCGTCGGAGAACATTTGGGAC
Source organism: Parapristionchus giblindavisi (assembly GCA_943737045.1). Taxonomy (NCBI): domain Eukaryota; kingdom Metazoa; phylum Nematoda; class Chromadorea; order Rhabditida; family Diplogasteridae; genus Parapristionchus; species Parapristionchus giblindavisi. Next base: position 310,959 of record CALSFV010000316.1, on the reverse strand, counting down.
AAGAGGAAGGAGGAACGAGCGCGCGCGGAGAGGGATAGGTGAGTAGATGGGATCGTTTAGTGATTGAACAGATGAATAGTGATCAACCTTTTTCTGGCTTCAAACTACTCACACAGAAAATTCTCTTAAATATAAGAAATTGAAATAAGAAATTGATTTCTTACAATACGTTCTCCGAAATTGAATTTCTTACTTTTTATAAGAGATTTAATTTCTTATTGCCGTAAGAAAATGATTTCTTATAAAATATAAGAAATCTATTTCTTATTCCTCGCTACGATATTTTTAAGAATTCAATTTCTTATATTTTTTCCCTGGCCACTACAGAATATATTATTGATTGATTAATACTGATAATTCTGCTGCTTTGTATATGCTTATTCCAATACTAGAAATGAAAACTCTTTATTTGAACAGGGCATATCAAGATAAAAGGAACTACAACATCACATGGAATACAAAAACGTAATTGATTTGGGTGAACGAAGACAAATTAAATGAGAAGGCAAATAATATGAGATTATACTTTAAACATGTTATCTTCGTGTGAGACAGAATCGACGTCCATTCTCTTCCATATCATACTCAACAATAACAGGAACTTCATTACATATAAGGATTACTCCATCAGAGATTGAAGATGCCTCAGTGAAATGATTCACGTATTTAATTGGACGGCTTCTTTACTACTATCGAAATACCTCCCTGAAACGATGTTATTATCGATTTATGAACTAATCTAGGTAGCAAACCTTCTGATCATGAGCATTGTTAGTGCTAGAATAAGTGACAACTAAAAACAGTATCTCCATTTCCAGTAAAAGTCACTCCAGTCTATAATGTACATATAAATATTAAGCTTTCATTTGAAATAAAACTCCAACCTACTTAGTGGCAGTAATATTAAGAGAGTTAGATAACATTGAAAGATCCTTGAAAGTCGCTTGGATTTCCGCTGAAGGCATCGAGATTACTACAGCGTAATCCTGATCAGGGATACCAAGATATTCCATATCGATATCAATAATTTTAACAGTAACATCCTATAAAATCATTTTATACATAACTTATATATTAACAGACATTAAATTACCTGAGTCTTGTCCCTCTTAGTGACACAGAATGAAAAATGTAGCACTCCTCCATTATCATCATGTAGGTATCGTTGTTAGTGCACTTGAGGGTCTCACTTATGTTGATATATATTATATTTATCACATGCTCACGCATGAACGGGACAGTCGAATGAAGAAAATAAGATAATAAATAACATAATAAGGACTCTCAACAAAAAAAAATGATAATGATTAAAAGTGTGAAAAGAGCGAATATGGGGTAAGAAGGGGGGGGGGTTGTCTCATGCGAGCTAGTTGTCCCTCTCAAATCATCGGATCGATTAATGTCTTCACATAGAATAGTATGATAGTATGAACAGATGGAGGATATAGTATGCTTGTGTCGACTGGGGAGAGAACCAGTATGTAGTCGATGATAATTGAGAATCTCGAAGACAACATGTCACAATGGAGACGCAATTGGGAAATGATAGGAGCTACATGGTTACTGTGAGGGATCAAATTCAGGCCGAAAATAAAGATGGGTAATCACTGTTGAGCAGTCTACTTTTGAATTCAGAAAATGAGTGTGCACTATGTATACTAGATGGGAGAATATTCAACCAACGACAAACTCTCAAAGGAAATGAATTATATCTAATGTTGTTCTTTGTGAATTCAATGTCAGTACCAAATGAGTATGTGCGAGAACGTGTAAGACGAAAAGTGAACATATCACTTTTATTAATGATACTGTCACCATATAGTACTTTTCTAGCGAAAAGCAGATCATGAATAACTCTCATTTCATTAAGTGGCCTCATCGATAGTACCCTCAGTCGATCTTTATAGGAAGGAAGAGAAGAATAGGATGAGACATTGAAACAACGGTAGAACAAGATTCGAGTGAAGAGCTTTTGAACTTTCTCAAGTTTGAGATTGTCTTTAGAAGTAATAGGATACCAGAAAGAAGATGCAAAAGAAAGATGGGGGAGAACATATGTAGAGTAACATTTAACAAGAATTTCAGCAGAGTTAACAGAGACAACTTTAAGGAGAAGATGAAGTGCTTTTTGGGCCTTGGATATTCTATCGTCAATCGATGCAGTAGGTCTTAGTGACGAGACAATTTGAACTCCTAAGTCACGTACTTGGGGAAGAATAGATAGAAAATTTGAATTAATGGAATAGTGGGAGACAAGAGATGGGGAACCTACACGAACAATGTTACATTTGGGAAGAGATAGTGATAACTGATTAGAAACAGTCCAATTATAGATGTCATCAAGAGCAGATTGGAATTGTGAGGTCATATGGGGGCGGGAAGACTTATCATAAGAAATATATAATTTGATATCATCAGCGTATGATTGAATGCGTACATCAGGGTAGGATGTGAGACAAGATGAAAGATCAGCTATGTAAAGAATGAAGAGAATAGGTCCTAAGACCGATCCTTGGGGAACTCCCGAATGAACAGGATAGATATTCGAGGTGACATCATCAAGTTTAACAGAGAAAACACGATCAGAGAGGAAGGAAGAGATCCAAGCTAGTAGATGACCAGATATTCCGTAATGATTACATTTAGCGATGAGCTTAGTGTGTGAAACAGTATCAAAAGCAGAGGAGAAATCTAAGTATACAATATCAGTGGATAAACCATTTGAAAGTGCACGAGTCCAATCATTCTGAGACAACAATAAATTAGACAAAACCGAAGCTTTGGGACGGAAACCGTGTTGATAGGATGGAATGACATTGTTATCGAGAAGAAAAGGAAGAAGCTTGACTTTGATCAGTCTTTCCATGGTTTTGGAGGCAGGAGATAATATGGAAATTGGTCGGTATGAAGAGGGGATAGACGGGTCTTTGTGTGGTTTGGGAATAGGGGTGATAAGTGAATGTTTCCATAGGGATGGGACAGTACCAGTATTTAAGCTAAGATTGAAAATATCGGCAAGTGGTAAAGACAAAGCAGACGCACAACGATTGAAAACTATTTGTGGGATCTGGTCATAACCAGTGCTGCATGAAGGCTTAAGTTTGCGCAATGCACGTGTGATTTCGAAAGGGAAAAATGTGAAATGAGACAGACTGGTAGATGAGGGGAGGGAAGACAAAGTTGGAAGGATACCATCATCAATAACAAAGTGAGACGAGAATTCAACAGCAAGGAGGTTGGCTTTCGTATCATTGTCAGTGAACTTATTACCAAGTGAATCAATCAATGTGTGTGGGTATTTGGTTTTGGATCTGGTGAGGGAAGCAATATGACGAAACAGGTCTCGAGTACGAGACAATTTCTTACGTTCACAATAACGATTCCACTTATTGATTAGCGACAACAGGTCTTTGCTTGCCTTATCAAAGAGAAAACGAACGCTAGGGATGGAAATCTTATGGAAAAGGGCATTTCTATGATTAATAACACGACGGATATGGGGCGGGTAAGAGGATATGGTACTACGTGGAGTACGGTAGGGAACATATGAATCGATTGAACTATGTACATGGGAGCAGAATACATCATATACTTGGTCAATGTGTGTGCAGTCATTGAAAAGAGATAGCCAATCAATTGAGGAGAGATAGTTGGACATGGAATCAAAATCAGCTCGTGCGAAATCCCTAACAAGAGAATGGACAGGAGGAAGATGGTTCGATGAAAGATTAAATGATATTCCATTATGATCAGAAGTGACAAATGGGGGAATGAGATCAATGGACGAGATTATCGATTGATCGGTCGAACAAATCCAATCGATAGAACGGATATCTCTAGTTGGGAATTTATGGGTATGTACCAGGGTGGACGATGAGAGGAAAGAAGAGAGAAGTTTATCTGAGGGAGTGCTGGGAGGAGAAAGAGAATCACTATTGAAATAACCTCCTTGCTGTTGAATTCTCGTCTCACTTTGTTATTGATGATGGTATCCTTCCAACTTTGTCTTCCCTCCCCTCATCTACCAGTCTGTCTCATTTCACATTTTTCCCTTTCGAAATCACACGTGCATTGCGCAAACTTAAGGAAGACAAATAGCCGATAACGACCAACCAAGGAACACCAAATACTAGTTTCTTGATAGCTTCAACAGTCTTCTTGCTTGAGGGCTTGTGGGTGGGCAGCATTAGCTAGCTTGGCTTCAAACGTTTCGCAACTGTTCTGCAACAAATCGATGTTATTCAACTAAATACGTGGTGAAAACGGAGTAACTACATGCTGTAACATAGAAGAGTAACGAGTATAACGAACAAGAAAACGATGTGAAAACGACGTAGCAACAGCACGAAAAATAGATCTGTTTGAAGGCCAAATTTTCCCGCAATTATTACGTATGCATTGTTGCGCACAACAAATAAGTAACACAACATTTGGATCATTGACTAACGTTATTCCAAAGTTAATCCATGGAATTAATTATTTTTAAAAAAGAAAATAAAAAACGAAAATAAATTAAATATAAGAAATTGAAAAAGTAAGAAAATTCAGAATTTCTCTTAAAAATAAGAAATTCAAAGGCAATTTTCTTAAATATAAGAAATATGAAGAATAAGAAATGTATTTCTGACATTAAAATCATCATGCATTTCTTATTTATAAGAAATTCGAAGATAAGAAATTGATTTCTTATTGTAAACTCCGCCCCTTTCTTGTATTATTTCTTAAAAATAAGAAATATAAGTTATAAGAAATTGAAAAGTAGGAGAATTTTCTGTGTGAGTACTATGTACATTTGGGCTTTGTTCACGTTAGTGTTTCATTTTTCTTTAGAAAAAAATAAAAATACCATTCATAGGTGGGCGCGTGAACACGAATTTTTATGCGCACAGCCTTGCCTTTCTATCGGAGGATTGCGCATAGCCTTGTCCCGCAAAAAAATGTAAAATTTCCAGTCAAATATGCAACAAAACAAATTGCGCACAGCCGTGTCTCTCCTTCCCTCGGTTTGCACATAGCCTTTCCTCCAGCGTACACACCTATGATACCATATGATTCTGTCTACAGTGCGCAGTGTAGACTCTACAATGGAAGAATTATTTTGGTTATATTTTTATTAAAAAATGTTTTTAATTTATGTCTGTTTCAGTGCAGCCACGTGTGGCCACCGATCGATACACCACGACGCGATTCAACAGCACTTCCCCAGTGTCACCGAAGCTGCAACCATGCGATTCGAGAAGGTGAGTAGATACTGTAACTGTGATGTTGCTCGAGTACGGTAGCTTGAATATATGAGTGATACTGTAGACAGAAGGATGATGGTTTCTGTACGAAATATTGTAGCCAGCCCTGAATCAAGAATGATCTGTTTTTTTTTATTTTTTTTATTTTCTGAAGACCCTGCAATTGTTTGAAGCGTCTTGTTGTTACCTATTTCATTCGTAATTTACTCTCTTTAGGACTCCACTCGCAAGCCTGCCGACGTGGACTTTACACGCGTCGCGGTCCGATATGTCCGCGCGCTCCAGGAGACGGATGCAGTGGCGCCAGTGCGCCCGCGCCAAGCACCCTCGAATATCTCGCGCGGAAACCTTGAAGGCTATCGGCAGCAGAGAGATTATGAGCAGAGGCCTGATTACGGTAGGTTGTCATCTCTATTAGAAGAACCTTTTGGAGACTTGAAAGGAAGGCCAATGGCCTGTTCATGTCGCGCACTATTTCTTTTCGTTGTGATATGTGGCAGCGAGAGATAATAGTGCGTTTTTAAATATTAAAATAGGCACACCTCGAGCTAATTTGAATTCCGTTCTGGCAATGGTCTCTCGCTTTTTTGTCCACAAGAGAGTGTTGCCAGAGCGGAGAGTAGAATTATTAGGCTGTCGGGAAAGTCTTGACACCTTTTTCAATAGTTTATTTCTCGAAGCAAACAGAAGTACATTATGAGTTATATGCTCCATCATGATAAACAAATGTAGCGCCAACGTTCGGTCAATGTCATACATTTTCTGCGCCCTCATTGAAATCCTTGTTATGGAAGGAAATGTCGTTTCCTTTGAAGCGATAGAACCAATTCATGATGGTGTTGTAGTGTGGGCATGTTTGTCATAAAAAATCTTCAGGAGGGTATCCGAATCCTTCATCGTGGTGTCGGATAGGAAGAGGTAAAGTGGAAGATGGCGGTTGTGGAAAGCACTAGGGACAAACATCGTTGTACTACTAGAGCCTGACTGATGGGAATGGAATGGGGAGTTATTTACTGCAAAGGCCTGTTACTGCTTATTGTTAGTATTCACTTGTAACGAGAGAAAACCAAAGTGCAACTGCGGCACACAGTGGAAAGGCAAACAGAGGTATCAAGACTTTCCCGACAACCTAATAGATCGGGGAGTTCCTTTGATAATGAGAGATCACAGCAAAGGGTGGTTTGGCTTTTTAAAAAATGCATCATATTGTAAAATACACATTGTTAAAACGTATTTTGATTGTTTAACGCATTCCTTACAGATGGCTATCAGCACGACGACCGCGAGCAACGCGGTTATGAGCCGCGCCGCGGCGGCGACGGCGGTTACGGTAGAGATCGAAAATATGACCGTGCACCGAGAGACCGTGACTACCGCAGTACCACCGATCGAGACTATGGAGATGAGAAGGACGAGGCGGGCGTCGACGAAGACTACAACGGTGGTCCTCGTGAGTACTACAACTCGCGCGGTGGCGGACGCGGCTCCTCACTCGAACAACGCGGTTCGGGCGGCTATGGTGCTCGCAGCGGATGCGGATGTTACGAGCGGCCCCTGCAGTCGAGATACGACAACAGGAGGAGGAATGAGAGGTGAGTGCAACTTAAAATGTTGATGCAGTTCACGCAAAGGCATTGGTTTGTTGCACTTGTCAAACGTGTCTTTATTATTCCTCTCTATAATACATGGTGCCAATTATTGTTCGTTCGAGTTTGGGTCTCCCCCTCAACTGTTTGTGATGTTGATGCCAAACATTGGGCGGGGAGGTTCGGGCTTGCTCGTTCATTTATAATAAATAAAGCTACTTAAATAAGTAGTAAGCACCTGATTAGCTCTTTTATTTCAATTTTGTTTCAATTTTATCTGAATAACATTCCATTTTTTGGAAATAAATCGGGATCAGATTTGCTTAATAAAGTTTTTATTTGTTTTCCTTTGTATGTTTGCAGATCGTGAAGAATTGACAAGAATATTAATAATGTTTCAAAATACTAATAAATACTTGATGATGAAAAAAAAATCAATCAAAAGATGGTGGAGATGGAAGAGAGAATGAACAGTGAGAGTCAACAATTCAAGCGTGAAATATTAGAGATGACTACAAGACCCAGGGCTACTGTAGCCGGACAGAATACTGTAGACTACAAGACATTGGGTTACTGTAGCCGGACAGAATACTGTAGATTACAAGACATTGGGTTACTGTACCCGGATAGAATACTGTACATGGTAATGTAATGGGTTACTGTAGACGGACAGAATACTGTAGACTACAAGATAAAACTGATATTCATTAATGTATTATATACTCTGTATTATAAACATACCGTATATCTATCATGATTGCTCCCTTTATTATTCGTAAATTCGCATTGTATAATATATATCCTCCCCTCTTCATGTTGTTAGTCTAATGAGCTCCGTTCTATGAATTATGAAGTAATAAACGAAGTTTAATCAAGATGTTTATATATAATTGACAGTTAATTTCAGATATTTATTATTTTTTGTATTAATATACTTTAAAAAAACATTTCACTAATTAATTGGTACGAGCATATAAAATTTCCGACTTGTATTATTAACCAATCCAAAATCGTGAGCACTAAACGCAGTAAGTCAGGCAAAAATTAGCCACCCTCTCGTAGTTATGCGGTCGGCTTTCCTGCCCCCGTGGTCGCGCCCGCACCAAAGGTATACGGTAGTTCTCTGGGTTACATTCTTTGCCGTAGTCGGTGTAGGGTAGTTCCTTGGGCACACCAGACACACACAGTCGTACTAGGAGTACTGTAGTTCCTTGGGTCGAACAACTTACTAACCTACCGTATTCCAGCCTCGTGCAACGAAGCGTGCTCTGCAAGCCGCCGCTCCAGCCACTCCTCGACTGGATGAACTATCGTCGACTTTTGATGATTCGCCGGTGTCGTCAGCGACGAAGCGACGAGGCTCGACCACGCTCATTCCATCGCCAGTGGTGAACCAGAATGATCTGTGAGTAGTTTGATCTTTGATCTCTACCCATTTTGATCTTTGATCTATATGTACAGTTTGATCTTTAATCTCTCTGCATAGTTTGATCTTTGATTTCTATGTATTTTCATCTTTGACCTATCTGTAGTTTGATCTTTGCCCTATCTGTAGTTTGATCTTTGATCTCTATGTAGTTCGATCTTTGATCTCTATATAATTTTATCTTTGGTCTCTCTGCATAGTTTGATCTTTGATTTCTATGTATTTTGATCTTTGACCTATCTGTAGTTTGATCTTTGATCTCTATGTAGTTCGATCTTTGATCTCTATATAATTTGATCTTTGGTCTCTCTGCATAGTTTGATCTTTGATTTCTATGTATTTTGATCTTTGACCTATCTGTAGTTTGATCTTTGATCTCTATGTAGATCGATCTTTTATCTCTCTGCATAGTTTAATCTTTGATCTCTCTGCATAGTTTGATCTTTGATCTATCTGTAGTTTGATCTTTGATCTCTACTCTTTCAGCACGCGCTACGTGCATCAGCTCTCACGCAGCAAGAACATGAGCATGATGTCCAAGTCGATGGCTGCTGATAAGAGTAGAATGGTGAGGATGAACGATCTTTGATCTTTTTAGTTTGCGGTCTATTCTTTGACCCATACCTTTGCGGCATTGTCGCTAGCAACAACACCTACTCGATTTAGCCGAAATTCTTTCAAAAATCAAATTTAAAAAAAAATTATTACATTTAAATACTTTATTTTTGCGTCCCGATTGTAATTTCCAGCAGCAGAGTTTGCCCACATATGTTTTGACCTATTTCAGATGCCTCCACCCGTTCCTAAAGGACGAGGCGGCAGAATTATTGATCGATCCATAAATGCGATCGATAAAGCCACTCGAAAGGCGACTGCTGCAACAATTAGAAAGCGAAATGATGAGGTCTTTGATGTTTGCAGGATCTGTATTGTGCTGCTAATTATCCCTCATATTATTCTCTAATATTATCATTCGAAGTTGAACCCCGACTCCGCCCCCTAATCAAAGTACGATATAATGACCACATATTGATTGATTCGATGTTAATCTCTTTTTTTTTGTTTTTGTTTAACTTCACCTAATTTAACGTACTAATTTAGAGCATTGGCTTGTGAGTGTCTTGGACATCAACGTGGTAGTCCATATATATCTGTTATAAACAACACTAGCTCCTTCGAACCTGTCGATCATTTTGATAAAACTACATCATCATGTGCTATTGTCCACATTAATATTGTATATTTAGTAAATGATAAGGAGGATTCTGTTGCATATTTTTTTGCATTTTGAATTTTTCAATCGACAAAGGGTAGCGGCATAAAAATCGGTACGCGCTGGCGCAGGGTTTTGCCCCCCTAGCCCTTTTTCACATTTCTCATTTTTTCAGTCATTTTTATAACTTTTGCACCAGCATTTCATTGAAATATCATCAAAAATATCATTTTTCAAACATTCCAATTTTCCCTCTTTTACCCCCTGACCCAGGGTTTCCCCCTCTACCCTCTGCCCAGGGTTTGCCCTCCTAACTTTTTTAGCCATTTTTTTGAAATGTTTCTCAGTCAGTCCTATTCCTTTGAAAGAAAAAAAATCAACCAAAAACTGTCAATTGGAAAAAAGAGCAAAACCTTCTCTGGAGTCGCAGGGATTCGAACGCCGATCTTCCTCGAAGCAGACTGGGGGACGTTCAGTGATTACTGGGAAAGCATTCCGCAAGTGCAAATTTGTAATCACCTAGCCATGAACCCCAAACATGGCTGCCAAAAGACGAAGCGCGTAGCAACCTTCGAACCTTGACATTAACTTGTCTTTCTAAGAGGACGCTCTACCGTTGAGCTGCAGCCCTCGGTGTGTATCATGCTTACCAGGGAATGGTTTCTTTGATGGTTGAAATTACGGGGAGTGACCTACATAGCAATATTCAGCATGGTCGACTTAGTTAGAATCAACTTTTAAAAATTGTCATTGATCGATTTTTTAAACGAAACAGACAGCCAAAAAAGATTTTTTGGACTTGATTTCCACTGAAACATCATATTTTTGCTTGAATTACCATGCAGACACGAAATGCTGTCGGGAGAATCGAACTTGTGTTAAAAAAGTGAAAAAAGAAAAAAAACTTTTTGGCTGTCTTTCGTGCGGCGGATATGCGACGGATTTCGTTTAAAAAATCGATCAATGGCAACTTTTAAAAGTTGATTCTTAAGTCGACCATGCTGAATATTGATATGTAGGTCACTCCCCGTAATTTCAACCATCACAGAAACCATTCCCTAGTTAGATTAACTAAATTAATTGACCCATCAGAGTCTCTTATAAGAGTAGCGCTATTTATAGGGAGAAGTACAAACTACAAACCTCGCATGCGCACTCTCTAGCTCTCTCTCCTCTCTCATCTCCCCTGTATGTCTAACCAGGTTTGTCTGTATGTCTGTGCTCTAACCAGATCCTTGTTAGAAGGAACAGACAATGCCATAGATAGAGCCAAGGAAGGAAGAAAAATGTTCTAAGGTGCATGAAGACTTCTGTAGATGAGAAACATTTGAATAACGAGTGCGATAGATTGAGAGATACACTAAGAGATTGGCAGTAGGGACAAAATGATTGGGAATTAATAGAATGACAAGGAATGGAATGATCGATCAATAAAGCAACCGCCTCTATCCTGTCTAAATACCGTATATCTACAAATTGAAAAAAAAGTATCCGTCGAATAGTAGACATCGACTACAGTATCCATCTACTACATACGTCGACTAATTTGCTTATCCGTCCACATATTACTCGTATTTCGGCGAGTAAGTAAATGAGTTCTGACTGTTTTCAATTACTAATCTATCCAATTTCAAAACGCACTCTCTGTAAGGGCGGAGGGGGAGGACACAAAGTTTCAAAATCATCCTAGGCCGTTTATATTTGGTGGTTAGAGTCCCTAGGGGTGGGATACACTTCAGCCAAAAATTAACCCGAAATATCGATTTCTGATCTACCAAAAGTGAAAAATTCAAATTGATTTTTTCGAATCGTTTCATATATCATTCGAAAGAGTATTGAAAGTTATGTAAAACTGGCAAGTTTCAAAAGATTTGGTTCAATGGTGTTTGAGAAAAATCCGATTTTATGAAAAATGGCCGGATTTTTTTCCTTTCGTTAAATAGCAAGCATTTCCCCTCTCTGCGCAATTGATATCTTATGTAAAAATGGATGGGCTATCCGAATAACACAATCATTTTAGTCATATCGGTACCAAAACATGACATATTAGAAAAAAACTAATGTGTTTTTAGCGTTCCAATCGTCGACGCAGTTTCGAATCCTGCCTCGGGTGAAATTTTTTGCAAACTTTTTTTAGTTCTGTTTTGGCTTCTAATCATCATTTTCGTTGTTTAGGACAGTTTTAATTGATTTTTCAATTATGATATTGCATGATTTTCTATTTTTCCACAAGAAATCATCATTTATTTGAAAAAAATCAACAAAAACAATAATGAACAACGACTGAGTGGTTACTGTAGATCAGAAAAAGGCCGAAGCCAAAACAACAACGTGTTGCTGTATATCAATTGAGTGTTTACTGTAGATCAACAACAGTTGAGTGTTACGAAAGATTGAGAGGGAAGCCATCCCCTTCAATCTGCAGCAGAATGGCCGCTCCTCCGTGAGTGCATTGTATATCGGACAACAAGCAGTTGGGTTTGGGTTTGGCGATGGGATTGGTCTTCTCAATCGATATACTGAGCCCTGAAGACTAGGTTGTCCTAAAGGAACCATCACTCATCTCCAGTGATGATCCCGTCGATCCAAGCCAAGCGTTTGAACCAATGTTGCACAGTGGTATACTAGGGGCCTTAGTGTTGTATACTACCGTCATACCGGTGTGTACATCGGGTGGTTTTAGCTCTGATAAAAGGACAAACAACATGACGTGTCGAACGTGCGCTAAACTGGGAAGGAAATGAAGAGGCATTTCAGCAACACTCGATGTAGGCACAATTCACTAATACGCCCAAAGATTAGTAGTAGTGACGTGTTTACTGCTATAACTGACGGGGCTAATTTATAACGTACGACTGAGCAGCGTTAGCCCAAACATACCCCTCCAAAATGCGACAAGACTTATGAATCAACCTAATACAATCGATGTGGATAGCGATGAACAAAATTTCGATAAAGAATGGAGGAATTTGCTGAACGAATTGGATAAGAACGAAGCTGATGCAATTGATGATGAGGCGTTGATATCTGATGAAGAGTTAATGGCCACATGGACAAAACAATGGTATTGGAGTATTAACCAATGTTAATTCATAGAGAAAGATGTATTCAAATGATGACGATGTATGTGATTGATATACCAAATGTATCATTTGATAAAAATGTTTAAAACTAGAAAGTTCCACTTTCAGAACATTACATTTTAGGTATAGATCGACCTGAAACCAATTAAAACTGTCCTAAACAACGAAAATGATGACTAGAAGCCAAAACAGAACTAAAAATAGCAAAAAAAAATCACCCGAGGCAGGATTCGAAATTCCGTCGACGATTGGAACGCTAAAAACACATTAGTTTTTTGCTAATATGTCATGTTTTGGTACCGATATTACTAAAATGATTGTGTTATTCGGATAGCCCATCCATTTTTACATAAGATATCAATTGCGCAGAGAGGGGAGGCAGAGAGGCGCATTCTTCTGCCTTTTCTCTCTGCGGTTCGGTCGGTTGGACTCTCCACTTAGAGACCGCCAAATGACTAGAGAAAGTGATATTTAAATGAGGGAGACAATTGGCCAAATACCTCTCCTTTGTTATACATTCCATTTTCATTTCTTGACTAAGTTCAATCGGCTGCTCTCTCATTCTCATCTCTCACAAGAGAACATTTTTGCTAGTGCAGTATTTCAATAATAATCATTTATGTTTCAATAGATATTGACTCCAATATTTATAATTCTTTTCGTTTTTGCAACTTTTTTCGCTGTCTTTTGTTATCCGCGAATCTACAGAGTATCAAATAAAAGTAACAGCTGCATGGAATTCATAGAAAAAATTTAAAAAAATGAAATTCACTTGGTCACTGAAATTTGGTTCTGATTGCACTCAATGGTGCGTGGTCCGGCGCCTATTCGGGATGAATTTGAAGTTGTTGATAATGTCAAACAGTGTTATAAATGTAAACTTTGTAATGCAGTTCTGCTCGGAAAGAAGTCAGTAAACCTGGAGAGACATTATCGGTGAGTAATTTACTGTTATTCGATTTTTAATGAGTGTTTGTTATGCAGTGTTCAGAACTTGGAAAATGCACGAAAATGCGGAAAATGCTGTTCAGAAGTTCAGCCGGAAAATGCTCTGAAAATGCTAATTTTCGAGGATTTTAAGCAAATTTTAATGGGTTTTTTGTTTAATATCAACGTTTATGGATCGCAAACGGTGTTGGGGACGCATTTTATTGATGATAAGTGATAATTTTAAATATGGACTTGTTAGGTTGATTTTTCGCAGCATTTTCGCTGATTTTCGGCTCAAAATGCTTAAAAAAGGATCATACGATATTTATTTGAGTAGCATACTATATAAATGACCTAATTTAGTTGTTTCCCATGAAACAACGAGTTTCGACGCTTTTAAAGTGTATAAAACCACCTTTTTCGAGCCAAAATCGAGCATTTTCGGGCATTTTCCGGCTGAACTTCTGAACAGCATTTTCCGCATTTTCGTGCATTTTCCAAGTTCTGAACACTGCATAAGTGTCATGCACCCATCCACTTATGTTACATGGAGCGCCGAGAACGATCGATACAAACCCGTTCACTCTGTACTACTTCTTCTTCTAATCAGTAACAGACCTCGTTATGTAATCGGAAAAGATGTAATCTGTCGGGTTCAAAGCTATCGAAAATGATCCTTTTGCATGGCAACTACTTAAAGGTGGAGACCCGCGAATGATCATGCAAATCTCTTACATCACGCTTATGCAAGTGTCTAGTGATATGCCAGAAGATAGGGAGACTACTAATTGTTCCCTTAGCGTAGTGGTAAAACTTCTGACTTGAAAGCGCATGGTCGCGGGTTCGAATCCTATTGCCGAACTTCCTATTTTCAAAAAGCGCGCCTTTGCCTGAATTTGCTAGCATGATTCATTGATGATTCTAGCGATCAATAAGCTAAATTAGCATAAAATAAATAGTGTACTGTATGCAGAATAACGTTTGCTATCATTCTGTCTTCACAGTTTGTTCATGAAAATATTCGCGGGAGTCCACCTTTAAAGTGAGAATAGTTTATAAAATTAGTTTTCTCTAGTAAATATTTCAGTGTGATCGATAAGGAGGACGACTTGAACATCGACTAACGATATCATCTCGTCCATTTGTTTTTTTTTATGATATTTTTATTGTTAATGTTTAAATTGTTTCTGATAAAAAAATTCATCTAATTAATATGTTCACTCTTTAGCCACGGACAATTCATTTGTCAAGATACTTTTGGCCAAACGTATCTTGGAAGGTATATATAGTCGCCTCTCGAAGTCATTCGTATATCACGATATACCTATGTTCGGTCAACCGCCTCTCGAGATGAAAAATTCACTCCTCTCATTTTCTCATTCGACTATGGCATATCGCTGTTTGGCGGTCTCTAGTCCCTACTGCCAATCTCTTAGTGTATCTCTCAATCTATCGCACTCGTTATTCAAATGTTTCTCATCTACAGAAGTCTTCATGCACCTTAGAACATTTTTCTTCCTTCCTTGGCTCTATCTATGGCATTGTCTGTTCCTTCTAACAAGGATCTGGTTAGAGCACAGACATACAGACAAACCTGGTTAGACATACAGGGGAGATGAGAGAGGAGAGAGAGCTAGAGAGTGCGCTCAACCTAGAGAGTGCGCATGCGAGGTTTGTAGTTTGTACTTCTCCCTATAAATAGCGCTTCTAGAGAATAGCGCTACTCTTATAAGAGACTCTGATGGGTCAACTCTAACTAGGGAATGGTTTCTGTGATGGTTGAAATTACGGGGAGTGACCTACATATCAATATTCAGCATGGTCGACTTAAGAATCAACTTTTAAAAGTTGCCATTGATCGATTTTTTTAAACGAAATCCGTCGCATATCCGCCGCACGAAAGACAGTCAAAAAGTTTTTTTTCTTTTTTTACTTTTTGAACACAAGTTCGATTCTCCCGACAGCATTTCATGATAAAAATCTTAATGAAGAAATAGAGAAGATGAAGCTCGTTAAAGAAGACCAGCATATTGAAAAGCTGCAAGAAAAGGTAACCTTATTTATGGAAAGTAGTGCTATACAGAAACTGGAGTGGGAGAAAAGAAAAATTCAGATCCGGAGAGCAAGAGTAGAAAAAAACAAAAAGTTATCAATTTGGCTAAAACTAATTTTAAGGTAACCTTATTTATGGAAAGTAAATAAGGTTACCTTAAAATTAGTAAAAATTTATGGAAAAATTATAGAATAAAGAGAAGGAAAAAAAGAAAGAAGGAAAACCTTATCATGTTGAAGAATCAGCATGAGGAAAGAAAGAAGGAGCTTATGAAGATAAGGGAAAATGTCGAAAATGAACTTCGCAAAATGAATTAAATGTTATTGTTTTTGTGAATCGATAAATTATGTTGTGATCTTTACGCTCTTGCTAACTTGTACATTTACAAGGGAGAAAACTAAGCATTCATGAGAGTGCACAAAAACACACTATCTCTTATCAGACTCTGATAAGAGACTATGGGAGAACAAATAAAACCTTTTGACGGGGGCAAAGGACTATAAGAAGTTGTAAAATGGCTGAGAAATTTTGAAAAAATGGTTAAAAAGTCAGGAAGGCAAAACAGGAGGGCAGAGGAGGGTGGCAGTGGGGGAAACCCTGGGTCAGGGTAAAAGAGGGAAAATCGGAATGATTGAAAAATGATGTTTTTGACGATATTTCAATGTAAAGCTGATGTAAAAGTTGTAAAACGGTTGAAAAAGTGAGAAATTTGAAAAGGGGGTTAGGAGGGCAGAAACCTGACCAAGCGGCGACCGATTGTATACTACTTGAGACACTCAATTTTTCACAATCGACCTTACTTAGCCACTGATTGTCTCATATTTGAGAACACGCAATCTACGTATGTCCAATCCTTTATACTCTATAAATCGTGAATATTTTGTTGTTCTATTATACTTTTGACGTAATTTACGCGCAGGTCACCAAAGTATTGGCTGATACACTAATGAGAAGGGTGTGTGAGCTTCAGTAAAAGAATTAATCTCAGTACTGCTATAACATCGTGACGATGTGCATATCGACTTGTTGATCGAAAAAATGTCGTATTTGTGAATTTTCTTATTGCTATTAGATAGAACCTCTAAAATCGTATTGAAAAGTTTTAAATTGTGGATGAAGTATCGCTGAATAAGCATCGTATCAGCATATTGAATGATATTTCTATTTTGTTGAGCAATTCTTTGCTGTATTCACATGTATTAGCTCACCGATGGCATAGTGAACCATAAGCAAGCATCAGATCTATCCATACTCAGGCAAAATCTGTGGAAAGTTATGGGAATGTGTCGCTTGTGTAGAAGTCACATAATAATAATAATATTTATTCACGTCAAGCGATCGCTAGGAGAACTTTACACAGATTTTGCCTTATGGTTAATTTTGCCATCGGTAACTTTCCACAGATTTTGCCTGAGTATGGATAGATCGGATGCTTGCTTATGGTTAACTTTGCCATCGGTTAGCTAATACATGTGAATACAGCAAAGAAGTCACATGTGCAACCGATAAATAAAGTGGTTATAGTCTTATGCCTGAATCTTGAACTACAGTATCGTCCAAAAGTAATGGGACACTTTTTCATTTTTTTATAACTTTTGAACCAGGAAAGCAATCAAGCTGATCTTTTGAGTCAAAGTAGAGAATTTATCAAGGAATATTACTATGATATGTTGGTGTAATTAAATTAGTTCATTATTGCGTAGTAATGACGCAATCGAATTACACTTTTTTGAAAAATTTTATTTCTTTAGTCAAAAGTCCTGTTCTTCTGAAACATTGTGAGAGTGGGGAACCCCACTAGGGCTGCACAGGCAAACAATCCGGAATCGCTCCGACTCCGATTTCAAGCTGTAGCAAGGTTGAAAAATTGACTTCCAAAATTTAAAATTCGGCTTCTAGATGTGGTAACGACCCGTTTTAAGCACCAAAATGATGCTAGTGACGAGTAATGTTTCGCCCCAGATTATGGTAGTCATAGCTCTTCATTCGCCCTCAGGGCATGAAAAGAAATATTTTTGGAAGGACTGATTTTGAGACCCTACCGTTCGGAGGGTAGGCCTTCTATAATTATGGATCCTCCGCAGGCATTTTTGTAATGTATCATATATTTACTTCCATTATTTTGGTTTAGTTCCGATTCCTTTCAGACCCGCAGCAAACGTTCTGCTGTGGTCTACTCGGTTGCAGCGCGTAAAGATCAAAGTACAAAAATCAAAGATCAAAGAACAACAATATAGTAAAAACTTTTGTGAACATCTTTAACATATATTAGAGCTTTGAAAATAAGAAATTTCATCAAAAGAGGCGCAGGAACGAAAGCAAAGAGTGAGAAAGTGCGAGTGCGCGCTACGCGCTGCGACCGAGCAGACCTCAGCAGAACGTTTGCTGCGGGTCTGAAAGGAATCGGAACTAAACCAAAATAAGGGAAAAGCATATATGATACATTGCAAAGCTGCATGCTGAGGAACCATCATTTTAAAAGACTTGCCCTCCGAACGGTAGGGTATCCAAATCAGTCATTCCAAAAAATTTGTTTTTTCATGCCCTGATTGCGAATGAAGAGCTATGACTACCATAATCTGGGGCGAAACATTACTCGTCACTAATATCATTTTGGTGCTTAAGACGGGTCGTTAGCACATCTAGAAGCCAAATTTTAAATTTCGGAAGTCAATTTTTCAACCTCGCTACAGCTTGAAATCGGAGTCGGAGCCATTCCGGATTGTTTGCCTGTGCTGCCCTAGTGGGGTTCTCCACTCTCACAATGTTTCAGAAGAACAGGACTTTTGACTAAAGAAATAAAAAATTTCAAAAAAGTGTAATTCGATTGCGTCATCACTACGCAATAATGAACTAATTTGGTTACACCAACACATCATGGTAATATTCCTTGATACATTCTCTACTTTGACTCAAAAGATCAGCTTGATTGCTTTCCTGGTTCAAAAGTTATAAAAAAATGAAAAAGTGTCCCATTACTTTTGGACGATACTGTAGCTATGTGTGTGCCCGCAAAGCTCTATTCCTAGCCACAAAACAGTCACGATTGATATGAATAGTGTTTCACAGCGTTTCTAGAGCGGAATCTAGCGAGACGACGAGAGAAAAAGAGAGACAACGCGCGCGCGAGAGAGTTCAGACAGTTAGACACACACGCAACGCGGCACGCAACGCATGAAAGGGCGCGGAGGAGAGAGACTCCGACCCGCTCACACATCGTTTCTAGAGCGGAATCTACCGAGGCACGGCGGTTCAATAACAGTAATTAAGAGCAACTCTGGATTTTTCAAACCTATTGCAAAATTGGCCAAAAAAGTCTTAACACGAAATTTCAAATGAGATATACGATATGATTGGGCGCGTTGCGGCGACGCGTTGCGGCTGCTCGCCATAGGAGCGCTTCTGACTGCAGCTATCACCGGGTTTTGCGAGCTAGGGAACATGCTGAGATGGCTTAGTGGCTAGAAGTTTTCTTTAGCGATCCGAACACCGTAAGTTCGAATCCCGCCCGGTGCAAATCAACTTTGCCGATTTTTCAAAGTGCGGGAGGATTCAAGACAAAGTTAAATGTAGGGATTTCCCTCCAATGAACGAGAGACAACGCGCGCGAGAGAGAGTTCAGACAGTTAGACACACACGCGACGTGCGATGGGTCAGATTTCAGTATAAATTGTCCAAATGGTCACTATATGCGGGGTATGGTTATGAGTTGTTGTAAACTACCGTAATCTACCGTAACCCGGTTCGGTTGGTCATGTCAAGTGCGGTGGGTCAGATTTCACTAAAAATCGTCAGAATGGCCACTACGTGTACTTTACAGTAATTGACAACAGTTCATAACTATTTCGCACACATTTCGGTCATTCCGACAATTTTTAGAGAGATCTGACCCATCGCACTTGATCTGACCCACCGAACCGGGTTACGGTAGTTTACAATAACTCATACTGATAGCGCACACATAGTGAACATTTGGAGAATATATATTGAAATCTGACCCATCGCACTTGATCTGACTCACCGAACCGGGATACGGTAGATTACGGTAGTTTACAATAACTCATAATCATACCGCGCACATAGTGACCATTTGGACAATTTATTCTGTAATCTGACCCATCGCACTTGTTCTGACCCACCGAACCGGGTTACGGTAGATTACGGTAGTTTACAATAACTCATAATCATACCGCGCACATAGTGACCATTTGGACAATTTATACTGTAATCTGATCCATGGTACTTGATCTGACCCACCGAACCGGGTTACGGTAGATTACGGTAGTCCGCCATAGCTAATAATGATATTGCACACGTAGCGGCTATTCAGACATTTTTTAGTGAAATCTGACCCATGGCACTTGATCTGACCCACCGAATCGGGTTATGGTAGATTACGGTAGCTCACCATCGCGTGGACGCGTTTGCGCGTGTCGCAAGGGTCCTGACAGCAAGTTGAGAGACCTGGGTCTCTGAGGGGCTCTTTGGCGGTCGGCAAACCACATCAAGGGAGGCGATGCAAGGCTCCACCCTGAATCAACATTCGAGCGTTACATCCATTTTAGGACCTCGGTTTCACATGGTTCCGGATATGGTACCGACTTCGGACTGATGGTTCTCGTAGCCGATGTGAGGCCGAGTTGGAAAAGATCAAAGGTCAATTATTGGTTGGATATATACAGGTGATGAGGAGTCGAACGATACCCTTCCCGCTCGTCTTGAATGATTTTGAGCGAAATCACGCCTCATTGCAAAAATGTAGCGGAGTTAGCAAAGATCAAAGATCAATATGTGACATGATAGTGTTACCGATGCTGATCACAATGATACCCATCCCATGGTTCTAGGACCCCGACGAACCGAGTTATTCCCCGTTGCGGAAATGTCGGTTGCGGAAATGCCGTTGCGGAAATGTCGGTTGCGGAAATGTCACCCCCCCCCCCCCCCCCCCCCCCCCCCCCCCCCCCGCATAATTGGCATTTTGAAAAAGATATTTTATTTCCAAATTCGAACAGTGAAAATTTTGCAAACAACCCGAAGAGCAGGGCTGTGCATTTTTCGTTTTTTTCGATCTTTCGGGTTTTCTCGAAAAAAATTTTCGACGAAAAATTTTTCGAAAAAATTCGAAAAAAACGAAAAATGCTTTTTCATCAAAAGCAGAAAATTTCAAAAATTAATGACATTTTAACAAAAATTTAAAATTTGGAGACAAAAATTACAATTTCTCTTGAGTAACTATGTGTTCTTTATCATTTATGCAGCATCAATAAATAAATAAATAAAATAAGCAAAATCATTCGAGGTAAAGAGGTACCGCTCTAAAAACACCGAGCGGGTTCGAACCCCGGTTCGATCCAAATCTTTTGCTGATTTTTACAGACACAGAAAATGTGTTCCTAGGTATTTTTTCGTACTAAGAATGATGAATCAAGTTGCTTTGAGTACATTCTGAGCTGGAAAACGTTCAGTTTATGGCAACACATCGCGCGGAGTTGGGGCGCGCGCGTGTAATCTCGATGGCGGATATCTCGGCTCTAAGAGCAGGTAGGCCTTCACTTCCAAAAACATAAATGTTCAAAAACAACTGAAACGTTTTTTTCACGTGGAAAAGCAAAATATGTTTTTTTCAAATTTTTCGGAACTCGGTGATTTTGTGTTTCAAATAACTGTCATATATGGGTATTTTGAGCTCGTAATGTATTTTCGGATGTTTCTGAGTCATTTAAAGGGAGTGTGAAGAGATGGGCATGTAGGGGTCAAAATATAGCAAAAGACCTTCCGGCATCGACAAAATGTCCGAAAAAATTTAGAAAAAAATATTTAACTGGATATCTATAGAGTTCAATTTGGTGGTGTGATCTGTCGGCAGAGCCCGCACTCGGCGCACCACGTGGTGTGCATACCGCACCTCTTCAATGATCGTTAGAGTTTTCACTTTTTCTGAGCTTTTCATAGATTTTTCTTCAATTTTATTCGCATATTGGCTTTCTGGACTATATGTATGAGTATGATGATCTTAGTGTAGTAAGAAATAACCTGCAGGAACTAGCTATAAAATAAGATACGATAGTTATTGCATGTACCGTATCCGATCATCCTTTCAACTGCCACTAACTCTAGGAGCGAAATTATTCACGTATTTATAATATTAGCAAGATTAATCAATACAGAGCAATTGCTAATATGACACAAATAATCACAAAATAAACGAAGGATACGTAGTATGGTAGGCTGTCTTCTTATGATATCGATTCGATATTATCGACGAGCGTCATCTAGAAAGCATCGTCCTCTTGTAAATCTGAAAATGATTTCATTGAGGAAGTATTGAGCAATAACATCAAAACGATTTCTAACAGAGCTAATAGAGCGTAAGTGTCATTATCCGACGACGGCCATTTTGCGGCCGCAATTTGGACGTCCGTCCGTTAAGAGCGTAACGCGTTTGATAGTCATAGCAATTATGAATGTATTAAGTAGTGTAAGATAGGGTTGATTATCTAAAAGAGTAGAAAGAGTTCGTTAAAATAAGAGCGGTAACTCAGTAGACGTAATGTTGGAAAACCGTTTGCCGACAAACGTGACGTCACAAGCGTGGGGGGAGGCATTCGCCGATAATCCTCCCCCTACGCTTGTGACGTCAATTTTTGTTGGCAAACGATCATTTCATAAGCGGACATGGCCTGGCAAACAAAAAATTGATATTATTATCGGTCTAACTTTGACCTATAATTCCATGCGTTGCGGGCGTCATCAGAGCTACTTTGAAATGCTTTTCCCGCCATGCCCGGAATCAATCGTTATTGTTGTATACAAGTAAAATCATACTATATACTACATTCTATGCATGATAATGAGCAATTTTGGTGGACATGCATGAATTGAAACACCCTAGAAAGATAAGCTAAATAACTCCAAAGATAGCGAAACGCGTAATAATAATGAATGAGTGCACTAAGTACATTGTGGCACACTACTGCTGAATGATGAAAGCAAGGCTGATAGCGGAATGAACAAGAGCATGAAGAGGCTAGTTCTAACAGTCATACTTGGGCAGCCTTTGTCGCTAGAAATCAAAATCGTGCGGTTGTGAAGCAAAAAGAGCATATAAATATAATAATTTCGAAAAATTGTTTAAAAAAATTCGCGACTTTGGCTAAGTTGGGTGGATCGGGTGCAAAAATCGGATGGGTGCTGTCGAAAGGGAGAATGTCACCACGTGTAAGAACTTATATGGAAATGAGGTTGACAATGACACGAAAGAAGATGTTTTCTGAGGACCAATAATATGAGGAACAAGCTGTTTGATATAGCATTTATTTCGCTCAAATTTTTGGAAGTTATGAAAGATACGCCAACTTCAGCTAACTTAGTGAAAAGTTCCAACGCTATAAGCATAAGAAAGAGTTAATTATGATTAGATGAGCATTAATAAGCACAACTATGCCTGTGAACAGTAACAAGCATTAAATATATCAATAAATCAAAGAGTAAAACGTTTAACAAAACACAAGAAAGATGAAAACAACAAGCAAAAACGACTGCCGACGACATAAAATGCTTGCCGACGACAAAATATTTTTATCAGACAATACGCAATTGTGCTGCACGACCGGAACGATTTAATAAGATTATAATTTTCGAACCTATTTTAAAATTCTAATTTTAATTATAAAAAATTTTTTTCTCGATCAATTGTTGTAACATAACGATATAAAGCCTTAATCATCAAATCGTCTTGATCTGCAGACTTCCTTTAAACAACTTTGTTGCTTCTTGATAAAGGAATAAGTCGTTCTTTCCTTTGACAGGTCCGAGGTCGCGTTACTAAAATCAACGCCATTTTTTTTGCATGTCTCAAATCCTCTGAAACTTGGGTCATTTTTAGACACATATGGGTGCAATAAAACGCGCATAGAAGAAAAGTGCACTTTTTTCCGATTAGGAAAGTTACGTCACTTTTTCATAAAACCGACCGCCCCGCACCGGCGCATGGTCGACAAATGACGTCATCAACTGCGAAATGTTGCCCAAGATCTCCTCTTTCGATGCTTTTTTTGGAAAAGTTTCTATCATTATTTAGAACGGAGTTCGGATCATTTTTCTGACGCACACTCGAGCCAAAAATACCGTGCCTGCCAACTTTGACCTACCGCTACTCGAAAATGAGAGCAGATATGCAAATTCGGCCAACGCAGTTCGATAGAGCATCGTTCAAAGTACTTAATCTGAATTTTTCAGGGGGTCGAAATTTCTATGTCCGCGGACCCTCCGAAACGGTCGATTTTCTCGCGATTCCTCTCATATACAAACCAGTCGGTCGCTCGCGCCTACGGCGCGCATTATCGACTACACTGTGCCTGCTCGCGCGCAAGGCTGGGTTGTATGTTGTTTATTGACGTTTGTTTAAAATCAGCAGTTTTTTTTGAGAATTTCTTCGTATTTGTGAATCTATCTGAAGTGGATGACACTTGACGATGACTTCAAAGAATTTTACTCAAATCTGACCAATCGTACTTCTTCTGACCCACCGAATCGGGTTACGGTAGTCTACAATAGGCATAATCATATAACTCGAAAGTAGTATAGTGCGCTTTGGAGAACCATTTTACCACACACGATGATCAAAGGATGCCGACACATCAAAGGTTGCCGACATCATAATTTTGATTGACAGGTGACAGGTACACGTGTTTACACATGTTAACAAGTACATGTGTTAACAAGCAAAAAAACATCTGTCAATGTCCGGGGGGTGGTCGAACCTCTGGCTCTCATATATACCTCTCACAAGGGAATGGTCTGAAGACACATATCCCGATCTTCACGAAACTTTGAGGGCATCCTAATTAGAACACGCTGATTTCAAATCCGTTGTAAAAACCTGCACATTATTTTATTGAAGAGCACAATACAACATTTTGTAAAAAATAGCAAAAGATATACGTCAGGTGGGAGTCGAACCTGCTCCTCCCATAAAATGCTATTCCGCGCCCTAAACCACTCGGCCACCAATACCATTCTGAAGACAGCGTTAAACGATGTTATGTAGCCAGTGAAAAATCTATCTCGCTTCGAAAAAAATAATGTGCAGGTTTTTAAAACGGATTTGAAATCAACGTGTTCTAATTAGTATGCCCTCAAAGTTTCGTGAAGATCGGGATATGTGTCTTCAGATCATTCCCTTGTCAGATCAGTCGAGCCTCTTATTCGCGGCTGCACGTCAAATACTTCTCCCTACAATTTGACGCATAAAGAAATTGTTTTATCGATTAGAAATAACAACTAATCAATCAATATTTCAAATCAATCAAAATTATAGAAAGCAAATTTCTTTTTATAGCACGAGAAGTACTGCTTCTACAAGAACCCTGCCAAGACCGCCGTCTGAACGACTTATTTTTCGTTAATTTAACGACTTAACGAATTAACGAAAATTTTCATTAACGAACATCTCTGGTACTGACCTTCGTTCGTCGCGATGTGCACGGAGAGAAGCTTTTGCTCAGCTTCTGGTATTGCTCCCACGTCCCCGTATACTGGAGGGTCCTGGATAAGGGCCACATGGTGACCGCGAGGGACCTCTGCAAAAAAACTGGAGGAGGTGGACAGGAGACTCCCTCTGGTCCGACCGCCACGCCTCCAAAAGCAACTTCACTTCGAAAACGCCGGACCCCATGTGGCGAAAGTTACCTCGGCCAAGCTACACCAGTTGGGCTTTGACCACATCCCTCACCCACTGTACTCCCCTGACATCTCCCCTCCCGACTACCATGCCTTCCGCATCCTGCAGTCCTTCCTCACCGTGAAGAAGATCGAAGAGAACGCCGACCTCTAGTACCAGATCAGATTGATTGACTCGCGGCCGAAAGGGTTTTGGAAGGATGGCATGCGCGAGCTGGCTGAACGGTGGCAAGAGGTGGTGGATGCCGACGGGGAGTATATTGGCTTCCATCATTGATTGAGTTAAGAAATATTTACATTATTTTTTTTTCTGGGAAAATATACCGAACTTATTACACTCCCTAATACTTCCTCATTCACTATCAGTAACGTATCGATTTGTTTTATCATTGATGGAATATTAACGGCTTTCAATTGTTTGAACCATTCGCTTATCTTTCTTTGTCTCTTTATCAGCAGCCACTTATCCATAGGCCGAATAGCTACGTTACAGATTTGTAAAATGCGGTCAGGTTTTCATAAAATGCTGTAGGGTTTTGAAAAAAATACAAAACGCTGTCAGGTTTGGTAGTCTGTCACGTTCCCTTTCATTGTTTAATACAAGTCTGGTCATTACTTGTTTCAAGAATGATTTATTCTTGCAAACACGAATACAACACAATATGAAAACCAACAAAAATACAATATCGTTGAAAAAGTCAAAAGCCTTAGCCTTATAATACGGTCTCAATATAACGCCTCGGGTATGTAACGGGAGTGCACCTGAAAAAGATTGATAACTAACACTACTTAGTGTTATACAGTCCCGCACGTTCGCGCTCCCTAAACGCGGCCCCCGCGGCCCGCGGGGGGCCGCATCATGCCGCATCGATGAATAATTGTTTTTTTCAAACATTTCATTGCTTGTGATCGTTGCATCATCAGATAATATTAATATCCCCGCAGAAACGAAAATTTTTGGTTGAGTGTGAACAGCGTCACACAGCCAGCAGTGCCCCCGAAACGCTGCATGATGCGGGCCCCCGCGGCCCGCTGCGTGCCGCATCATGCCGCATCGGTGAATAATTTTTTTATTCAAACATTTCATTGGTTGCGATCGTTGCATCATCATGTCCGCTCCCTTCATTTGATGATGCAACGATCACAAACAACTAATTGTTTAAAAAAATTTATTCATCGATGCGGCATGATGCTGCCCCCCGCGGGCCGCGGGGGGTCGCAACCTGCCTCGTTTAGGGAGCGCGAACGTGCGACCCGGTCCACACTCAACCAAAAATTTTCGTTTCTGCGGTGATATTAATATTATCTGATGATACAACGATCACAACCAATGAAATGTTTGAAAAAAATTATTCATCGATGCGGCATGATGCGGCCCAGCGGGCCGCGGGGGGTCCCGTTTAGGGAGCGCGAACGTGCGGGACTGTATATCACGGGTCACCTGTAAAAGTGTAGCAACGTCAAAAAAAATCGAAAAATCGCAGATTATCGATTTTTTGTGACCTACCACATAAACGATAGTAACTCGATCAATTTTGATCGTACAGTGAGCAGAGAGATGTCATTCGAATCCTATTCTAAAGCTCTCCAAAAATGTTGTTTATGACCCGTTCGCTGCTAAGTCGTATTTAGGGCGAAAAACGCGAAAATCATTTTTATTGACCAAAAAAGCGAAGTTTTCTCGAAATTTTTTTCTTGACCCCATCCGTTTTATTGCAAAAATTATGTCTTCAAACTACGCAAAATATCACTATCTAGTTCACTGCCCGTATCTCTTGGCCCTCAGGGTCGATTACTGTGTAGCTCACGGACTTGGCCGATTTTTGATCTATTTCCGCTTTTTGATCGTATCTCACTTCAAAGTTGTCCAATTACCTTTTCAAAAAATAGAAATGATTCTCTCGGAAAAGAGATTGAAAAGTGTACTATTGTCCAAATTCCTAGATCAAGCCGTTTTCGAGTTATCAACGGAAAACTGCTCCAATTTTGATTTTTACCGCTTTCACGCGTTGAACACAGACAATATTGCATTCGCACGACAATAATAGGCCCATATCGGAATCGTATCTCTTATCATATAAACATATCCCCTATCGGAATCGTTCAAGGGATACGAGCACGCACCAAAGCATCCGCGACCCATAGGATGGGCACTTCGCATTCGGAAGAAGAGTGCACCCTACGACCCCGTTGCGAGAGGGGTTGCTCTCCCTATAAAGGGAGTGTAACCCCCTTCAAAAGAAGTCCGGAAAATCAGGTTTGGATTCCCGTGAATGTAAATTTTACTAAAAACTCATCAATGCTGTCCAAATGATTATTTTTTTATATATTCTAAGTAAGTTTTTCAATCACAACTTTTTTCAAAGTCAACCGATCGAGCCCAGATTTTCAAGGAATATTTTTTTGTGTTTTTACGTGTCTTACACAAAAATCACCTAGGTTGAGTATTGTGTTGTATTGTATACTACACTTTACCGGAAATATAGTTATGCCGCACAGCCATAACCAACAACAATACAATATCCAAAAGCTACCGTACCTCACCAACATGGAAAGAAGTTCATTCTCCGCTGTCATGCCACGCTTCGTGAAGTGACCGAAGCTGAAAGATCGGCTACCGTAGTTTAGCTATGCCATAACTCACACTATCTAAGAAAATTCAATTCAATTCAATTTATTCATATCAAGTATTATAATAGATGAAGGAAGGGCCGTTCTTCAGTTCCTCCAATGGTATAGACCACCATTGCGCATTGATCCTCTTGAACTCATCTAGTTCAACAATTCAACAACTGATTTTGTTTGTATCGACGAAAAATGAATTTTCTTGTTGAATGCAAGATAATTAAACGCTCCATGAGTGAAGTTCACTGGTGCTTGGCAATATCTTCCAATTGAAAATACGCTTCACAAGGGTTTGGAGTGTTTTGGTTTTCCTAAAAAGTTCATTCCAATTTCAATCGATTCGGCAGTAGACACAATCGAATCCTTGACTAATTCTAAGAAACTATGCGAAGTGTTTTGGTTCAATGATCAACAGGAAAAGGAAATTTTCGAAAAAAATGTCACATTAAAGATGGAGGCCCTCAAGTTTTTTCGTAATAAGACTGTTCAGATAGAATGATCGAGATTCATTCCGCGATTCGAAAGACATATCTGATATTAATTCCCGATATGTTTAAAGCGCACTATGCGCATTGAAAATACAACTTTCAAGGCATGTAGAGAGTGCCCATCCGATTTGCATACTTGCTCCCTCATTTCCTCATTATCCTTTACGCCACTTACCATATAATATAAACAATGGCCAACATGCTTATCGTGGCGGGAGTCAGTCATGCCAATTCAAGCTTCTCCTTCTTTAAATTAAGACACCGGCTCAGTAATATTCGAGAGTTGAGCCAGTGACCCCAGATCAGGGCTGGGCGTCAAATGAAAATTTGACGGATTCGTCAAAACGTCAAATTGACGGTTAGAAAATCCGTCAAATACCGTCAAATCCGTCAAATTCGTCAAAATATTGTAAATGCCTCTTGCTTAATTCAAAATCATCTTTTAACAAGGGTTTTCAACTGATAGCAACAAAAAAAAACAACGACATAACATAAACATGGAGTCGTAGATAATTACTCAAAATCATAAATTTGGATGTTCTTATTACATGACGAAAAGCGATTTTGTTCGTTACTGAACACATTTACAGTATTTCATGTATCGTGAGAAATAAAGGGATAGTATTCGAAAAATATATAATTTAAAAATTACATATTATTATTGATTATTCTAGCCCATTTCAGCTTTTATTGTCGCTTTAATTTTTGACGAATTTGACGGATAAAATTTGACGGTATCCGTCAAAAAATAATTTGACGGATGGATACCGTCAATCCGTCAAATCCGTCAAATCGTCAAACGTCAAATCCCAGCCCTGCCCCAGACATCGACCTCACCGATTTGGCTCAAAAATTTTTTATGGATACCCCCATGGGCCCCCATCACAAAATGGGTATTCATTTGGGTTGGTTCCTTGAAACACAGATGTGGCGGGTTTTCGAAATTTGAAAACTCGATTTTCACCAAACAAAAATGGAACGACCTAGGACCAATGTTAGTGTCGATTAATTATAAGTATAAATAAACAACAATAACTGGATATACGACGGTCCGGAGATCCGATCGCAAACTGATTTTTTACCTTCTTAAAACATTCTAAAATTAATTAAAATTTTAAAACAAAAAAAAAGTGCAGTCCAATTTTTACCTCTTCTTATAGAGCAAAAAATTCTGCGTCGAATGAGCGAAAAAAATTAAAAAATCGAAAGGTACCTATTTTGGGAAAAATGGACCTGAAGATAACCCGAAAATATTTTTGTTTTCAAAACCCCTCATGTTTGTTCTCATATTGAAGAGCTCGTCGAGTGGAACAACTTCCATGTTGAACGTTTTGTCTGAAACTCATGTACAAGATAAACACATGAATTAAGATTTATTGGATCTTAATCGTTTAGATTGCTTGTATCTTGAGAACAAACGACTTTCATAGAATACGACCAACAGAAAAAAATGACGCACTCGAAGAGTTCTTCAAAATGAGTATACACATGGCAAAGGTTTCGACAACTTTTTTTCAAGACCACTTTCCAGGCCCTTTCAGCATGGGGGTCTACAATTTTTTTCGTGAAACAGCAAAATAAGTATGGATTTTTGCGTTCTACAATATAGGCGTAATCACTTTGTGCAGAAAAAGTATTTTACTTTCGTTTTACTCAATGGGTGAACAACCGTGTGAATAAATTAAACTCATGTAGTTCTCTCGTACATGAGTTTCAGACATAACGTTCAACATGAAAGTTGTTCCACTCGACGAGCTCTTCAATATGAGGACAAATATGAGGGGTTTTGAAAACAAAAATATTTTCGGGTCATATTCAGGTCCATTTTTCTCAAAATAGGTACCTTTCGATTTTTTAATTTTTTCACTCATTCGACGCGAACTTTTTTGCTCTATAAGAAGAGGCAAAAATTGGACTGCACTTTTTTGTTTTTAAAATATTTTATTTTCGTTTTACTCAAAATTAGCAGGAAAACGTGTGAAACTCTTTTGTACATGAGTTTCAGAGAAAACGTTCAACATGGAAGTTGTTCCACTCGACGAGCTCTTCAATATGAGAACAAACATGAGGGGTTTTGAAAACAAAAATATTTTCGGGTCATATTCAGGTCCATTTTTCTCAAAATAGGTACCTTTCGATTTTTTAATTTTTTTCGCTCATTCGACGCAGAATTTTTTGCTCTATAAGATGAGGCAAAAATTGGACTGCACTTTTTTGTTTTAAAATATTAATTAATTTTAGAATGTTTTGAGAGGGTAAAAAATCAGTTTGCGATCGGATCTCCGGACCGTCGTATATCCAGTTTTTGTTGTTTATTTATACTTATAATTAATCGACACTAACATTGGTCCTAGGTCGTTCCATTTTTGTTTGGTGAAAATCGAGTTTTCAAATTTCGAAAACCCGCCACATCTGTGTTTCAAGGAACAAACCCAAATGAGTACCCATTTTGTGATGGGGGCCCATGGGGGTATCCATAAAAAAATTTTGAGCCAAATCGTTGAGGTCGATGTCCAGCACTTCCTGGAATCTCACTAAGCCAGTTTCTTAATTCTCACCATTTTCCAATGGGAAATATAAAATTTTAATTTCCTCAATTACTTCTAATATTATAACACATCTTCAACTTAAAAAGTGTACTTTACAAAAAATAGATATTGTGAACGAATCAATTTTGTTGTTGTTGTTGTATGAATTATGGTGAGGGTAAGACGGCGAGATTTCCTAATCATTTTTTGGCTTTTCTGCTAGTTTCATGCGTATTTCAACACCATGACCCAGGTGTGCAACTGCTCATTCGATGGTTCATTCGATGGTTCGGGGTGCAGCTGCACCGGAGAATATCTTATAGAAATAGATACAGTGGCGGCCAGAAGGTAAACATTTTGGATTTTGCAGGATAACTTTTCTCGTAGTTACCAAATCAACTTGAAATTTTGATATAGTGTGCTCAAACATGTTTCACAAGGCATACCGAGGAATGGGGCCGGTTTTTCAATTTCAGCAGCTTCCAGGCTACAGTATCCCAAAATGATTGTATGGCTCATTTTGAGGAAGTTACTTCTCATCTTGTTGTTAAACGTATTCATGCATTTTTTTCCCTGTTTTTTCTTCAAATAGTAAAAATAAATTAAACAAATTTATCAACATTTTCAACATGCTAACGTTCAAAATAATTGATTAAATAATTGGCAAAGAGGATAACTCACGGGGCTATGTCTGAGCAACAATTCAGGTGCAAATCAATAATTATTATAAACAGATTAAACTAAACAATAGTAACTTAAAATTTAGTTTCCGTATATCTGACTGATCCAACGACGTCCGGCGAGCAGGACCGTACGATAGCAGTTGCAATCATGATACTATTGACTCGCTACAGTGGACATAGTCCGAGTTCCTGTGCATCATGAAGCTTCTACCTAAGTGATTCATCGTGGGGACGATCTTGTGGACATCATCTTGAACCCCGACTGGCCTAAGAGCGTAAAACCAGGCCGTTCGAGCCAAGAGATAGAACATGGACTCGTCCAATCAGACGACCTTTCGCAAATCTATGACTGTCCATTTTAAACGACCTTTTGTCCCCCAGATGATTATCTCTGTTCTTAATCTGTTAGGAGAGATTATATATATATATATATATATATATATATATATATATATATATATATATATATATATATATATATATATATATATATATATATATATTCAGACCATTCATGCCGCCCCGGATGATGGCGCGGAGGATATCAAGGGAGAGATGTCGCACGCCTATCGGTTTCGCCATAATTTAAAAACAAAAATACAAGAAGCATATAATTAATCAACAAGTTTCAGTTCGATCGTTTTCTTGAATGGAGAATAACAGTTCTCAGAGACGGAAGAATAAGAACTTGCAAGAAAATTCCCCCTGCCCCTGACTTACTCTTCTGCACTTAGTGCTGATAAGATAAATGTATTGTATTATATAATTAGAAAATAAACAAGCAAAAATGATGAGAAAGGTTGGTACTTTTATAATTCTCAATATACCTGCGATATGAATATTAATATCTAATAAATGGAAGAGTATCGATAAATAACTATAGTAGTATACGCAAATACTTTTTAAACGTTGAAAAAATATTTTAAAGTTCGTGGCAACTTCAAGTACTCAAAATAAGGCATGTCGTAATTTTGGGATACTGTAACCTTGAAGTCGTCTAAATTTAAAAGCCAACCCATTGTCTCGGTATACATTGTGAAACATGTATGAGAACACATTTATAAAAATTTCAAGGTTATTGGATAACTACAAGAAATGTTTTCTTTCTGGCCACCACTGTAAATAAATTATAACACTCCTTATCCATCTTCTGTATTTCATTCTATTCAATTATTCTTATATCACGGATCTACTGTAAAAGTGTATGAAGTCATTGTACATGAAAAAAAATTAAGCTTCCTTTTTTATTGATAGTTGTTAGACTGGCCTACCTGAGTGCGAAAACAACATTTTCAAATTTTGTTTTTCGAAATTTGCATATCTATGCAATTTTTGCCGTCAACTTCAAATGCATGTGACTCGCTTCGTTTTTAAGCAACCTTGTAAAAAATTTTTTCAATCGGTTGCTAATGACCTCGTCTACAAATAACTCAACTAAGGATATGGTCGGAAATGTTGTTCTTCATGTGTTATTGCATGAAAACTGTTTTTTTTGCATACAAAATGTGATGTTTCTCGAAAAATTTCTCTAATGCATCGTTACATTTGCCTTACGTGTCTACGCCGTAACCCTCTCCGCCGCGTCGGAATGCTTGAGGAAGTGCAGAAGGGAGTAGGACATGCCCAACTCGCTGAATCATTTCAAGAATTCTAGCAGGCTCATCCGAAGCCTATGGGATGGGAATTGCGTATTACGAAGAAGGGAACGCTTTTGTTGACAATGTTTTCTTTTTTTAAGTGACTAATAAATGATGGAGGGAGTTTCAGTGCTTGTGCAGCTGCACTCCGAGCCATCGGATGAGCAGTCAAATCCTGTGTCATGCACTCAGAAAAAAAGGCGTAAAAATCTATGCAGCTTTTTGATGTGTTCTATTGAACACATCAATCAGATTGTTCTATTGAACACCCCCATGTGCTCCAATTTACACCTTTTCAAATTTAAACCCCAAAAAGTGTTAATTAGAACACATTGGGGATTACAGTTTCACCCGGAACACCTATGGGTGTTCATATTAACACTTCATTTTTCTGAGTGTGGCGTTGAAATACGCATGAAAATAGAAAAAAATTGATTAGGAAATCCCGCCTGCTCACCCTCACCCTAATTCATACAACAAAAACAAAATGATTCGTACACAAATTTGTAATTTTATATAAATTACATTTTTGGAATTGAAGATGTGTTATGATATGTAGAAAAATTGAGCAAATAAAAATTTTACATCCTTCATGGGAAAATAGTGCGAATGATTTAATGAAACAATTTTTTATCGAAAATTCCCGATTCCAGCGTTTGTTGTTGATCTTTGAACCAAAAAAACTCTCCTTATCAATAATTTCTTATAATTAGATAAGGATTCAATTGTGTCCACTGCCGAATCGATTGAAATCGAAATGAACTTTTTTAGGAAAAATCGTCAAACCACAACAAATGCACCCCTGATTTGCATTTTCGATTGGAAGATATTTCCAAGAGCCTAAAATTATCATACATGCAACAGGAAAATTTATTTTTCGTCGATGCCGCACCTATGCGAATTTTCTCAGAGAGCGTCTTATAAAACACGCTATCTTAGAAAATCGACATAGGTGCGGTATCGATGAAAAATAGATTTTTCTGTTTTATGTATGATAATTACAGGCTCAATGAGTGAAGTTCACTGGCACTTGGAAATTCCTTCCAATTGAAAATTCGCTTCAGGAGGTGACCACACAACGATTTGGCGAGTTTTCCTAAAAGGTTTATTTTGAATCCAATTGATGCGGGAGTGGACGCAATCGACTCCTTAGCTAATTCTAAGAAACTATTATCAAGGGGAGTTTTTCGATCAACGGTCAACGAAGGCTGGAATTTTGAATTTTCGAAAAAAATTTCACATTTAATTAATTTTCACTATTTTGCAACAACAACCCTACGTTTTTTATTTGCTTAATCGCTTCTAAATATCATAACACAGCTTCAGTTTAAAAATCATTATTTAAAAAAAAATACGATTACGGTGAATAAATCATTTTTATAATGAAGTCGTGAATTATGGTGTGGCACCTACAGTATCCCGAATCGATCAATTTAGAAATCTGGTAGTTTTAAACATATTTTACCGCTGTTCCTGACATGACTAAGGTATACGACTACTCCTCGTCTTCGGAGTGCACCTGCACGGTACAGTGCTGGCAAATATTCTACAATATTTTGGTTTTTCAACAATAACTTTCTTCGCAGTCAACCGATTCTCTTTATTTTTTAGTATGTTTGCATAGATGATAATATGGTATAGTGATCCAATTTTTATCGATATTGGATCACAAACAACGAAATAGTGATCGATTTACGAAAATTGTCAATTTTCATCGACATCAGCACCTGGGCACGGGTGCACTCCGAAGACGAGGAGTAGTCGTATACCTTAGTCATGTCAGGAACAGCGGTAAAATATGTTTAAAACTACCAGATTTCTAAATTGATCGATTCGGGATACTTGTAGGTGCCACACCATAATTCACGACGCCACACC
This sequence comes from Parapristionchus giblindavisi, assembly GCA_943737045.1. Taxonomy (NCBI): domain Eukaryota; kingdom Metazoa; phylum Nematoda; class Chromadorea; order Rhabditida; family Diplogasteridae; genus Parapristionchus; species Parapristionchus giblindavisi. The sequence continues at coordinate 275,902 of CALSFV010000316.1, read as the reverse complement.
ATTTTTCATTATAAAAATGATTTATTCACTGTAATCTTATTTTTAAAAAATTATGATTTTTAAACTGAAGCTGTGTTATGATATTTAGAAGCGATTAAGCAAATAAAAAAACGTAGGGTTGTTGTAGCAAAATAGTGAAAATTAATTAAATGTGAAATTTTTTTCGAAAATTCAAAATTCCAGCCTTCGTTGACCGTTGATCGAAAAACTCCCCTTGACAATAGTTTCTTAGAATTAGCTAAGGAGTCGATTGCGTCCACTCCCGCATCGATTGGATTCAAAATAAACCTTTTAGGAAAAGGCGCCAAATCGTTGTGTGGTCACCTCCTGAAGCGAATTTTCAATTGGAAGGAATTTCCAAGTGCCAGTGAACTTCACTCATTGAGCCTGTAATTATCATACATAAAACAGAAAAATCTATTTTTCATCGATACCAAAAAATATCCGAGTTGTTGAATTCTCTCAGATAGTGTTTTATAAATAACTATTGCATACAGTGTAGGCAACAAGGCTCCGGACACTTTTACATTTTTTATAACTTGATCTTTTCAGTAAATGTACAGAATTTATCAAGGAATACAACCATGATGTTTTGGTGATATTACATTGATTCATTATTGCGTAGTGATAACGCAATCGAATCACACTTTAAAAATTTTTTATTTTTTTAGTCAAAAGTCCTGTTCTTCTGAAACATTGTGAGTCAAACAATCCGGGATGGCTCCGACTCCGATTTCATGCTGTAGCAGGGTTGCAACTTTGACCCCAAAAATTTATAACTTTGCTTCTAGATGTACTAATAACCCGTTCTAAGTGCTGAAATGATGCTAGTGGCGAGCAATGTTTATCCCCAGATTACGGTAGTCATAGCTCATCATTTGCCCTCATGGCGTAAAATATTTTTTTTGTTGGGAGGACCGATTTTGAGACCCTACCAGGTCTTCTAAAATTATGGTTGATGCGCAAGCTATCATATATTTATTTCCCCTATTTTGGTTTGGCTCCGATTCCTTATGGCCCGTTAAAAAATAGTGGAAAAACGAAATCCGCGACTTTCCACCCGTTAAAAAAGTACCCGGAAAGTCGAAAATGGAAACACGAAATTTGAATTCGCGCGCGTGCAAAGAGGTGCGGGAATTCAAATTCCGAACGCGAATTTTCGCGGATTCCATTTTTAAAAGAAGGAAGTTGAATTTCCATTTTACTGCTACAAATCGGTGACGGAATGTCGGAATTTCAATTCCCGCACCTCTTTGAGCGCGCGCAAATTCAAATTACGTGTCTCCATTTTCGACTTTCCGGGTACTTTTTTTAACGGGTGGAAAGTCTCCGATTTTGGTTTTCCACTATTTTTTAACGAGCCATAACAGACCAAAAAAAAACTTTTGTGAACATCTCTAACATGCATTGGTGCTTTGAAAATAAGAGATTTCATCAGTGTATATATTCATATTCGTGCCGATAGACCTTATTCTGATACAACTGGTAGAGGCGGTGGCTCTTGCGCTTTAATTCATTCGTCCCTATCACCAATATTGATTAGTACCCTTATCATACCTGGTTTTGAGATCATTACTATTGATATTCATCCTCCCATTACAAATCCCTTAGATCATAAATGTATTCGAATAATTTTAATTTATCGATCCCCTTCATCTCACACGAATTCCAACCAGCCTTTTATTGATTATCTTAGTAATACAGTAACCAATGTCTACCCTACCGTAATCCTCGGAGACCTGAACTACCCAAATATCGATTGGCCAAACTTATCTTCATCCAGTCCTAATCTCTTTCTCGATTTTTCCTCCGACCATCATTTCACGCAGTATATTGATTTTCCTACTAGAGGTCCCAATATTCTTGATCTCGTTCTATGTAACTTCCCCATCATTCGTTCCATAAGAACTGATGTTCCATTGAGTGATCATGCAAGCATTGTCTCTCTCTATCATTGTCTATGCCTAATACAAAACCCAAACCTGTCACGTACCAATTTAACTTAGCTAATTGGGACTCCATTAACTATCATATTATTAACACAGATTGGTCAGCTGCTCTCTCTCTAATCTATCCGTGGGCCAATCATTTATTTTTTTCACATATTTTATCAATTCGCATTATCGATTCATTTGTACCCAAACGTAGAATTAGTGATCATTCAATGTATCCCAAACGAATTAAGATATTGTACAAGAGACTTCGTTATTATCAATCAATTGCCCCTAATGCTCTTCACACTATTCACCTTCGTCGTAAATTTGATCTCTCTCTTCGTGAATTTGAAATGAAATGTGGTTTAGAAGCCAGAGCTATAAATTTCTCCAACCCACGATTGTTCTATTCTTTTTGTAAGCGTAAGCTTAAGAGCTCGGATCTGTAAGACTCGAGCATTTCGTACAAATTCCGGACATTTCGCCAAGAATTTTGATTCAGGCCACTGTACTTTATGGGTGTAGGGTACATTGGGCCCGCATTACAAAATGGTACCCAAAGTGGCCCTAGCAGTGGAACGCGACGTGCAAGGTGGGCGCCAAGTTTGAAAACTCGATTTTCATATTTTTTCAACCGAACAAGCTAGAGTCCAAATTTCTTCGGCTTTGCGTTAGGCATGCCCAATGTGCACAGAAACACTATTGAGATTAATTTTATGCAATTCCTAGACTGATTTTTTTACACGAGTTTTCGGTTTTTTTCGATTTCTCGGCATCTCAATTTCAATTCCGCAAAAATTCTCTAGTATATCCATGTAGCCCAACTACTAGTGCATGTAACCCTGCTAGGCGGAAATCGAACTTCGGTTGCGCGTGTCGGAAAAAAATAGGTCTGAGTGTTTCCAACTTGACTCAGAATCGTTATTTCATGATTTTTTTTGCTGTATGTTCCAAACGATTAGTGCGGAATTGTGGTCTACTCAAAGTTTCGAGGTGAGTCGAGTAAAATGACACAAGAAGCCCATCAGTTGGATCAATTTGAAAATTTCGATTTTCATGACCGGGGTCATGGTCGAAAATTTCAAAATTTCTCAAGTTTGAAATGTTTTCATTTATGGTGCTTCTTGTGAAGTACTAATGATGTGAAGAATATTCAGCCAATGCTCAATGGCTGATCTCTCCTTTCAACCATTTTCCTAAAAGTTTCATGCCAAATGCATGCGAGAAAGTCAGAACTTTGCTTGAATCAGTTTCCAACTTGCTTTCTCTAACATACTGTCTAAGTACTTTGCAATGTACATAATCAATATGAAAATCGTTTATTTTGGAAAATTCAAAAAATCAGCAGTTTGAGTGCCTACTTTCACGGAAAATTTCTGAAATATTGCAGTTTTTCTACTCGAATGCTGCTACAATTAGCAAATGACAATGACAATTTGAAGTTTAATGATGAGTAAACATAGTAGAACTGAAATCCTGGCGTTCGGCTCACTTTTTAAAAAAAATCGATTTCCATGAAATTTTCGACCACGACCCCCGGGTCTTGAAAATCGAAATTTTCAAATTTATCCAAGTGATGAGCTTCTTCTGTCATTTTACTAGTCTCACCTCTAAACTTTGAGTAGACCACAATTCTGCACTAATCGTTTTGAAAATACAGCAAAAAAAATGAAACAACGAGTCTGAGTCAAGTTGGAGACAATCAGACCGACTTTTTCCGACACGCGCAATCCAAGATCGATTTCCGCCTAGCAGGGTTACATGCACTAGTAGTTGTGCTCCATGGATATACTAGAGAACTTTTGCGGAATTGAAATTCAGATGCCGAGAAATCGAAAAAACCGAAAATTCGAGTTAAAAATCAGTCTAAGAATTGCTTAAAATTAATCTCAATAGTGTTTCTGTGCACTATGGTTGCCGGTTCGAATTCGAATTCGAAGAATTCGCACCCCTTTCCCGTCTCTCACCCTCTCTCCCCTTTCCCTTCAAAGAGATAGGAATCGAGAGAGTGAGAGAGTGCGAATAATACGGTCTGTCCCGAACTATTCGTTCCGTCTGGAAGGTGTGTCGAATTCTTTGAAGGGAAGGGAAGAGAGGGCGCGTCTCAAAGGAATTGGCGAGAGAGAAGGGAAGCGATTGACAAGGGGCACGAATTATTCGCCCTCGTTCCTGCAACCCTACTGTGAACATTGGGCATGCATAACGGGGGCGATCTATTCGGCAACGATCGTTTCGGCAACGGATCATAAATCGGTTGGGAGATGGCATATGACAACAAAAGTTGTAACATTGTTATCAGTAGGGGTGTACGGTATTGGACTACCGTAACCGTCAGGAATCGCGAACTGATTTTTTTCAGTCGACCCATGACCCGGGGTTCATCGTTGAAAATGGCCAAATTCGAAAAAATCATGGCAGCCAGAGATCAAATACTTGTTGTCATTATATCAACAGTGAGCCAACTTTTATCTTTCTGGATACCGTATCCCGAACTACCGTAATCTAACTACAGTACCCTACAATATTATAGCGAAATTCACGGTAAATCCTGGTTTGATTACGGTAGTTCGGGATACGGTATCCAGAAAGATAAAAGTTGGCTCACTGTTGATATAATGACAACTAGTATTTGATCTCGGGCTGCCATGATTTTTTCGACTTCGGCCATTTTCAACCATGAACCAAGGGTCATGGGTCGACTGAAAAAAATCAGTTCGCGATTCCCGACGGATACGGTAGTCCAATATCGTACACCCCTACTTATAACAATGTTACAACTTTTGTTGTCATAGACCATCTCCCAACCGATTTATGATCCGTTGCCGAAATGATCGTTGCCGAATCGATCGCCCCCCTGCATAACACAATGCCGAATAAATTCGGACTTTAGCTTGTTCGGTTGAAAAAATATGATAATCGAGTTTTCAAACTTGGCGCCGACCTGGCGCGCCGCTTTCCACTGCTAGGGCCACTTTGAGTACCATTTTGTAATCAGGGCCCAAGGTACCCTACACCCATAAAGTACAGTGGCCTGAATCAAAATTCTTGGCGAAATGTCCGGACAATGCTCGAGTCTTACAGATCCGAGCTCTTAAGTGTGTATCTTCCGGTATTTCTGATGATGTTATTTATTTTGACTTCGCTAAGGCATATGATAGTATCGACCATAGGCTATTACTGTACAAACTAAAATGTATTGGAATCTCGCCTCATATTGTATCTTGGTTTCATTCTTACTTATCTAATCGTTCACAATCTGTGCTTATAGGAGATTCCATGTCCTGCCCTAGTCCCATAACCTCTGGCGTGCCTCAGGGCTCCAGCATTGGTCCACTCTTGTTCATACTATTTATTAATGATTTATCTGTTGAATCCCAACCTTAACTACCTGACCAATTCAATAGAAAGTGTACAACGAAATTTCACATACAGACTTTTTGCTAAGTGCAAACTTGCTCCCTTACATTTTAAGAGACCGGCTCGGTAAGACTCGAGCATGGCCCGGACATTCGCCAAGACTTTCGATCTGGGCCTCAATACTTTCATCATAGACACATGCCGGGTTGGAGGCCGATGAAAGTTATAGTGAAAATGCCCTTATTGTTAGGATCAAACCCGGCTCACATATGTCACATTAATTAAAAAATTGAAAAATTCATAACATTTCAATCGTGATAGCTAGGATTTTTATTTCTTTTTATTGGTAAATAACATACCATGCACAGTTATAAACAGAGCTGAGCAGTAATATCATAATGTTCTGAACATGTTTTTTTGTGTCTGATTTCAGATTTTTTTCCTTCTACCCTCGTTGACGCACTAGGGCAAGTAACGACATAGTGCATATTGTAGCCCTGACGATTATGTACATGGTGGTCACATTCCCTTGGCCGGCCAACATTTCGCAGGCATCGAAAAGTGCAACTGAATGTGAGAAATGTGTAAATTGCAAAAATCGAAAATTAAATTTCTTGAAATTCGTAGGAGTAAGAGTTAGCTTTATAACGCCATTTTACTCGTAGTGATGCGCATACTCAGAAAAAATATACACTCTGGTAATTTCTCCCCGCGGGGCACCCTGTCTAAGCACGCCACCCCGCGGGGCACCCTGCGTGTAGTTTCCCCGCAGGGCACCCTGTTGCTCACCCCGCGGGGCACCCTGTCTAAACAATCCGCCCCGCAGGGCACCCTGTCTTTAGCCACCCCGCGGGGTACCCTGCCCAATCTCGTCATGAGTGCGATCAATGGTGCGCTCCGATGCTAATTGAACACATCTTACGGTGATTTCAAAATTTCGTTTCGTTTTACATGTTTTTGTTTATTTGTTTGTTTCTTTTGCATTTTGATATTAGTTTCGAAGTAGTTTTGTGTTAATTTGATGTAACCCTAGTAGCTTGAGTGAATAGAAGCTAGAATGAATGTGTTGATTCGATAGGTTCTTCTAGTTTGTGCAAATTATGTGAATTTTGCTTATTGATGTTTAATTTCATAATTTATTGGCTGTATACGGTAATAATTTGTTATATAATTGATTGACTTGTTTTTCAGATCAAGAAGAACCAATCTTGACTCGGTGACTGATGTATTCTACGACGTGCCAGGATCTCGCATCACAGGTTTGCCGTTTTCATATTTATTATCGTTACAGTTGACATGAAAGCATTACGAGTAGCACATCTCCCCCTTCACTATACGTGATGAATATTGTTGTAATTGTTTCTTTGTAGTTTTCCCCAATAGGGGTCTACCGAAATTTGTTTATTTTAATATTTTTGTGGCTGTTAAAACTTAATGTGTTTGGTAAATTTATGATCGCCGACACCAGGGCTGTGCGAAAAAAAAATTTCGAAAAAATTTCGAAAAACGAAATTTTTCGGAAATAAAAGTCGAAAAAATTGAAAAATTTCGAAAAAATCGAAAAATGTTGTATAAGAATTTCTAAATGCAAATTCTTTTAATTTCTCGCGACTTGCTTGGCTTGCACGAGTCCCAGTTACTATATCAAGCTAAAGAATACTATCGAAAGTGTCTTTTTGAGAGAGTTTGGATTATTCTATGGTAGTTCAGTTAGACAACCTATCTCTAAGAGAATTTGCCAGACAAATTAATACAATTACAGTTGCAAAAAATGATTAAATTATTACAAACGTTACCTGGAATACAACTACAGAACTTTCAAATAATACCGAATTGACCAAATATTCAATTTTAAGTGCTATTTTCAGTTATCATTTTTTTCGATTTTTCGAGAAAAAAGTCGAAAAATTTTTCGTCGAAAAAATTGTTCGAAAAAAGTCGAAAAATTTTTCGTCGAAAAAATTGTTCGAAAAAAGTCGAAAAATCGAAAAATTCGAAAAATCGAAAAACGAAAAATGCACAGCCCTGGCCGACACTATGTAAACCAAACAATAGCCCCAGATCATGAATACCACGTTTAAATCTGACTTATTTCAGCGCCCTTCATCATTCAGCGCTGTGATCTTCACAATGCCGGGATTAAAGCTCAGAGGTATTTCATTGATTCATCGCTTTATTTATATACGTAGTTTATATTCTATCATCAAATTACCGATACATAAAGTAATCAATGTATACTTTTTTTATATTTAAAATTCTAACTGAAATCTTTGCAGTGGTGAATCACGACTCGATGACTCGACTACAATCGATGCTACCCATGAGTGAGTATTAGATATTATGCCTTCTAGTCATCGTTCACTGTAGGGATCGGATAAATCAAGTGTTGATTATTTATATTTTAGGCTGATTCATAAGTCTTGTCGCATTTTGGCCCTTTAAACAAATTAAAATAGCTTTTTCTCGGCAAAGGTAAATCAATAAATTTAACGATGTACCAGGCAAAGTCCAACCGGACCTTTTTGGTTCTCCTTGAGATACGGGGTAGTACTGGAAGTGAATAAAGTCGCGCAGCCAGAGAACGGAGAGAACCTTGGGCTTTAGGGTCTGTAGTTGGCGACACTAAGCACGGCAGACTACGTATTCCACGTCTCAACCCCAATGACGATCCCGTCGATCCAAGCTGTTGTACGAGCGCACGAAAGTAGATTCAGACCTTTATTGTCTTACTGCTTGCCTGTCACCCATCGATGCAACTTCTGGACCTTGTCAAGATCCTGACATGTGACGGTGCGTAGCATCCGGAAAACGAATTTTTTGCGCACAGCCTTGCTTTCTCATCGGGGCCTTGCGTATTGCCTTGCATCGCAAAAATTGGAAAATTTCCAGTCAAAATTGCCAAAAAATAGCCGTGCGCACGGCCTTGCCACCCCATTCCCCCGGTTTGCGCACAGCCTTTCCCCCAGCGTGCCCACCTATGCGTCCGGGCCTGCCCTTCGAGGCGTTTGATCTAAAGTTGTTTCACAGTGCGTGTACTAGGGGCCTTGTTGTTGTATATTACCGTCATACTGGTGTAGACATCGGGTGGTTTGAGCTCATTGTCAGATAGAAAGAATATCAGCATGACGTGACGACGGGGTAATTGATAAAGGGAGCGCAACCTCTCTCAATGGACGCGCAATGCTCTCTCGTTGTTAGAGAACAGAGAAATAGTGTGTACAATCTAGAGACCTTTGAGAGAGGTAACGCTCCCTTTAACGTACGACTGAGCAGTGATAGCACAAACATTCCCCTCCGAAATGCGACACTACTTATGAATCAATCTAGTAAGACACTTTAGTGCTATTGCATGAATGGGGTAACGCAGGTGATGTAATACATTATTACACTTGATTGTTGCAGTTCGCCTGGCTCACGCTGTAAGGAGAAGATACCAGGCGGCATCACATCATCTCATAGCTTACCGTATGCTTCGATTTCTTTAATTATTTATTTTGACATGCATGGAATTCTGTAAGTGTTCGTTACTATAAATTAATGTACGTGTCGAGTGCTGTAGTCATGCGTATCGTTTAAAATTTTGTTCGCTGCAAACATCTGTTACTATAGGGATTGATTACGAATTCTGTCGTTCCCCATAAATTTTGGTTACTGTAGGGATTGCAACTAGCGCCTGCAAAGAGTTTTGCGAATATGTATCTTCATCATTGGTATGGAGCTTCGCTCCATCACAACTTGGTACTGTATGGGTACGGTAGGTGGGTTACGGTAGCTGAAAATATTTCAGAAAAAAATTGTATTATCGAGTTACCCTAGCCGGGACCAAGTACGAAATTTTTATCGCAAGGTGTAACAATAAGTACTATAGGGGTACGGTAGGCGGGTTACGGTAGCTGAAAATACTTTTGAAAATTTGTCTTCCGAGTTACCCAGGGCGGGACCAAGAACGATATTTTTATCGCTAGGTTCAACAATAGGTACTGTAGGGGTACGGTACGTGGGTTACGGTAGCTTACAGTATTTTAGAAAAAAATATCTTGTCGAGTTAACCAATGAGAGACCAAGCAGGGAATATTTATCGGAATTTTTATTATTTAATAATTTATTACAGGTCTTCAACGGCTATGTCGGGAAGTAATAATGAGAAGACCAGATCTAATCGTGCGTCTGCGAGAGGACGATGCCTAGCTAAGATTAGATATTTCTAATCAACAATAAGAAGTTCATTTTTACATTGTTAATTTTGCAGAGGCTTAATTAAGAAAAAAACCTAATTGTGACTTTTTGTGAATGTATATATTTATCAACATGATCATCATCAACTGTTACACATTTATCCATTGTTATAATGTATTGGCTAGTTTTAATCCTCATTACCGTTCATGTACATGTTCAATGTTATTGATTTGTTATTTTTTGTATTCGAAGTCATGATTTTTACTTTTACTTTGAATCATGTACATTTTTACTCCGATGAAATCCATTTTCTTGTCATTCTATCGTTTTTTTATCCTTGTATGAATAAAATAATCGTCGTTCGCAAGTTTATGAGCAACACTATCCCCAGAGCATGGCAATGGCCTGAGGGTATACAGTAATAATGAAATCAGCCCCGCAGGGCACCCTGTCCAAAAATGAAGCCACCCCGCGGGGCACCCTGTCGAACTATGAAGTCACCCCGCAGGGCACCCTGTCAAAATCAAAGAGACCTCAAGCCACCCCGCAGGGTACCCTGTCGAGTCAAATAGAAAGTAAGCCACCCCGCGGGGCACCCTGTCGAAGAGAAACTTCCCCGCGGGGCACCCTGTCATTTTCAGAGACTCAACAAGCTGCCCCGCAGGGTGCCCTGCAGCTGGCCCTGCAGGGTGCCCTGCAACTGGCCCCGCAGGGTGCCCGGCAGAGTGCCCCGCGGGGCGAGTGACAGGGTGCCCCGCGGGGAGAAATTTCCAGAGCAAATAGACTCAGGCTACATTTTAAAAATTTTTTAAAATTATTTTTATTTTTTATTTTTTTCAACCCCCATATATTTATCACGGGTCTCCTGTAAAAGTGTATCAAAATAGCCCCCTTTTGCTACTAGGAAAATTTTTTTCATTCGGATTTCGCTGAAAATCGATTGGTGGATGTGGTTGGGGGTCATGAGAGGCCCTATGGACTTGATTTGGCCAAAGTCGCAGATTATCGATTTTTTGTGATCTTCCCTGGAAATTGCCATCACTCGGTTCATTTTCATCGTACAGAGACCGGAAAGGTGTCATTCGAATTGTATTAGTATGCTCTCCAAAAAGTTTTTCGGAACACAATGGCGGAAAACCCGTCTTCAATGTGTTTCACCCGAAAAACTGATTTTTTGACTACAAAAGTGAGTGTTTCTCGAAAATTTCTCAGAAACACAATGAATTTTATTGCACCGATGGACTCGCCGTACCAGATATAGGGTACGTATGTAGTTCATTTGACTTATCTCTGGCCCCCCGATATCGAAATACTAAGAACTCCCGGGCTTAGTCATTTTTTCTGAGAAAAATGGTTTTTCGACCATAAATCGCTTCGAAATGGTCCTAGACACTATTTTTAAAAAGGAAAATGAAGCACTCAACGAGCACAACAGATGATCGTTCTCGAGCTATAATACGATTTCCTCAATTTGAAGGAAGAATCATTCCGAATTTCTGCGATTTCGATTCTGTTGTCATCATGTGCTCGAAAAAAAATTTCTCGTGTATTTTTAGTAGGTTTTCTATGCACTTTATTGTAAATGTCTCTCAAAGTCCGAAGAATCCGAGACCCATGGGATGGGGTTCACTTCGCACTCGGAAGAAGAGCGCCCCCTACGATCCAGTTGCGAGACAACTGCTCTGGTATTTTCAAACTAGTAGTTTACTTACGTGACGTCACAGACTAGAAGTTTACGGCTAGTTTACTAAAAGTGAAAGAATATTTGACGAAATGCATTACAGTATATACACCACTTTCAGTACACTTGCGTTTAACTAGCCGTAGACTTGCAAGTCTACGGCTAGTTTGAATGATAAGTAAACTACTAGTTTGAAAATACCAGAGTGGTGGTCGATCTCTTCGAGGAATTCTACAAGGCAAGAAACAAGCTGAGACCCGAAGATGCCGAGAAGAAAATGAGAGCCAGATCAGACATGCCTGCTCAGAGAATGTTCAACGGTCAGATTAAGAACCTCATTTGAACTCTTCTGGCAAAGAAGAAGCAAGAAGAGGAGAAGAAGGCAGTGACGGGGGTAGAACCAAAAGAGATGTGGCGCTTGTCAAGGACTTCATCAATGAGTGGGTTAAGGAGGCAGATGGGGATGGAGCATTCATCGAGGATGAAGTGGAAGTGTACGAGGATGATCGGATTATCACCCCTGACGAGATCTACGATTGGATGCACAACGAGAAGAACAATCTGTTCACGGACCTATCTAGTGAACTCATATTCGATCAGTGAATGAATTCTCCGTTGTATTCTCAATTTATATTCTATGAAAACTTTTTACGTTGTGTGAAAGTAATCTAACTCATGCTATTTTTGATAAAATTATGCCACTAAAATCTCGAGGATGAACAAGATAACTGAAATTCGGAATGATTCTTCCTTCAAATTGAGGAAATCGTATTATAGCTCGAGAATGATCATCAATCAATCAATCAATCAATCAATTTATCAAATCAGGCAATATATGCTCAGATGAGGATGGGTCTATATTCATCATAGGTTGCATTCCACCAGTGTCTTCCAATAGCTCGAGTCAGATCGTCTCTCCAGCGTACGCGAGGTTTTCCACAAGGGCGGTTCCTGTTGTACGGCGTCCACACCGTAGTAGCACGACTCCACTGTTCCAACTTCATATTCCGGATCTTGAGGGCCCATTGAGCTTTTCGTTTTAAGCTTTCCTGTATCCAATCTCGTAGCTTGGTGGTCTCCCTTACACGTTCATTTCTCCAGCGATCTCGCAACGTAACTCCTATCATCTTCCGCTCCATCTTCCTCTGGGTGGCACTCAATCTCTCCTTATCACTCGATCGCAACGCCCACACCTCACATCCGTAAAGTACGGTGGAAGTGATGCAACTCTCAAATAACCTTCTCCTTGTTTTCATCGGTAGAAAACGTGACGAAAGCAGATGTGATAACTTGGTCCATGCGTACCATCCAAGCTTGATCCGATGCTCGATTTCGTCAGAATGATCAAGGGGAATGGAGATCCTTCCTCCGAGATATGTCGTAGATTGAACGAAATTGAATGTCAGGTTTTCGATTTCAATTGGAGCTCGGGTTGTAGTGCACGAGGTGAGCAGTACTGTTTTAGAGGCATTCACCTCAAGTCCAACACGGCTGCAGGCTTCCATCAGTTTCTTCAACATACTTTCCAGTTCCGATCGAGACTTAGCAACAAGGGCAATGTCATCAGCGTACTCTAAGTGGCACAAGTTCCTTCCATCGATTTGAATCCCATCGTTCTCCCAATCAATATCGTCCATTGCTGAACGAAGAACAACGTTGAAGAGGCGAGGGGAGAGCGTATCACCTTGCCGCACTCCTCTTCTCACTTTGACTGGCACGAGTTCCTCATTGACGCGAATAAGTGTGGATGAAGACTCATACAGACGACGTAGTAGATGGACAAGGGTGGGATGGGCTCCGAACGACCATAGTGCTTGCCAGCATGCATTCCACTCTACTGTGTCGAAGGCCTTCTTAAAGTCCACGAAGGCGAAGTAGACAGGGATACCGTATTCCGAACTGCGTTCTGCGACTTGTTTAATGGCGTGCAAGTTGTCGAGTGTACTATATCCTCGTCGGAAACCGGTCTGGGTGGATGACTCTGTCTCTTCAAGCACAACCTCGAGCCTTTTCAGAATCACCTTGGTCATGGTCTTGAGAGTTACGGTAAGAAGGGAGATGGGGCGGAAATTTCCGATATTGGTGGGATCTCCTTTTTTGTGCAGCAACGAGACAACGGCTTCCGTCAGGTCTTTAGGAACGTCTTCTCCGGCTACCAGATGATTGAGTAGATCAGCGATAACGGGTGCGAGATGGTACCTCGAATGGTGAAGCATATCAGGAAGAATGCCGTCCGATCCAGGAGAGTGACCACATTTGAGATGAGACATCGCCTCACTAATTTCATCAGGAAGGAAGGGAGGGAGGGGATCGAGTGGTCGAGGAGGAGCTGAGAGTGGAAGCTGAACTCTAGGGCTGTACAGGTCCTCATAGAAGTGCTGAACGGCTGTCTGGGTTGCAGCTTGTGAGAGTGCTCCTGTGACAGGATCAGGAACAAGTAGGCGCTTCTTCGAGGAGTGCAGATTCAGCATAGTCTTCACGATGCTCCGTCCCAGAGTGGCAGCATGACGTGCTTGTGCTTCCTTCCGCTTTCTGATGTCATTGATGAGATTCGTCCGCGCAGCTTTGCAAGCTACAGAATATGCAACAGCACCTTGGGGGTTGGACTGCAGAGTATGTCGCATCGCTAGCAGATTCCTTGTTCCATTCGAGATCCAGGTCGGAATTTGGCGTTTTCTCCAACAGTTTACAGCAGCGGTTTCCACGAAGGCCTTGATGGCATTGTAGGCATCGGCGGCAGAGCTGTGGCGTCCAAGTGGAAGCGTCGCGAGGAGATTCGAGTTGGCATTATATGCGGTCCGATCGAAGTCTAATCGCCTTATGGATCTCTTATGTCTAACCTTGCCGGGAATGGAAAGGCACATCCTGATCAGGCGGTGGTCCGAGACGAATTCAAACCTTCCAACGACACCACAATTGACCACTCTCGCAGTGATTGGTGCAGCAACGAAGTCAATTTGGTGGAAAGTTGAGCCGTTTGGTGATCTCCAAGTCCAGGTCCTCCCATGTCTTCTCTTGGGGAATGTGTTGAGTATTCGCAATCTGTTCCTCATACAGAGTTCGGTGAAGGTCCGTCCACGTGAGTTTGGCATCGCGGAGGCGAAGTTGCCAACACATATTTCATTGCCGGGTTCCCGTGCCACTCGACAATTCACAGCGTTCTCATGACTTTCAAAGCAAGAACGACCGCTCAACATACAAACTCTCTCGAATACAATGGTCTCTCCTTTGTCTTGCTTTGGAAGAAAAATGGCTTGGACCAGAATACTGTGAATTGTAATCGCCTACCAGAACTGGTATGTGGCCTCTCGGGGTACTCCGCAAGGCGTATTCCACCTGGTCCATGAAGTTGTTGTAGACGTTGTCGTCGAATGAAGACGTTGGGGCATACGCGCAAACCACGAAGAGCCGTTGGTCAGGAAGTAGCAGAGTGGCCAGACGAGGAGAGATACCGTGGAACACTGCTCCTCGTGCGAGATAGGGACGGAGCAGAAAGGCCACATCATGGCACGCAGTGGTGCCGCCCGAGTGATATACTACAGTACCTGACGATATAAGATTGAAAGAGGCACAACCCACAATCCTCGCTTCTTGCACCGCAATCACGTCCCATTTGATCTTGTTGAGGGCGAGTTCCATCTCGGTCTGCTTGTCCTTTGGCGCGAGCGTCCTGGCGTTGATGGTGCCGATGTTGAAGAGTCGACCCATCGATGGTGGCATACAACTCCCGCGTGCCAACGCTTCTGGGAGAGGGAACTAGGCGGAGGGAATCGGAGACAGCAGGACGAAAATCGCAACCGGCCGCTCGCCACTCTCTTCAGAACCTAGAATAATTAGAATGATCATCTCATGCGTGATAATCATAGAAATATATTTTGTTGTGCTCATTGAGTGCTTCATTTTCCTTTTTAGAAATAGTGTCTAGGACCATTTCAAAGCGATTTATGGTCGAAAAACCATTTTTCTCAGAAAAAATGACTAACAAGGGAATGACCAACCATCCCCGTCGAGTTATGACTAGTGACATATACCATTCGAATCACCATGTGATTCTGATACTACATCGTTAATGACTGGACTCAAACGTTTATGATCTTCGAGAAAATCGATATTGAAATTCGGCCAAATTCGTGTGGTTTTCTACACAACGCATGCGGATGGGTTGGTGAACTCTACTATCTTCTTCCCAAACACCGACTCGTGTAGTGTAGTGGATAAGATGCCTGCGTTTACTTTTGACTGTCAAGGGTTCGACCCCCCTTTCCGCACTTTTCTTTTGCTGATTTTGTTGCTGTAGAAAGTTTGAAATGTTTTGCTGTGATTATAGAAAAAAAAGAACACACTCAACACGTTTGAACAACAAAATGAGTGAAGTAAGGAAAATACAGTTTTCACATTTGTGGCACATAATGAATGAACAGGAAGAACAATGACATCAAGGCTTTGGAAGACAGTCCAAGAAGAAATGGAAGCACTTACCGTACTCGCATGATCTTTGAGCTTTGAACTCTCATTGCTGTTTTTCAGGTCATTCATTGCATGACATCGACCTCGGGTGAGGGAGAGGGAGAAGGAGATTTTAAAAAAAATGCCATAAACAAAAAGATCAAAGTTCAATTTTTCTTGAGGGGTGTTTTTCCATCAAGAAAACTTGCTGAATGTGTTCTTTTTTCTAGCTTTCATAATCACAGCAAAACATTTCAAACTTTCTACAGCAACAAAATCAGCAAAAGAAAAGTGCGGCAAGGGGGGTCGAACCCTTGACAGTCAAAAGTAAACGCAGGCATCTTATCCACTACACTACACGAGTCGATGTTTGGGAAGAAGATAGTAGAGTTCACCAACCCATCCGCATGCGTTGTGTAGAAAACCACACGAATTTGGCCGAATTTCAACATCGATTTTCTCGAAGATCATAAACGTTTGAGTCCAGTCATTAAAGATGTAGTATCAGAATCACATGGTGATTCGAATGGTATATGTCACTAGTCATAACTCGACGGGGATGGTTGGTCATTCCCTTGTAAGTCCGGGAGTACTTAGTATTTCGATATCGGGGGGCCAGAGATAAGTCAAATGAACTACATACGTACCCTATATCTGGTACGGCGAGTCCATTGGTGCAATAAAATTCATTGTGTTTCTGAGAAATTTTCGAGAAACACTCACTTTTGTAGTAAAAAAATCAGTTTTTCGGGTGAAACACATTGAAGACGGGTTTTCCGCCATTGTGTTCCGAAAAACTTTTTGGAGAGCATACTAATACAATTCGAATGACACCTTTCCGGTCTCTGTACGATGAAAATGAACCGAGTTATGGCAATTTCCAGGGAAGATCACAAAAAATCGATAATCTGCGACTTTGGCCAAATCAAGTCCATAGGGCTTCTATCTCTCCCCAACCACATCCACCAATCGATTTTCATCAAAATCCGAGAGAAAAAAATTTTTCCTAGTAGCAGACGTTCATACACTTTTACCGGAGACCCGTGTTATAAAACACTATCTGAGAGAATTCAACAACTGGAATATTTCTTGGTATCGATGAAAAATGATTTTTTCTGTCTTATGTGTGATAATTACAGGCTCCATGAGTGTAGTTCACTGGTACTTGGAAATTGCTTCCAATTGAAAATTCGCTTCAGGGGGTGACCACACAACGATTTGGCGCCTTTTCCTAAAAAGTTTATTTCGAATCCAATCGATTCGGGAGTGGATGCAATCGACTCCTTGCCTAATTCTAAGAAACTATTGTCGAGGAGAGTTTTTTGATCAACGGTCAAGGAAGGCTGGAATCAGCAAATTTCGAAAAAAAAATCACATTAAATTAATTCTCACTATTTTCCCATGGAGAAAGTAAATTTTTTATTTGCTCAATCGCTTCTACATATCATAACACATCTTCAGTTCAAAAAGTGTAATTTATAAAAAATGGGAAATTTATGCGCGAATCAATTTTGTTCGTTGAACTTAATTGTGGTGAGGATTGGCGACTTTTCATAAAAAGTTTATTTCGAATCTAATCGATTCGGGAGTGAGCGCATTCGAATCCTTGACTAATTCTAAAAAACTATTGCTGAGGAGAGTTTTTCGATCAACGGGCAACGAACGCTGGAATTGGTAATTTTCGAAAAAAAATGTTTACATTAAATTAATTCTCACTATTTTCCCATGGCGAATGTAAACTTTTTATTTGCTCAATCGCTGCTACATATCATAAGCGCGTATACGAATAAGTAAATAGAATAAAAATTACATCACAATGATGATTAGAATAGTGAACAACACTGCCCAACTACAGCTACACTCCGAACCACCGGATGAACAGTCAAATACTCGTGTCATTGCGTTGAAATACGCACGAAACAAGCAGAAAAGCGACAAAAAATCGATTAGGAAATCTCGCCTTCTTGCCCTTACCGTAATTCCTCACCATAATTCATACAACAACGACAAAATTGATTCGAACACAAATTTATATTTTTTTATAAATTACACTTTTTTAACTGAAGATGTGTTATGATATGTAGCAGCGATTGAGCAGATAAAAAGTTTACATTCGCCATGGGAAAATTGTGAGAATTAATTTAATGTAAACATTTTTTTTCGAAAATTACCAATTCCAGCGTTCGTTGACCGTTGATCGAAAAACTCTCCTCAGCAATAGTTTCTTAGAATTAGTCAAGGATTCGAATGCGCCCACTCCCGAATCGATTAGATTCGAAATAAACTTTTATGAAAAGTCGCCAATCCTCACCACAATTAAGTTCAACAAACAAAATTGATTCGCGCATAAATTTCCCATTTTTAATAAATTACACTTTTTAAACTGAAGATGTGTTATGATATGTAGAAGCGATTGAGCAAATAAAAAATTTACTTTCTCCATGGGAAAATAGTGAGAATTAATTTAATGTGAATTTTTTTTCGAAATTTCCTGATTCCAGCCTTCGTTGACCGTTGATCAAAAAACTCTCCTCGACAATAGTTTCTTAGAATTAGGCAAGGAGTCGATTGCATCCACTCCCGAATCGATTGTATTCGAAATAAACTTTTTAGGAAAAGGCGCCAAATCGTTGTGTGGTCACCCCCTGAAGCGAATTTTCAATTGGAAGCAATTTCCAAGTACCAGTGAACTACACTCATTGAGCCTGTAATTATCATACATAAAACAGAAAAATCTATTTTTCGTCGATACCGCACCTATGTCGATTTTCTAAGATAGCGTGTTTTATATGTTTTATATTTATATGTTTCTTTCATATAAATCGGTTGGAAGGTGGCGTACGGCAAACAAAGTTGTACCATTGTTATCAGTAGGAGTGTACTGTACTGCACTACTGTAACCGTGAATCACGAACTAATTTTTTTTTCAGTCGGCCCATGATTCTCAACTATGACCCGAGGTTCATGGTTGAGAATGGCTGAGGTCGAAAAATTCATGATGATCCCAGATCAAATACTATTTGGCATTATATCAAAAGTGGGCCAACTTTTATTTTTATGGATACCATAACTCGATTTAACGTAATCTAGCTACCGTATCCTATAATAATGTGGTGAAATTCTCGGATAATTCAGGTGCGTGCATTACTATTTTCACTATAACTTTCCTGCCCCCCCCCCCCCCCCCCGGTATGTGTCTATGATGAAAGTATTGAGGCCCAGATCGAAAGTCTTGGCAAATGTCCGGCAGGTCAAAATGATCGAGTCTTACCGAGCCTTTCTCTTCACGAACGCAACGCTTTTCTTCAACTCCCCACATTAGAATACAGGGTGCGTGATAATTACGGGCACTCGAACTTTTATCAATATCTCCCCTTAGAATGCGATTTGGGCAACCAGTTTCATACCATTATTTATTCAATTATTTAGTAACAAGAACATGTCACTGGATTTCAATTTGTCTCCCATTCGCTTTGGAGCTAGACCGAAAGAGCTTCTCGTTTGCAATCGGCAGTTTACGGTGATTGTCATCGTCGACGCTGTCCCATGCTCAGAGGAGAGCCGATTTCAGGCTGAGCAGAGTCGTGCAATCGGTAGAGGAGATCTTGCTCTCCAGAACCCCCCATACGGCCAAGTTCAGGTTATTCTTAATCACGGGAATTTTTCATTCAATTTTAGCCATGTACGTTCACTTAGTCTGTTTTGGCCTCGAATGTATTTTTGGGCGCGACGTCCGAATGCAGCGTCCAAAAGCGCCGATCGAAGTGAGAATTGGTTCAAGGAGAGGAGTATATCATTCAGGGTGTGCTTGACATAGTAGACATTATTCTCCGTTACGCCTGACGACACAAAAACGAGAGGAATCCGAGTGGTGGAGAAGAGACCCTCCTACACCATTGGCATTGGCAGAATGCGAGGTTGACCGGTGATGCCACCTAGTTTGGCAGATTCCTTGGACTCGTGGTCTATGATTATGTCGTTCGGAGTATTGAAATTAAAATCGAGGGTAAAAATTTTTTCGTCAATAAAGAGAGCGCTGAAATGTTCGTAAATGTAACACCGGTCGAGAAAGATAGGGCATCGCATTCTTCGCAGATTGATCTGAGGATCGTTCAAACCAAGCAGTTTATAGTACATATATAGGTGCCACACCAGGCCATCTTTGACGATCTTGCGAATAAAGAAGTCAAAGATACCGAACTTTCAAACATTTCTCCCATGCACCGCGCGGGGTTTCGGTAGATCTTCTTTCGAATTATCTCACGGTTCTGGAGTGAAGTTGCGGACACCGGTGTCCCTCTTCCTCGACGGTCACCTTCCGTGCCGAGTTCATGGTACCGTCGGTTTGCCGGGTAGACGGTCCTACCGGGAAAGTTGAGTCGAAAGAAAATCTTGGCGGGTTGGATTCCTTCTCGATAGAGGGTCAGGATAGTAGATCTCATCGGGTTTGCCTTCACCATTGCTGACTAACTAGACTAGTCGGATTGAAACCTCGAATGCTTTTATACGAAAGGTCACACGTCATAATAATACAATTGGTTTTGCGAAATATCGAATAGCCGCTATTGAGCAATCTGATACAATCGAGTGCCCGTAATTATCACGCACCCTGTATAGAAGAGCCATCCGTGATCTCCAATTTCTCCATAGCACAATACATAACTATTCTTTATTTGACTCCTCTCACTTATACTATATTGATTGTAATAGAATTAGCCATCGTTATAGGATATCACTACCTTTTTGTATTCCCAAATCTCTTTCTACTTGTGCCTCTAGATCTCTGTCCACGTGGAACTCCCTCACCCAAGAGCTTGTCTCTTCCCCCTCCCCATATATTCCGTGCAGGGATACTAAATTTGCCCCCTACATTCGACTAAACAACACTAGTGCCCTCTAACAACAAAATGAGTGAAGTAAGTAAAAGACAACTATCACGTCTGGGGCATATAATGAATGAACAGGAAGAACAAAGACATCAATGCTTTAGAATACAGTCCGAGAAGAAATGGAAGCACTTACCGTACTCGCATGATCTTTGATCTTTGAACTCTCATTGCTGTTTTTCAGGTCAGGTCAGGTTCGACCTCGAGCGAGGGAGAGGTAAAAGGAGATTGCAAAAATAATGCCATAAACAAAAAGATCGCAGTTCAATTTCCCTTGAGGAGTGTTTTTTCCATCAAGAATCAAGCAATGGATGACTTGAAATACAGTTATGAGATCACAGACTTCATCTTGGAAAATGTTATAACTCTCTACGTCCTTGGCCTATTGGCCTCAATTAATGGCTCGTTAAAAAATAGTGGAAAACCGAAATCGGCGACTTTCCACCCGTTAAAAAAGTACCCGGAAAGTCGAAAATGGAAACACGAAATTTGAATTCGCGCGCGCTCAAGGAGGTGCGGGAATTCAAATTCCGACTTTCCGTCAGTGAATTTCCGCGGATTGCATTTTTTGAGGAACAGGAAGTTGAATTTCCATTTAAACTGCTAAAAATCGATGGCGGAAAGTCTCTTTTTTTTTCGACTTTCCGGGTACTTTTTTAACGGGTGGAAAGTCGCCGATTTCGGTTTTCCACTATTTTTTAACGAGCCATAAATTTTTATTATATAGTATAATCCCAAATCTCTTTCTACTTGTGCCTCAGCTTGTCTCTTCCCCTCCCCATATATTCCGTGCAGGGATACTAAATTTGCCCCCTCACAATATTATAACTCAATCTCGTATTCGTCCTTAATATCATTATTCAGCTTAAGCTGCCACTCCCCAACCGAAATCGCTTAAAGCGACGGAACTCCATCACTCCCTTATTGCTTCATTCTTTTCATTATTCTTGCCTATAACTGATGAATAAATAAATAAATAAATAAATAAATAAATAAATAAACAAATAAATAAAAAAATAAATCGAGGCCCAGGGACGAGAGAAGTGAGAGAGAAAGCACAAGAGCGCGCAACGAGTAGACCTCAGCATAACTTTTGCTACGGGTCTGAAAGGAAACGGAACTAAACTAAAATAAGGGAAATAAATATATGATACATTGCAAAGCTGCTTGAGCATGAGCCATAATTTTTAGAAGACCTACCCTCTGAACAGTAGGGTATCAAAATCCATCCTCCCGACAAAAAAATTATATTATGCCCTGAGGTCAAATGACGAGCTATGACTACCGTAATCTAGGGATAAACATTACCCTCACTAGCATCATTTTGGTGCTTAGAACGGGTCGTTAGCACATCTAGAAGCTGAGTTATAAATTTTTGGGGTCAAGTTGCAACCCTGCTACAGCTTGAAATCGGAGTCGGAGCCATTCCGGCTTGTTTGACTGTGCAGTCCTAGTAGGGTTCTCCACTCTCACAATGTTTCAGAAGAACAGGACTTTTGACTAAAGAAATAAAATTTTTCAAAAAAAAGTGTAATTCGATTGCGTCATCACTACTCAATAATGAACTAATGTAATATCACCAACACATCATGGTTGTATTCCTTAATAAATTCTGTACATTGGCTGAAAAGCTTTCCTGAATCAAAAGTTATAAAAAATGTAAAAGTATCCGGAGACTTGTCGCCTACACTGTAGGTGGGCGCGAGAAAACTTTTTTCTGCATACAGCCTTGCCAACCTCTTATCAATATCCACTGATTCGCGCCACTGTTTCCGCGCATTAACAACCTGATTGGCGAATTCCAAATCCCTGAAATTAATAATTATATTATTAGGTCACGGCTCAATGGTAGTAACTAAGGACCTCCCACAATCGCAAACTGAATATTGCAAACTGAGGGAACCTCCCGGCGCGAAAGTTAGATACGAAATGAATGAGCGCTACTCGCCATACGAACGCTTCAGACTAGAACTATCATCGAGTTTTACGAGTTGTGGCACATGCTGAGATGACTTGGCTAAAGATTTTGTGTGGCGATCCGAACCTCGTGGGTTCGAATCCCGCCCGGTGCAAATCAACTTTGATGATTTTTCATTGTGCGGGAGGCTTCAAACCAAAGTTAAATGTAGGGGTCTCCTTCCAATGAACCGCCGTGTAGGTTGTAACTTAAATCACGCTATCTTAGAAAATCGACATATGTATGTGAGGTATCGATGAAAAATGAATTTTCCTGTTGTATGTGTGATAATTACAGGCTCCATGAGTGAAGTACACTGGTACTTGGAAATTGCTACCAATTGAAAATTCGCTTCAGGGGGTGACCACACAACGGTTTGCGCCTTTTCCTAAAAAAGTTTATTTCGAATCCAATCGATGCGGGAGTGGGCGCAATGCACTCCTTGGGTAATTCTAAGAAACTATTGCTGAGGAAAGTTTTTTGATCAAAGATCAACGAAGGCTGGAATTTTTAATTTTCGAAAAAAATTTTACATTAAATTAATTCTCACTATTTTCCCATGGCCTAGGTAAATTTTTTATTTGCTTAATATCTTCTTCATATCATATTACACCTTCATTTTAAAATTTATAATTTTTAAAAAAATATGAAATTTGTAAAAGAATCAATTTTGTTCGTTGGACTTAATTGTGGTGAGCATTGGCGACGTTCCCTAAAAAGTTTATTTCAAATCCAATCGATTCGGGACTGGGCGCATTCGAATCCTTGTCTAATTCTAAGAAACTATTGCTTAGGAGAGTTTTTCGATCAACGGTCAACGAACGCTGGAATTGGGAATTTTCGAAAAAAATGTATACATTAAATTAATTCTCATTATTTTCCATGGCGAATGTAAACATTTTACTTGCTTTATCGCTTCTACATAGTGAGCATTATGGAAAATAGTGAGAATTAATTTAATGTAAAAATTTTTTTCGAAAATTCCCAATTCCAGCGTTCGTTGACCGTTGATCGAAAAACTCTCCTAAGCAATAGTTTCTCATGAATAGACATGAATTCGAATGCGCACAGTCTCGAATCGATTAGATTAGAAATAAACTTTTTAGGAAAAGGCGCCAATCCTCACCACAATTGAATACAGCAAACAAAATTGATTCGTTTACAATTTTCCCAGATTTCAAAAATTACCACTTTTAAACTAAAGGTGTAATATAATATGCAGAAGCTATTGAGCAAATAAAAAATTTACCTGGGCCATGGGAAAATAGTGAGAATTAATTTAATGTGAATTTTTTTCTGAAAACTCCCGAATTCCAGCCTTCGTTGATCTTTGATCAAAAAACTTTCCTCAGCAATAGTTTCTTAGAATTCGCCAAGGAGTCTAATGCACTCACTCCCGAATCGATTGGATTCGAAATAAACTTTTTAGGAAAAGGCTCCAAATCGTTGTGTGGTCACCTCCTGAAGCGAATTTTCAATTGGAAGGAATTTCCAAGTACCAGTGAACTACACTCATGGTGCGTGTTATTATCATACATAAAACAGAAAAAAATCATTTTTCGTCGATACCACACATATGTCGACTTTCTCAGATAGCGTGTTATATACCGTTATGCTCTATTCCGAAATTATATTCACACAGCCCTGACGCTGACCAATAACAGTAAAATATCCTTTTAGTTACCGTACCTCGCCAATTTGGTCAGTTCAATATCCAGTTCACTCTCAAATGTCGTGTCTCTCCTCGCGAAGAAGTGTGCGCAGCGTTCGAGGAATACATCCAGTTCACTTGGACCAGGATCCTGCACAGGGTTGTAAATCAAATTGAACGGATCCGCGTAATCGTTAAATTAACGGTTTCAATTTCTGTTAAATTTCGTTAAATCCATTAAATTATCAATAAATAGTGGAAATCGGCTAATTTTGATATTTAAAGGGAGAGTGATCCCCTTGAAAAATGTCCGGAAAATCAGTTTTGAATTTTCGCGAATCTAAAATTAGCGTCTCACAAGGGAATGGTCAACCATCCCCGTCGAGTAATGACTAGTGACATAATGCATCGTTACATTTGCCTGACGCGCCTACGCCGTCACGTAAAAAAAACGTTACATTTGGCGACGCGCGCGTCGACGTCAATTTTGGAGTGTGTTGGGTCCCAAGGGGAAAACCCTGATTTTCATCAGGGGTACGGTAGGAAGTTACCGTAACCATCGATCAATATTGGTTGGCTACCGTAACCTTTTACCGTACCCCTGATGACATTCAGGGTTTTCCACTAGGATCCAACACACTCCAAAATTGACGTCGACGCGCGCGTCGCCAAATGTAACGTTTTTTACGTGACGGCGTAGGCGCGTCAGGCAAATGTAACGATGCATAAACCATTCGAACCGCCATGTGATTCTGATAAGACACCGTTGATAAGCAAACTCAAATGTTTATGCGCTTCGAGAAAATCGATATTGAAATTCGGCCAAATTCGTGTGGCTCACAACGCGTGCGGATGGGTTGGTGAACACTTCTATCTTTTTTCGAAACAGCGGGTTGTGTAGTGTAGTGGATAAGGTGTCTGCGTTTGCGTTTTTGCGTTTAGGTGACTGTCAGGGGTTCGATCCAATTCACTTTTCTTTTGTTGATTTTATTGTCGCAGAAAGAATGAAATGTTTTGCTGTGATTATGAAAGCTAGAAAGGAGAACACTCTCTACCTCATCAGCAAGTGTGCCCTCCAGTGTTGTCAGATGGAATAAAATTTAGACTCGACTAATTTTTTTTGCGCATTTTTAGTCCAGACTAAAAATCATTAAAAAATATTTTTTTCATTTTAGTCTCGACTAAATGGGAATAGACTAATTCGCGATTCGCGACTAAATTTGCATTTAGTCTCGAATAATATTTTCGAATATATTCGAGAACAGGTATTCATTTTCCATTAGTTTTTGGTGTGAGTGGTCCGCTTCTTCTCTTTTGTGTAATAGAAGGGTTTTCCCTAATTATCTAATTATTACCCTAATTGTTAATTTTATCGAATTTTGAACACTTTTAGTCTCGACTAAATGCAAATTTAGTCTCGACTAAATTTTATTCTAGAATAAAATGTCATTTTTAGTCCAGACTAAAACGACCGGTCGACTAAAAAGCTAAATTTTATTCGACCGAAAATATTCGCAGAATACATTCGACTAAACAGCACTAGTGCCCTCTAACAACAAAATGAGTGAAGTAAGTAAAAGACAACTATCACGTCTGGGGCATATAAGAGGCCGTTTGTGTATGAGTCGGGCAAATCTGGGGGAGGGTTGGCACAGGCCAAAAATTTTAATACCCTCAAAACTTGTGTACAGGGGTTATCGACCTCGCTGATGAAGATGTGCATAGTCATTTTGGCTCAAGTGGTCCCGCAACGCCTGGGCGTGATTACGGTATAATCACGTTTTCACTCCGTTATCGGTCCATGGTAGAGCTAGAGGTATGAAAATTGGGCTCCTGGGACAGAATTCGATGGCGATGATGGCTGTCTACTTCATTTGTTTTGAAAATGTTCCAAACGTCGATTATTGGAAATTTTGATTGAGACGTTTGCGAGCCTAGCGAGTATGACAGTTCGAACCGGCGTGACGAGAGGATTCCAACGATATATTTTGAGCCCTTATCTCCGTCGAGAAAGCTTTCATTGGCTCGATATAATGATGTGCGCCTTGCAAGAGTACTCTCTCAATTCCGCACGCTATCTCGCACTCACGAGAGTGGCGAGAGAGCGTGCGGAAATGAGAGAGTGGCGAGGGAGTGCGCGGCATTGAGACGTAAACAACTCCTGATGCTGACACAGATCATTATATCGAGCCAATGAAAGCTTTGTCGACGGAGATAGGGGCTCAAAATATATCGTTGGAATCCTCTCGCCACGCCGGTTCGAACTGTCATACTCGCTAGGCTCGCAAACGTCTCAATCAAAATTTCTAATAATCGACTTTTTGGAACATTTTCAAAACAAATGAAGTAGACAGCCATCATCGCCATCGAATTCTGTCCCAGGAGCCCAATTTTCATACCTCTAGCTCTACCATGGACCGAGAACGGATTGAAAACGTGATTATACCGTAATCTCGCCCAGGCGTTGCGGGACCACTAGAGCCAAAATGACTATGCACATCTTCATCAGCGAGGTCGATAACCCCTGTACACAAGTTTTGAGGGTATTAAAATTTTTGGCCTGTGCCAACCCTTGTTCGACTTTTACGCAAACGGCCTCATAATGAATGAAAAGGAAGAACAAAGACATCAATGCTTTGGAATACAAGAAATGGAAGCACTTACCGTACTCGCATGATATTTGATCTTTGAACTCTCATTGCTGTTTTTCAGGTCAGGTCAGGTTCGACCTCGAGCGAGGGAGAGGTAAAAGGAGATTGCAAAAATAATGCCATAAACAAAAAGATCGCAGTTCAATTTCCCTTGAGGAGTGTTTTTTCCATCAAGAATCAAGCAATGGATGACTTGAAATACAGTTATGAGAGACTTCATCTTGGAAAATGTTATAACTCTCTACGTCCTTGGCCTATTGGCCTCAATTTAATTTTTATTATATAGTATAATCCCAAATCTCTTTCTACTTGTGCCTCTAGATCTCTGTCCACGTGGAACTCCCTCACCCAAGAGCTTGTCTCTTCCCCTCCCCATATATTCCGTGCAGGGATACTAAATTTGCCCCTCACAATATTATAACTCAATCTCGTATTCGTCCTTAATATCATTATTCAGCTTAAGCTGCCACTCCCCAACAAGGTTGGGCGTTAAATCAAAATTTAACGGATCCGTTAAATCGTTAAATTAACGGATTCAAGACCCGTTAAATTCCGTTAAATCCGTTAAATCCGTTAAATTACCAAAGAAATTGTGGAAATCGACTAATTTTGATATTTATCGACTTTCATCATTCAATAGTAGGAGTAGTAACAGTACATTTCCGAAAACAAAATAAAATATTCTATATAAAGCATTACGCAAAAAAATGCGAAAACTAAAGAAGAAGATCCGGTGAGAAAATTGAAGCGTTTTCGGTACTCAATTCGAATATAAGACTCGTGTAACGCTATCGAAAGAACAGAGTACTCGAAAAATATATGTTAAAGGTCTAAAAAATATTAAAATAGCATATTTTCTACCTTTTTTACCTCAAAATATTTAAATTATTTTTAACGGATTTAACGGAAAAATTTTAACGGATTTCGTTAAAAATTAATTTAACGGATGAATACCGTTAAATCCGTTAAATCCGTTAAAACCGTTAACGTTAAATCCCAACCCTGCTCCCCAACCGAAATCGGAACTCCATCACTCCCTTATTGCTTCATTCTTTTCATTATTCTCGCTTTTAACTGATGGATAAATAAATAAATAAATAAATAAATAAATCTTGGAGAAAATTTTGATGGTATCGATTATTATCTACAGTGATGAAATTATTTCATCATACTTGAAATGCCTAGGTGTGATCCAAAAATATGTAGGTTTATTCTCACAAGGGAACTCTCCCAACTTAATGTGGCCATATGACATGGGAATAATTTACCTGAATCAGTTTTCGATGCTGATTACGAATCCGTTTTCTAACGTTGCCCAATCGAGCTGAGATTCGAGAAAATTGATATTAAAATTTGCTAGTTTATTCGGAAATTCGTGAGACTTCCTATATCACGCGTGTCACTGAAGAATCGAGTAAAATCCGGGGGTGTTTGGCACATTTTTTGACCCTCACATATTAATGCATTTTTTGGTAGTCCTTAGGGTCCCTAACAAGCTGGCCAGAGCGTTTTTGCATATCTTCATTTTCAACGTCGAGAGACGACGTTAAACGTTTTTGACGGCGAAATCGGCCGACTATGGAGCTCTGTAGCTCTTCGGGGTGTGGTTCTGGTATCGAGCCTTCAACAGAATAATTTCCTAGAATGTCGAGGAGAATTCATCTGCATTATTGGCCGATTGATATTTCTATTTGTTGGATACCTTGATATGTGGAGACTAGAGTAGTAACCAATACAAGTTTATCACAAATAATAATAGAGTTCGAGGCTAAGACTAGAAATAGAAGAGACCTATCGTACATGTAAAAATAGTTGTACATATCATGAACGGTGTGAATGGATCTGAACGGATCAGGCCGATCAAACGGGATTGTGAGCGAGAAGGCCATTTTCGTTATTTTTCTTTCTTTTCATTGTTTTTCTTTCCTACGAATCTACTGTATTGAAAGAAATCACGCCAAAATATTGCCATTTAGCAAAAATCATTGCTTTACAAATGAGTAAATTGTTCCGATTATACGCTGAATAAATGGGTCAATTTTGGTTCATTTGAGCAATTTATTCCTCGCGAAAATGATGATTTTTGTTAAATGGCAATATTTTGGCCTAATGAATATAGTCCATTCGATGAAAAGAAATACAATGAAAAGAAAAAAAAACGAAAATGGCCGGCTCGCTCACAATCCCGTTTGATCGGCATGATCCGTTCAGATCCATTCACACCGTTCATGATACAACTATTTTTACATGTACGATACTTTGGACCTACGCTAAGCTAAGAATGAATAGAGAATCATGTGTAGAGTAATGACTATGATAATTAGGGATAATGCACAATGACTATTATGCATTAGCTATATGATAATTGTAATATGCTAAATAGATTAGTTTACACTACACAACACCTCCTTTCTAAGATTCTAACACGGGTCTCCTGTAAAAGTGTATCAAAATAGCCCCCTTTTGCTACTAGGAAAATTTTTTCACTCGGATTTCGCTGAAAATCGATTGGTGGATGTGGTTGGGGGTCATGAGAGGCCCTATGGACTTGATTTGGCCAAAGTCGCAGATTATCGATTTTTTGTGATCTTCCCTGGAAATTGCCATCACTCGGTTCATTTTCATCGTACAGAGACCGGAAAGGTGTCATTCGAATTGTATTAGTATGCTCTCCAAAAAGTTTTTCGGAACACAGTGGCGGAAAACCCGTCTTCAATGTGTTTCACCCGAAAAACTGATTTTTTGACTACAAAAGTGAGTGTTTCTCGAAAATTTCTCAGAAACACAATGAATTTTATTGCACCAATGGACTCGCCGTACCAGATATAGGGTACGTATGTAGTTCATTTGACTTATCTCTGGCCCCCCGATATCGAAATACTAAGTACTCCCGGACTTAGTCATTTTTTCTGAGAAAAATGGTTTTTCGACCATAAATCGCTTCGAAATGGTCCTAGACACTATTTTTAAAAAGGAAAATGAAGCACTCAACGAGCACAACAGATGATCATTCTCGAGCTATAATACGATTTCCTCAATTTGAAGGAAGAATCATTCCGAATTTCTGCGATTTCGATTCTGTTGTCATCATGTGCTCGAAAAAAAATTTCTCGTGTATTTTTAGTAGGTTTTCTATGCACTTTATTGTAAATGTCTCTCAAAGTCCGAAGAATCCGAGACCCATGGGATGGGCACTTCGCACTCGGAAGAAGAGCGCCCCCTACGATCCAGTTGCGAGACAACTGGTGGTCGATCTCTTCGAGGAATTCTACAAGGCAAGAAACAAGCTGAGACCCGAAGATGCCGAGAAGAAAATGAGAGCCAGATCAGACATGCCTGCTCAGAGAATGTTCAACGGTCAGATTAAGAACCTCATTTGAACTCTTCTGGCAAAGAAGAAGCAAGAAGAGGAGAAGAAGGCAGTGACGGGGGTAGAACCAAAAGAGATGTGGCGCTTGTCAAGGACTTCATCAATGAGTGGGTTAAGGAGGCAGATGGGGATGGAGCATTCATCGAGGATGAAGTGGAAGTGTACGAGGATGATCGGATTATCACCCCTGACGAGATCTACGATTGGATGCACAACGAGAAGAACAATCTGTTCACGGACCTATCTAGTGAACTCATATTCGATCAGTGAATGAATTCTCCGTTGTATTCTCAATTTATATTCTATGAAAACTTTTTACGTTGTGTGAAAGTAATCTAACTCATGCTATTTTTGATAAAATTATGCCACTAAAATCTCGAGGATGAACAAGATAACTGAAATTCGGAATGATTCTTCCTTCAAATTGAGGAAATCGTATTATAGCTCGAGAATGATCATCTCATGCGTGATAATCATAGAAATATATTTTGTTGTGCTCATTGAGTGCTTCATTTTCCTTTTTAGAAAAAGTGTCTCACAGCGTTCTCATGACTTTCAAAGCAAGAACGACCGCTCAACATACAAACTCTCTCGAATACAATGGTCTCTCCTTTGTCTTGCTTTGGAAGAAAAATGGCTTGGACCAGAATACTGTGGTCTAGGACCATTTCGAAGCGATTTATGGTCGAAAAACCATTTTTCTCAGAAAAAATGACTAAGTCCGGGAGTACTTAGTATTTCGATATCGGGGGGCCAGAGATAAGTCAAATGAACTACATACGTACCCTATATCTGGTACGGCGAGTCCATTGGTGCAATAAAATTCATTGTGTTTCTGAGAAATTTTCGAGAAACACTCACTTTTGTAGTCAAAAAATCAGTTTTTCGGGTGAAACACATTGAAGACGGGTTTTCCGCCATTGTGTTCCGAAAAACTTTTTGGAGAGCATACAAATACAATTCGAATGACACCTTTCCGGTCTCTGTACGATGAAAATGAACCGAGGTATGGCAATTTCCAGGGAAGATCACAAAAAATCGATAATCTGCGACTTTGGACAAATCAAGTCCATAGGGCTTCTCTCTCTCCCCAACCACATCCACCAATCGATTTACATCAAAATCCGAGAGAAAAAAATTTTTCCTAGTAGCAGACGTTCATACACTTTTACCGGAGACCCGTGCTAACAAGGGAATGGTCTCAATTCGGCCTGACCTTATGAGATGTCAATAGTGTGACTAAAATTAGTTATATCTGCCGATCGCAAATCCATTATTAGGCGGTGCCTAATCGAGCTGAGCTTCGAGAAAATCGATCTTGAAATTTGCCTTTCTTGGCTGGGTGGTCGATTCGAAAGTTCGCATGGTCTCCTACACTAAACTATCCCGATGGGTTCATTAGCTCATCTATAAGCCATTAAAACATCGACTTCCGTAGTGTAGTGGATATGGTGTCCACGCTCACTTTTGATTGTCACGGGTTCGATCCCCTTTGGAGCAATTTTCTTTTGCTGATTTTTTTCTTGTCGAAAGATTGAAATATTTTGCTGTTATTATGAAAACCAGACAAGAAAATAGGAAAGCAGGTCGTTGTCTCGATAGTTGATAGATGAGTTAACGCACCCATCGGTATTTTAATGTAGTAGACAGCATAAACTTTCGAATCAGCCCATAAAGCCAAATTTCAATATCGACTTTCTCGAAGCTCAGGTCGATTAGGCACTGTCTAAAAACGGATTTGCGATTAGCATATATAACTAATTTTAGTCACACTGTTGGCATCTCATAAGGCCAGGCCGATTTGAGACCATTCCCTTGTAAGTTAAAGACAACAGAATCGATAATCAATACAATAAAAACTAATTTACAATTGAACTAACGTAACTACTACATTCGGAGGTATTACTAACAACGGGTCTTCGGTCTCTGACCGGACGATGATATGCCTTGCTTGAGGGGTCTGGGATAGGCATGACGATGGCATCTCCAGTTGAATTATCCTTCGAATTTTCTTCTGTCGGCTTCTTGATATCGAATGAATAGATATGAAGATCAAGTATATCATCTTTATCTTGATCTCTTCGGGAGATTAATTGATTGGCATGAGCCTTCATTCTCCTTCCTTCCTTATCAATGAGATAAACAACTCGATCTTGTTTATCTACAATGATGACTTCAATACATTTCACATTATTAGGTCCATCTTTTTCACGGGAGTAGACCTTATCACCTGTTTTGAATTCTTTGTGTTTTGCACCATGTTTCATGTCAAATTGGTTTTTCATATCTTCATCCTTCTTATCTTATCTACGACTTGGAACCAAGAGGCTTTGTCTTGTTCTCAGTTTACGTACGAGAAATACTTCAGCTGGTGACTTATTACCTAGTTGTCAGTTCGGATTCGAACGATAAGCCATGAGGAATGTTTTAATATTCTCTACTTCAGGTCGTTCTCCTTTCAATTTCAGGAGTGTTCTTTTGAATTTATCAACGAATCGTTCTGCTTGACCATTAGATTGAGGATGATATGGCGGAGTCAGCACGTGATTGATACCGTACTTGTTACAGTATTCTCGGAAATCACTCGAAGTGAATTGTGTTCCGTTATCACTGACCAATGTTTCTGGACAACCATATGCAGATATGAACTTGTGAATGTGTGTGATGATAGAATTAGTATCTATTCTATCCATTTCTATTACTTCAGGCCATTTACTGTGTGCATCTACGATAATCAAGTAATTCTTTCCATTCATAGGTCCTGCGAATTCAACGTGAATTCGTTCCATTGGTCTATCAGTTGATGGCCATGGTTCAAGAGGTACCTTGACTGGATTCTTGATTTGATTCATTACGAGTTGATCTTCAACTTCCTTCTGTAACGATCTGATGAGATTCAGTTTCCAGAACCAATCAGCTCCGATTAAATTTACGGGTGAATCTGTTACATAAACAAATCCCCTTTTCAATTATTTATCTTATCAGCACATTAAATGCAGAAGGGGCCAAAACAGGGGGAATCTTCTTATCCACAAGATTTATCCTTTCGTCTCTGAGAGAATTCATCTCCATTCAAGAAAACGTCAGCATATGAAACTTGATTTGAATAGTCAAATCCCCTATTCTCATCATTCTCATATTTCATTTTACAATGAAATTTTCCGAGTATGGATGCACCTGAGCCACACACAGTTAGCCTGTATTCTTCCCTCTTTTAGGGTGGGAGATCCCAGTGTTCTCCAATTCATTCTTAGCTTAGCGTAGGTCCAAAGTAGGTCTCTTCTATTTCTAGTCTTAGTCTCGAACTCTATATACTTGTATTGGTACTACTCTAGTCTCCACATATCAAGGTATCCAACATTGGTAAAGTCTAAGTCTAATCCTAATCCTAAGTCTTAAACCTTAATCTAAGATCCTGGTCGCCAATGTTGGATACCTTGATATGTGGAGACTAGAGTAGTAACCAATACAAGTTTATCACAAATAATAATAGAGTTCGAGGCTAAGACTAGAAATAGAAGAGACCTACTTTGGACCTACGCTAAGCTAAGAATGAATAGAGAATCATGTGTAGAGTAATGACTATGATAATTAGGGATAATGCACAATGACTATTATGCATTAGCTATATGATAATTTTAATATGCTAAATAGATTAGATTATACTACACAACAGTATCAGTATTTCTGTAAATCGATGTTGTTGAATTGTGTTTAACAAAAATCGAAGCCGAAGGATTCAATCGACTGACGTCGACGAGAGGATTTCAACGGTATGCTGAACGTTTTGTCATGTGGTAGCCTTCGAAAGTTATTAGCATTTCAAGTCTTTTTGATTGGCAAATTCGTGCATTTTCATACACAAACCATCCGGATTAGTTGATTCGCTCATCTATCAACCATCTCAAGAACTGGCTGGTAGTGTTGTGGATAAGGTCGCTGTTTACTTTTTCACTATCCGGTGTTCGATCCTCCTTGCTGCACTCTTCTTTTGCTAATTTTGTCGAAATGTTTTCCTGTGATTATGAAAACCAAAAAAACGAGAATACACTTTAACTTATCAGCACGTGTTAACTTTAACACGATCAGGAAGAGAAGACTTGTGGATGAGTCGGATGACTCGGAGCTGGAGGATGTCGTTTTCGGAAGAGGGAGATGATGAGGAGGACGAGACCGAGGAGATTCTCGGACAACACGAAGATGACTTCTTTAGGATGATAGAGTGTGATAACATATTCCTGTGAATTCGAAGCCTTTTTGTTGTTTTATTGTCATTTGCATTCATGTTGTTTAATATTCATAGATTGGCTATGGATTAAAATAAATTTAATAATGAAAACGAAACCTCCAAAGTTATCAAAAATAACTTGGAGATGCACTAGAACAATAGTAAAACTTGTTAATGTGTGAAGTCATCGCACGAGGCAGTAGAGTGGGTAGATCACTGGCCGCGTCACTCTCCTCTGGTGTGATCGCACGCCATTAAAATCTTGAAATGCTCATATCTTTCGAAGGCTACCACATAGAAAAACGTTCAGCATACCGTTGAAATCCTCTCGTAAAACCTTCGGCTTCGATTTTTGTTTTAAACCAATCAATGAAATCGATTTACAAAAATACTAAATAAAATATCGACCTGCCAATGATGTAGGCGCATTCTCCTTAACATTCCGAGTAATTCTTCTGTTGACGACTCGATACGAAAATCACACCCCGAAGAGATACAGAGCCCCAAAGTCGGCAAATTTCGGCGTCAAAAAAGTTTGACGTCGTTTCTCAGCGTTAAAAATGAAGATATGCAAAAAAGCTCTGGCCACCTTGTTAGGGACCCTAAGGACTACCAAAAAATGACCTTTGCTCATTTTCGAATTTTTCAATGTGCCACCCGTGATATAACACGCGTGTCGTGTAAGGTTCGAATAAACGGTGGCACATTGAAAAAGTCGAAAATGAGCAGAGGTGATTTTTCGGTAGTCCATAGGGTCCCCAACAAGTTAGCACGAGCTTTTTTTTCATTTCAAGATTTTCATAGCGTGCTCTCGCACGAGAGGAGTGTGACGCAGTCAGTGATCTACCCTCTCTTCTGCCTCGTGTGAACAACACGCCCATTTTAATAAGTTACTGTTGTTCTATCACATCTCTAAATTATTCTAAAAACGTTCTATGTAGTATTCATTTTCATTATTAAAATCATAGTTATTAACCAATCTATGAATATAAATCATCATGAATGCAAATGATAACTGTACAACAAAAATGCTTCAAATTAACAGTAATATTTTATTACACTCTTCCTCGACTGCCATCCTAAAGAAATCATCTTCGTGTTGTTCTAGAATCATCTCGGCTTCGTCCTCCTCATCATCTCTCCCTCCTCGAAAACGTCATCATCCATCTCCGAGTCCTCCGATTCATCCACAACTCTTCTATTTCCCGTTGTGTTAAAGTTCTCACGTACTGATAAGTTGAAGTGTGTTCTTTTCTGGTTTTCATAATCATAGGAAAAAATTTCGACAAAAACAAAATCGGCAAAAGAAAACTGCGGCAAGGAGGATCGAACCCCTGACAGTCAAAAGTAAACGGTGAACTTATCCACTACACTACACAGCTAGATGTTGTGATGTTTGATAGAAGAGTTCATCAACTAATCCGTATAGATTGTGTATGAAACTACACGAATTTTCCCAATCAAAAAATCTTAAAATACTCATAACTTTCGAAGGCTACCACACATAGTACGCGTCAGCATACCGTTGTAAAGCTCTCGTCGAGATCAGTCGATTGAGCTATTAAAAGCTTTTGGCTTCGATTTTGGTTAAGAACCATATAACAAAAACGATTTACAAAAATTCTAATTAAAATATGGACCTGGCAATGATGCAGGCGCATTCTCCTTGTCATTCTAGGAAAATATTCTGTTGACGACTCGATATCAAAACCACACCCCGAAGAGCTACAGAGCTCCAAAGTTGGCCGATTTCGGCGTCAAAAAAGTTTGACGTCGTCGCTCGACGATGAAATTGAAGATATGTAAAAAAGCTCTGGCCACATTGTTAGGAACCCTATGGACAACCAAAAAATGTATTAATATGTGGGGGTAAAAAATGTGCCAACCACCCTCGGATTTTACTCGATTCTTCAGTGACACGCGTGATAAACCATCCCAATGCGTTCATAAACTCATCCATGAATTATCCAAACACCTCCTGCTGTAATTTAGTGGATGTGAGGAACGAACAACTATCATTGAACATTTTAAGCCATTAACCACATTGATTGCATACCGCTCCGAGGAATTAGCTAATTTCGACTGACCCATTAAAATTTGGTTAAAATGCCATAACTCACAAGTCCGCAGTTGAGTTACAAGCCTCTGATTCAAGAAGTATTATCTCATGTTCATAGGGTAGCATATTTTTTTTGGATTTCGGCTCTTAAAGAGAAAATTACAAAAAAAAGCATACGGTGTTTAGGGTGTTACGGTACTTCCCAGCCGGTTTTTTTCCTAAAAATCTAAATATCTGCCATGACGTGCTTAAACATCTACCTAACACATCTACAATGTGGCAAGATAACAGGAATTCACTTACGACTTTTCTGATAAAAACACCATTGAAAGCCAAAGTGGAATTTTGTTTAAAAAAGTTAGATAAAAAGGGTTGAATGTCCAATAGTGGAACAAATTTAGGATGCCTGTAGTAAAGGTGCTTATTAAACATTTGGGTCAAAATCAGATCAAAGTTGATAAAAAATGCTGTGTTATTGACCCTTAATCATTCTCCATAGCGAACAAAATTAGGTTCCGTCCACTTTGACTTCCAATGGTATTTTATGGTTAAAGTCGTAATTGAATTCCTGTAATCTCGCCACTGTGTATATGTATGTGTTTGTTAGATGTTTAGGCGAAATTAGCTAATTCCTCGGAGCTGTTTGCAATCAACGTAGTTATTGTGCGTATAAAAAGTACTTGCATAAGAAAATGACAAACAGTGCTAACGAACGGAAGTCACAATCGAGAGGCGTGCGAGATGTAGCCTTCTACATCTCGCCCCGCCTCTCGATTGTCTCTCCGCTGCCTCTCTCTAACCCGGCTGACCTTCGCCGCGCGCTATATTATATATAAAAGAGATCGGCATAGTTTCTGAACCATGCAAAACAAGAAAGTCTCTTGTGGGAGTGGTTGGCTACTCTCGTACCAAATGAACAAGTGTATTTTATACGGTCAATAATGGCTTAAAATGTTCACTGATAGTTGTTCGTTCCTCACAGAAAAATTGGACTCACAAAAAAATTCTATCTGAGAATAACCCTATTTTTTGGATCACACCTCGGCATTTCAAGTATGATGAAATAATTTCATCACTGTAGGTAATAATCGATACCATCCAAATATTCTCCAATGTTTATACAATATAATAAAATTAAACCGAGACCAATCGGCCAAGGATGTACAAAGTTATACAAAATCGAATTTTACGTCCAGACTTTTGCACGGCGGTACTGTTCTATCCTTGATAAAATTAGCAAAAGAAGGGATATTGCTTCATGTTTCTTAAAGGATAACTACAACTATAATGCAATCCTTCTTTTCGACTAATGAAATTGAAGCACTCACAATCTTATAATTCTAGATATTTGATAATCTCGGGAAAATATTATCTAGTATAAGGTGACTTACGCCGACATATCTATGATAATGGTCCTTTGTATGTAACAGGACGAGTTGGCAGCCGAAAGCCATTGCAAATGCACATATTGCTCCAATCGAAGCATCGGCGTAGCGACGAGTGTTGCTGACTACCATATGCTGAAGTATTTTGTAAAATTATTAATTGGGCCAGTCATTCCGCGTTATATTACAAGGTCATTATGCTACAGGACTTCTATATTATAGAATTTTAAAAAACTGTCCGAACAATACAAATTCCGCTCTTTGCCGCGCAATACTCAGACTCCGCCCACTTCTTCGCGCGACATACTTTTTTTTCTTTTTTTATCGAATTTTATGGCGTTTCCTCATCATTTCACAGGACTTTCAATAAAAAATAAAATTATATGCATTGAAAAAACGTTCGAAAAAACCTTCCCAAAATTTGGAGTGCGTTTTTCTCAACCGTGGAGAAGTTTACTAAATTCGGCATTTGGCGCGGTGTGTGCAAAACTTTTGTAATTCTATAATAGAAGTGAGGAAAGACTTAAATAATATTTTCCCTCTAGCGTCAAATACGGTATTTTTGCTGATGATCTTAAGATTTACGCCCCCGGGAACTTTTTCGGTTTCTGGCCACCCCCCCCCCGCCCCATTTCGATCTTTTCGATCGAATGGAGCGGTCGTCCTCACTGGGAGGACGATGTCCACGGGGGCAAAATGCTCCCCGAGCTCTCCTCAAAATGGGAGAGCTCTGGACTGATCCGGAGAGAAGGAATCGAATGCTTTTATAGGGGAATGGGGGTGATATGAAAATGAAATTGAATTAGGATGAGAGAGTATGGGAAATGTGGAGACAAAACTCTCATTTGATCACTCTATCAATCATGACGCGGTTGGTTTTACCACAACCGAGAAGAGGATCGATTACTACTTGAAATGATTGCGAGATGAGAGAGTAGGGGGGGGTGGCCAGAAACCGAAGAAGTGCCCGCCCCC
Source organism: Parapristionchus giblindavisi (assembly GCA_943737045.1). Classification (NCBI taxonomy): domain Eukaryota; kingdom Metazoa; phylum Nematoda; class Chromadorea; order Rhabditida; family Diplogasteridae; genus Parapristionchus; species Parapristionchus giblindavisi. Next base: position 237,146 of record CALSFV010000316.1, on the reverse strand, counting down.
GTTCCTTCCGAATCTAAATCTTTACAATCGGCTATTGATTCTATTGTTGATTGGAGTCTCACATGGAATATGACTATATCTGCCCCCAAATGTACTGTCCTCCATATTGGCCCTTTAAAGACTCGTACCCAGTATATTATGAATGGTTGCCCAGTTTCCTCATCGCCTGTTGTAAGAGACTTAGGAGTTCACATGAGCTCTGATTTGTCGTTTAATCACCATATATCAGTCATAACTACTAAGGCCAAAGCTTCTATTAATATGCTGTTCTTGTCTGTCCACTCTCGTTCCCATTCACTTTTATCTAGAGCTTATACTGTTTATATAAGACCAATTCTTGAATCATGTCCTATTATCTGGAATACCCCTAAATAAATACCTGACCCTTAAATACCTGACCAATTCAATAGAAAGTGTACAAAGAAATTTCACATATAGACTTTTTGCTAAGTGCAAACTTGTTCCCATACCTTTTAACGAACGCAACGCTTTTCTTCAACTCCCCACATTAGAATATAGAAGAGCCATCCGTGATCTCCAATTTCTACATAGCACCGTACATAACTATTCTTTATTTTACTCTTCTAACTTATACTATATTGATTGTAATAGAATTAGTCATCGTTATAGGATATCTCTACCTTTTTGTATTCCCAAATCTCTTTCTACTTGTGCCTCTAGATCTTTGTCCACGTGGAACTCCCTCACCCAAGAGCTTGTCTCTTCCCCTCCCCATATATTCCGTGCAGGGATACTAAATTTGCCCCCCCCCCTCACAATATTATAACTCAATCTCGTATTCGTCCTTATTATCATTGCTCAGCTAAAGCTGCCACTCCCCAACCGAAATCGCTTAAGCGACGGAATTCCATCACTCCCTTATTGCTTCATTCATTCATTATTCTTGATTTTAACTGATGGATAAATAAACAAATAAATAAATCTGTGAGACGAGAGAGTATGTTGTAGAGGAAAGAGACCGCCTGTCTTATCGACCGTGGGTGCCTATCGATCGGGGGAAGAGAGTCAAAGAGGTAGATCAAATGACGATATTGCCTCTCTTTCAACGTCAATCTGAGTCTGCAAATTTTAGTACCACCGGTTGAGGAGAAATGACTGAAAACGCGATTTCAACGCGACGTCATCTGGCCTCAACGGTGGCTTTAGGTGAAAAATGAACATGACCATCGTCATCAGCACCCCTGAGTACCCCGATCCCCCAAATTTATTTTTTTCACTGTGCCAGATTTCACATACTTTAGTCGACTCTTACGCAAGCGGCCTCATATGAGTTCTCGGCACTTCTTCGGTTTCTGGCCATCCCCCCCCCCTAACCACCCCCCCCCCCTCCTCTCTCCTCTCGCTATCATTTCGCATAGTAAACGACCCACTTGTCGGTTGTGGTAAAACCAACCGCATAATGATTGCTAGAATGATGAAATGATGATGAAATGAGAGTTTTGTTTCATCCTTTCCCATACTCTCTCATCCTAATCCAATTTCATTTGCATATCACCACCATTCCCCTATAAAAGCATTCGATTCCTTCTCTCCGGTTCAGTCCAGAGCTCTCCCATTTTGAGGAGAGCTCGGGGAGCATTTCGCCCCCGTGGACATCGTCCTCCCAGTGAGGACGACCGCTCCATTCGATCGAAAAGATCGAAATGGGGCTTAGGGGGGGGGGTGGCCAGAAACCGAAAAAGTTCCGAGTTCTCCTTCTATGCAGTGTTCAGAACTTGGAAAATGCACGAAAATGCGGAAAATGCTGTTCGGAAGTTCAGGATGAAAATGCCCAGAAAATGGTCATTTTCGATGATTTTAAGCAAGTTTTACTGTTGAATATATGTTTTAATGTTGAATATGTTGAATGTTGAATATTTACGGGTTGCAAACAGTGTTGCGGACGCATTTTATTGATGATAAGTGATAATTATAAATATGTACTCGCTCGGTTGATTTTTCGCAGCATTTTCGTTGTTTTGCGGCTCAAAGTGCTCAAAAAAGGATCATACGATATATATTTCAGTAACATACTTTATAAATGACCTGATTTAGTTGTTTTCCATGAAACAATGAATTTCAAAGCTTTTAAAGTGCATAAAACCATCTCTTTCAAGCCAAAATCGAGCATGTTCGGGCATTTTCCACCTGAACTTCTGAACAGCATTTTCCGCATTTTCGTGCATTTTCCAAGTTCTGACCACCCCATTACACATACCCAGCTCAGTCCTATCGGCTCTGTGTAGTATAGATAATATGTATATCCAATATTGAACAACATCATAGGAACTCCCACAAATCCTGAAATTGGTTTTGAAAATATCAAAAATACGAATAAAATATAATAAAGTTCTATACCTATTACAGTAAATATATCTCTGAGAATATGTAATAACGCCATTAAAATTCTTAGCATGATCTTATAGAAATCCATTTTGATTCAATGTAGGAATTGTTCGCCGATTCCAACCTAAAATAAATTATCATACTAAAAAACAGCAATTTTGAAATGAAAATATGATTATTGGACTATTAAATGGAATGAAAAGACAAAGCGAACAATAATATGTTAGGTTGGTACACAAGTTTCTGGATTTTTGAGGAGCGCTTTTGAATCTATCTATTTTAATTTTTATTATGAATCACTTCCGCTCATCACATCACCGTCTGGCCAAGTGCCATTGATACTCTGTGCAGTACAGCAGAATCCACTCTTTGAAATGTGATCCCCGGGTGTCCCATCTGTCCCCTCGATTTTTTCAGCTCTTGAAATTGTTTGCGTTGTTTTACTAATTTATCACGGAAAGATTGGAATTTGCTAATTTACGTGAGAAATAAATATTGAAAACATTAATTTTTGGCAAAGAAATTATGAAAAATCGCGAACGCTGAGATATTTGTATATTTCAATTTCACTTTTTCTCGAGTTGTAACAACTCTTTCGAAGAGGAAGAGAAATCGTTGAGAGAAATCGTTGCCGATTGGGTAGGGGTAGGAGCCTTTTCTCAAAATCTTTTGCTCATATGTTCAATTCTTTCAACATGATTTCTTTTTTTGCTAATTTTTCAAAGCGTAAAATCAAAATTTTATTACCAACAAAAGAAGAGTAACAATTTTTTGAATATCTAGTTACAAAGATAATATGAGAGGATATCTGGCTCGATCGACATACTTGTGTTGGGGCTTGCTTGGCATTCTGTGTTAAAGAGGGGGACCCATGAGTTGGCATGACTGACTCCCACCACGATAAGCATGTTGGCTATTGTTAATATTATATGGTAATTGGCGTAAGGGACAATGAGAAAATGAGAGAGAAAGTATGCAAATTCGATGATCACTCTCTACATGCCTTGAAAGTTGTACTTTCAATGCGCATAGTGAGCTTTAAACATATCGGGAATTAATATCAGATATGTCTTTCGATTCGTATGATGAATCTCAATTATTCTATCCGAACAGTCTTATTACGAAAAAACTCGTGGGTCTCCATCTTTAATATGGAAAGTGAGATTTTTGCAGTTTTATGTAATACTGCCCGAGAGAAGTTCACCCATGCAGGAGAGAAGTTGTGAAAATGTGTCTACGCCTCAGGGCATGACGTCATAAATTTTTTTTTAATTTATAATCTTACTCGTAGGACTTCATGAGTGGTACCAATCGATTCCTCGTTCAATTCTAAGACCTTTTTTGACTTGGTACATTTTTTTGTTATACTTTGGTCTTCCTTTGGAAAAAAGAAACATTAATAAATTGAATTTTTTTTTCGAATTTACTATATTATGCACGTGCAAAGGGCTGTGTTTTTTGTCGCGCAGTCTCTTCTCATTACACATACACGTACGCTTGTATATACCGTTTGTTTTATGAGGGGGCCCGGTATATTAGAGAAGCAAAAAACAAGAGTATTTGAATTGTGGTGTGCTTACAGTAAGGCGGTCGAGTTTTACTAGTGTCAGTTCCCGGCTCTCGCTTCTGATTATCGTTGTCGCTTCTGATTATCGTTGTGATTGATGTAATCATATCTTCTACTGAAACACGGCTGAAGAAATATATTATGGCATTCGAGCAGGGAAATAGCACTGGTAAAACTCGACCGCCTTACTGTAAGCACACCACAATTCAAATACTCTTCTGTTTGTTGCTTCTCTAATATACCGGGCCCCCTCATAAAACGAGCGGTATGTACAAGCGTATGTGTGTGTGTAATGAGAAGAGACTGCGCGAAAAAAATACGGCCCTTTGCATGTGCATAATATAATAAATTCGAAAAAATTGAATTTATAATTTTTTTAAAAATTTTTTCCAAAGGAAGACTGAAGTATAACAAAAGATACCAAGTCAAAAAAGTCTTATTGTTAGAATTGAACGAGGAATCGATTGGCACCACTAATGAAGCCCTACGAGCAAGATTACAATTTTTTTAAAATTTTTATGACGTCATGCCCTGAGGCGTAGAAACATTTTCACAACTTCTCTCCTGCATGGGTGAGCTTCTCTCGGGAACTACATAAAACTGCAAAAATCTAACTTTCCATATTTTCACAGAATGCCTAGGGTATTTCGATCCAGTCTCCTTCAAACCCTGTTGCCTTTTTGTCCAAGTAACCCTGGGCACTCGGGGGGGGGGGGGGGGGGGGGGGTACTCCTTCATTCGAAAAAAGTCAATAGAAAAACAATAAATAGTGAGCCAACTTTTCTCTTTCTTGATACCGTAACCCGTACTACCGTAATCAAACAGGGATTTGCCGTGAATTTCGCTATAATATTGTAGGGTACGGTAGCTAGATTGATTGAATGGCAACTAGTATTTGATCTCGGGCCATCATGAATTTTTCGACTTTCGCCATTTTCAACCATGAAAAAAAAAAGTTGCCATACGCCAAATCCCAACCGATTTATGATCCGTTGTGCAAACGATCGTTGGCAAAACGATCGCCCCCCTAAAGTTCACACTTGCTGATATGATAAAGTGTGTTCTCTTTTCTGGCTTTCATATACAGTAAAAAATTTCGACAAAAAAAATCAGCAAAAGAAAATTACCTCGAGGGGGGATCGAACCCCTGACAGTCAAAATTAAACGCAGACACTTTATCCACTACACTAGACAAGCCGATATTAAGAGGGATGATGGGTGAGTACTAGAGTGGTGGGAGAGAATCACGGATGATTTTCCCCCTGGCCCTTTTCTGTCGGGTGACCCGACGAGAGACTGTTTACAGCCTCACTCTCTCTCGGGTGAGTGATCAACGAGACATAGAGTCTAATAAGAGTTGGATTGTCGGGTCATCCAAGGCTCAGTCCGATCTTCTCAAAAAGCAGAAATTGGACAGATTTGATAAAAACATAGTTGGATTTGGATTTTCGAGAGCTTCCATGCAATAGTAGAGACAAGCGAAATATGAATTTTTGATTTCTCGCAAATTTTCATGGTAAAATTACTAATTTGTTCAGAAATACGAGTTTAAGATGAAAATTAATTTATTATTATTAGCATTAATATTATTATCACATCAGGAACACTTTAAAAAGCCGGAAAAGTGATAAAACGGGTCAATACAATGAAACATCGGAGGGTTAATGTATAACTTTTTACGCCCGAGAGCGCGACGAGGACAGTGTGAAATCATCTTCTAATTCATCCTCGGAACATTCTTCCTCAAAGTCACTCTCATCGGACATGTACCCGTAGGTCTCATCAGGGTTTGGGATGATGGATTGATTGGTAGGAACGAAGTAGACTTGTAAGTCTACTTAAAGTTAAACGTAAGTCTACTTAAAGTGGTGTGGTATACTGTAAGGCATTTCGTCAAATGTTCTTTCACTTTAAGTTTACTTAAAGTCTACTTTAAGTCTGTGACGTAGTTTAAGTAGACTTTAAGTTTCGAAATACCAGAGTGAAGACACGCTCGGCGGACACAGAAGTCGCAGGAGCGGAGAGGTTGTTGAGTGCCATCGCCTTGATGGTTGGAAAGACAGAAGCCCTGGGGGAGACATAATGATGATAGTGAATGAATGAATGAATGAATGACTGATTGACTAACTTAAAGCTCCTCCTTTTGTGCTGATTGGGTCATATCCGTGTTCACAGTCATAAACACCGACAGGTGTCAAAGGGATAAGAGGGCGCCGCCTTTAAAGGACACCGCTAATTTACAATGTGCGCGCATGATCCAAGAGTAGCTCATTTACAACTGTATTGACATATTGTTTGATTAGGTAAATGCAAATACATACAGATAATCATGAACAATAAATATACATCAAATATTTCAGAAAAATGAAATTTTTGAAATTTTTGAAAAATAAAAAAATCACATATTTTATGCAATCGCCCCTTCTATCGATAGCCCGTGAAGTGCTCGTTTCATATATACACTTCTTTCCTAATTTGGTTCACGGATACTCTAACAAAATCTTCTTAAACATGCGAAAAAGGCACATTTTAGCCACAATTCCACCCATTACAACTTTACTTAAACTTCGACTTTTCTATTTTTAAAAAGCATATTCCTCATGCTCTTTGTTTGCTGATTCCAAATATGCTTTCAGTTTTTCAATCCGACTATTACCAACTGAGAAAAACTCATTGATTCTCGCCTGACCCGACAGATTCCAACTCACCCGACGGCTGGCAGTGACCCGATGAGAGTCTATCATGAGTGGCCAAGGCGAGGGACTTAGATTCTCTCCCACCACCCTAGTGAGTACTTGAACCCATCCGGATTGCTTGTGTAGGGGACCTCGAGAATTTTCAAATCGACCACCCAAATTTCAATATCAATTTTCTCGAAGCTTAGCTCGATTGGACGACGCGTTTCAACGACTTCATTTTCAGCATAGATAAGTGATTCTAGTCATACTATTGCCATCTCATATGGTCAAATTAAGTTCCAAGGGTTCCGTTGTTAGTACAGATACAGTATCGGTAAAAAATCAAGGGACGAATTTTAATTTTTTTTCGAATTTTGATTCAGGAAAGCAATCAAGCTGATATTTGAATCAACGTAAGCAGCTCATCAAAGAATACAGCCATTATGTGTTGGTTAGATTTGTTCGCTGTTGAGTAATGATGACACAATCAAAGTACACTTTTTAAACATGTATCGTTCGATAGTGAATAATGCTGTTCTTCTGAAACATGGTGAGAGTGGAGGCCTCCACTAGGTCAGCATTTTCATGTCAGCACTGTCAGCATTTTTTTGTCCAAAATGAAAATGGTTCCAAAATTGCCGTGCACTTTTTCTTGTTTTTTTTGCTTTTAAAAAAATTCTGATCCAATATCAAAAGCAATATAAAAATGGCCGATACTGTGTCAATTTTAAAAAAAGGCAAAAATTTTCGTCCTTAATTGAAATTCATAAAAATTGTCCCTGCAATACAAAATTTAAGGTGCTGTGCATCTGGTGCAAAATGTTTAGTTTACAGCGTGCTATATGGTATGATTATCGCCTGTAAAAATTGGAAATATTTGACTTTTAAGCAGTTTATGACGAAAAACTGAAATGTGATATAATTTTGTCGTCTACTGTATACCAGATAGGCCTTATAGGCCAGATAGGAATTGGCCTTGAAAGATCGCTGGCCTAGCAGTGATCACCCGCAGGACTTCGTGTGCCTTGAATAACGGGTTGTACCTTTACCTTTACCTTTACCTTTAATGTATACCATGTAGGTGCACACTGAAGACGAGGAGTAGTCGTGTAGCTCAGTGATGTCAAGAATAGCGGTGAAATATGTTTCAAACTAGCGAAAAACCAAATTAACCAATTTATGGGGTGTACAGAACATGGAAAATGCACGAAAATGCGGAAAATGCTGTTCAGAAGTTCAGGTGGAAAATGCCCGAACATGCTCGATTTTGGCTTGAAAAAGATGGTTTTATGCACTTTAAAAGCTTTGAAATTCATTGTTTCAAGGAAAACAACCAAATCATGTCATTTATAAAGTATGTTACTGAAATATATATCGCATGATCCTTTTTTGAGCACTTTGAGCCGAAAATCAACGAAAATGCTGCGAAAAATCAACCGAGCGAGTACATATTTATAATTATCACTTATCATCAAGTGATAAATATAAATATGTACAATAAATGATTGTAATTGTGGTAAATGGAAAGGAAGTTGAAATTAAGGTGGGGAAAGGTGTTAGACAAGGGGATTGCCTGTCTCCCAGACTGTTTACAACAGTACTAGACATGGATTTTCGTAAGTTAAATTGGTCGGGTAAAGGTGTAAATGTAAATGGTCGTTATCTCTCTCACATACTCTTTGCTGATGATGCAGTTCTCATTTCACATGATGAACGGCAGATTCAAAGCATGGTGCATGAATTGGAGAGGGAACTGAAAATTGTGGGGCTATACCTAAATGGTGACAAAACGGTAGGGATGACTTCAAAGTCTAATCCCAAGGAGGTCAAGGTTGCAGGAAAAATTGTGGGCTTAAAATCAAGCGTGGTTTATTTGGGAAGTGCAATATCAATCAATGGGAGGGAGGATTGTGAGGTAACCAGAAGAATTCAGGCTGCATATGGGTCTTTCCACAAGCATCGGCCATTCCTAATAAATAGGTCTGTTCGCATGGCTCATAAGCGGCGTTTATTCAATGGTTGCATTTTGTCTGCTTTCTTATATGGTTGTGAAACTTGGGGATTATCAAAAGTACAAATCGAAAGATTATCGGTAAGATGGAAGGATCTCTTCATGCGAATCGCCGGTCCTACTTTCATGAGTCAAGCAAGAAGTCAGGAGTGGCCCCCCATGCACATCAGAGCCTACTCTTGATAAATGTGATTAAACTGTAAAAAACTGTAACAATAAATATGTGAATATTATAAATATGTGGAGGAGCGAGATTACGAAGAGAATGGGACAACGTTGGTGGAGCCTAACTAATGACGAATGGGCGCCCTAAAGACTGATCAGCTCAATTATGCGACCCCTGATAAATTATGTTACAGTAGACGACAAAATTATATCATATTTCAGTTTTTTCGTCATAACATGCTTAAAAGTGGTTAAATCTTTCCCAATTTTTTACAGGTAATAATCCGTCCATATATGGTTCTTTGGGCAATTACTTGTTGAGATACCGCAGAAAGCAAAATTTTAAAAATTATTTTGCAAAAATTGTTAAATTTACGTTTTTCTGTTTTATTTTCTAACAATTTTTATTTTATACTTGTTCGTTTTAATTCATGTTACCATTCATTATTTTATGATTTAGAGTATGGGTAGGCTTCGTGGAGCAGCCCGTTTAACATGGTACCAGCAAAATACGATGGTATGAGGAGCCTAAAGAGGAGACACACAAGTGCATCTTTCGCAGCAATTCAACTTGTCCCAATCAACGAATTTCCAAGTTCCTTACCCGGTACAGACCTCGAAACGTTCCAGGAGCAATTATTGGAACAGGTAACCCTCATAGACTCGCCATGTCATCGATTGCAACGTCCTGCGGGCGTTACGAAATAACACCCAAATGTCGACAGGCGTGGTCAAATCGATTTCCCAGCCATCTGGAGACCCCAACATTTCCCTCCATGCTACTCAACGTAGTCTGAATGATGCTAGAGTCCATGCACGTCACCCGGTTGAGAGGTCCTTCATCAGTCCAAAGAATCAGACATGAGAAAGTGGAGTGTGCATGTGCGTATCGACACCGAGGACCAGCAGAGTTGCGAAATGTGCTGATTGCATGAATTTGACACTTTGAATCGAAACGGGTGTCAACAGGACGACGTACGTAATTGATATGTTCCAAATCTACGATATTCAACATCGATTCGACCGAGCATCCTCTTTAGGCTCCTCATACCATCGTATTTTGCTGGTGCCATGTTAAACGGGCTGCTCCACGAAGCCTACCCATACTCTAAATCATAAAATAATGAATGGTAACATGAATTAAAACGAACAAGTATAAAATAAAAATTGTTAGAAAATAAAACAGAAAAACGTCGATTTCACAATTTTGGCAAAATAATTTTTAAAATTTTGCTTTTTGCGGTATCTCAACATGTAATTGCCCAAAGAACCATATATATACGGATTATTACCTGTAAAAATTGGGAAAGATTTAACCACTTTTAAGCATGTTATGACGAAAAAAACTGAAATATGATATAATTTTGTCGTCTACTGTATGTTATGTTACGTTATGTTATCATCAATAAAATGCGTCCGCAACACTGTTTGCAACCCGTAAACGTTGATATTCAACTAAAAACCCAGTAAAACGTCTAAGAATCATCGAAAATAACCATTTTCTGGGCATTTTCATCCTGAACTTCCGAACAGCATTTTCCGCATTTTCGTGCATTTTCCAAGTTCTGAACACTAATTTAATTAAATTTTAATTTAATTTATCATACATCAATAAGATGCGACAACATTATTTTTAATAATAATATTTTATCATTTCTTACAGAGAGGTTACTTATGGTGGGATAAAATAGAGAGATTTGAGCGTGAAATAAAATATGAAGAAATGTAGTATGCACTGCAATTACAGGATCACAGCGACATTTTTCGTACGAAAGAACAAAACATAATTGGGTTGGGTTGACTTACAATACTATTTATTTGAGAAAAAACAGATAAATACTAGCTTGTGGGGTAGAGAGAGAGAGGAAAAAATGAGAGGGGTAGAGAGGAGGAGGGGAAGTGCAGCTCATACAAGGACTCTGTATCAAAGATCAACCGGCGATCAATGATAGGTTAGGTTGGCAAGGCCTAGCGCTGGAGCGGTCCGCAATAATTCAAGATTTATCGGATTGAATCGAGAGTCTAGAATGAGGGCACTAAAGAGGGGAGTGGGCACTAAAGAGGGGACACTGCATAAGGAACGTCATCGGATATTGTAGGGGCACATCACAATTCACGATTGTCGTTAGAAAAAACAAATTTAATTTTTTTAAATTATGAATTTTAAACTGATGATAATATGGTGTATTATAATATTCAGAAGACAAATAAAACAATTGCGTAGGCCATGGGAACATTTTAACTTCTTCCTCATCGTCATTTGAACAGCTCTCATTAAATAAGGGTGGCCAGGAGATTTAGGGCGCCAAAACCTAGTATCTTATACATATGATGATAAACTCCGTCCCATATTGATCATAGGCGATCAATACGCGTCCCTAACAGTCTTTATAGATGCCGCCTTCATATATGCCGTCTTTAGGGTGATAAGAGGAGAGGGAGAGAATGGTAGATTGAGAGGTTGAAGGAGAGAAGTGATAGACTTGATCACAATGATATTTAAGGATATATGGTATTATATATGGATAAATTTATGGATATATATGGATATTGATATAATTATAAACAATAATAAATAAAATAAATAACATAATAACATGAGAAATCGACGAAATTTATAAATGTTCTTTGACAGGCAAATTTATGCACTTCGAATAGCCCTTGTCATGTAGATTACAAAATTTTCAGATTTGCATTTTTTGAACACTTACATCCATAAAATGCAAAAGAGTCACGACTGTATCTTGATCTTATTTTGGGTGAGTCAACGAGAGAAAAATCGCAAAAAAGTGCCGGTGGGAACAGTGAGTCAAGAGCCATTCTTGCCACCCTAATTGTCGACACCCGGGGATCCCATGGCAAAGAGGGGATTCTGCTGTATTTTGCTATCATTGCGCCACCGTTGCAAAGGGAGTAGAGGTTCGATGTTTAATAGGATCGAGTGAAAAACGACAAAATAAACGAGTCGCGGAGACCTATATACTGCCTATGCTTTGGAAAGATTAAGATAATCGATGTGAACGGCGGATATTTTTCATCGCTGGCTATTGTCGTTTCAAAGAACACAAAAATAGAAAAAATGGTCCGGTAAGATCTGAAGTGGACACACCAACCTAATAATACACGAGGAAAAATCTGCGGGACAATTGCTCGATGGTCTCGCTCTCTTTCTCTCTCTCTCTCTCACTCTCTCTCTCTCGGATGCCCACTCTACCTCCCATTTTCAAGCGCTGCGGTCGCGCTGCGGTTGCTGGGATGTTCTAATAGGCAGATCGGATGGGGTACTAAAGGCCGGATTTCGGACATCGGAGGCAAATACACGGCGAATATATATATATATATATATATATATATATATATATATATATATATATATATATATATATATATATATATATATATATATATATATATACAGTATCGCCAGAAAGTAATCGGACACTTTTTCATTTTTTATAACTTTTGATCCAGGAAAGAAATCAAGCTGATCTTTTCAGCCAATGTACAGAATTTATCAAGGAATATTACCATGATGTCTTGGTGTAATTTACTTAGTTAGTTTTTGCGTAGTGATGACGCTACCGAAGTGCACTTTTTTGAAAATTCCCATTTCTTTAGTGAAAAGCCCTGTTCTTCGGGAACACTGTGAGAGTGTAGACCCCACTAGGGCTGTACAGTCAAACAATCTGGAATGGCTCCGGCTCCGATTTCAAGGTGTGGCAGGGTTGCAACTTTGACCTCCAAAATTTATAACTCGGCTTCTAGATGTGATAACGACCCGTACTAAGCGCCAAAATGATGCTAGTGGCGAGTGATGTTTATCCCCGAAATATGGTAGTCATAGCTCGTCATTTGCCCTCAGAGCATAAAATAATTTTTTGTTGGGAGGACCGATTTTGAGACCCTACCGATCAGAGGGCGGGTCTTCTAAACATATGGATACTGCGCAAGCAGCTTTGTAATGTATCATATATTTTTTTCCCTTATATTGGTTTAGTTCCGATTCCTTTTAGACCCATAGCTAAAGTTATGCCGAGGTCTACTCGGTGCGCGCTCTTGTGCTTTCTCTCTTACTGCTCTCATCCCTGGGCCTCTATTGATGAAATTTCTTATTTGCAAAGCACCTATGCATGTTAGAGATGTTCACAAAAGTTTTTACACTATTGCTGAACATTGATCTTTGATCTTTGTATTTTGATCTTTACTCGCTACAACCGAGTAGACCTCAACATAACTTTTGCAACGGGTCTGAAAGGAATCGGAAACAAACCAAAATAAGGGAAATAAATATATGATACATTGCAAAGCTGCATGCGCTGAAACCATAATTTTAGAAGACCTGCCCTCTGAACGGTGGGGTCTCAAAATCGGTCCTCCCAACAAAAAATTATTTTATGCCCTGAGGGCAAATGACGAGAAATGACTACCATATTTCGGGGACAAACATCACTCGCCACTAGCATCATTTTGGCGCTTAGAACAGGTCGTTATCACATCTTCAAGCCGAGTTATAAATTTTGGAGGTCCAAGTTGCAACCCTGCCACAGCTTGAAATCGGAGTCGGAGCCATTCCAGATTGTTTGACTGTACAGCCCTAGTGGGGGTCTACACTCTCACAGTGTTCCCGAAGAACAGGGCTTTTCACTAAAGAAATGGGAATTTTCAAAAAAGTGCACTTCGGTAGCGTCCTCACTACGCAAAAATTTTTTAAGTTAATTACATCAACACATCATGGTAATATTCCTTGATGAATTCTGTACATTGGCTGAAAAGATCAGCTTGATTGCTTTCCTGGATCAAAAGTTATAAATAAATGAAAAAGTGTCCGATTACTTTCTGGCGATACTGTATATATATATATATATATATATATATATATATATATATATATATATATATATATATATATATATATATATTGTGGAGTTCGCCCGCGGTTTCTCGAAGATATGCTGACGATATTCCTGTCATCAATGTCTTAGGTGATGAAACACCGGGCAACGAGGATTAATGGTTTTTGACGAACTTGGGAACGTGTTTGATGACACGGGAGATCGTTCCCTGCTTTACATCAAACTTGTGAGCAGGTTCGCATTGCTTCAGACCATTCAAACCTCACACACAAGATATCAGGAAAGAGATATCGCACACCTTTCGGTATTACCCTAGTATAAAAACAGAAATACAAGAAATATACATTTTAAAAATCAAAAGAAACAAGCAAAAATGTTGGAAAAATGTTGGTACTTTTGAAATTCACAATATGCTTACGATATGAATATTCATATCCAATAAATGCAAACAGTATCGATGAATGACTGTAGTAGCATGCGTAAGTACTTTTTAAACGGTGAAAAAATTATTTAAAACATGCAACTTCAAGTATTCAAAATGAGGCATATGATCGTTGTAGGATACTGTAGCCTGGAAGCCGGCTAAATTGAAAAACCGATCCCATGTCTCGGTACACACAGAGAAAAAGCTGTAACTGGGAGCACACATTCGGCAGTCCCAGCTCGTCCACCATTCCCCCGTGTGTTCACAGAAACAGACAAAATGAGTGTTCTTAAGAGCACGCGCGAGGGTGTTATATGAAGCACTCAAATGGCTGTAAATATCCCCCTACCCCCCCCCCCCCCCCCCGACCAGGCTGGATCCTTCCCATACTTTTGTTTCTTTCAGTCTATAACATTTATTTCGTTGTATAATATGTCAGTTTAACCATAATCATCATAGTATAAGATAAGGATTTATCATAGAAATCATCAGCACAACAATTCAACGGTAATTATCATCCGGAAACTGGTTTTAGTCACAGCAAAGAACGAAAAAAATGGCAAAAATCAATAACTTTCATTGTTGAGAAAGAGCCTATTGAGTGGTCTTGCAGTGATGTCCATAGCCGAGTGCTCGCAACCATTGAATGAAGAAGACGCTGTAATCATACGATATAATTAGATCGATAAATCAATCTTTAACTAATACATTTTGCTTGGGGCGATCGATTCGGCAACGGATCATAAACCGGGTTGGGAATTGGCCGAGGTCGAAAAGTTCACGATTAGTTTTATTTATCTGGATACCGTAAACCGAACTACTGTAAGCTAGCTACCGTACCCTATATTGCATTGTGGCGAAGTTCACTTACGGTGCGTGAATTTGATGGGATTGTGAAATATATAAATAAAATATGTTCAACCAGCTGAGCGTGAATATAAAACTAATTCCGAAAATAAAGACAGTTCATGATACACCACTGCATTTAGTATCACTGTGACTACTGTTACTGTAAGCGGAGTACGGTATTAAGGTCGGTCTACTCCCCTCCCTCTCCGGCCTTTAAAATGCACGCACCAGCATTTGCAGTGAACTTCGCCACAATACTATAGGATACGGTAGCTATAATACGGTTGTTCGTGTTATGGTATCCAGAAAAAGAAAAGCTGGCTCTGATACAGTGGCAAATTGTATTTGGTCTCGGACAATCGTGAATTTTTCCACTTCGGCCAATTCTCAACCGTAAACCCCGGGTCGATAGAAAAAAATCAGTTCTCGATTCCTGACGGTTACGGTAGCCCATTACCGTTCAGACATATTGATACGAATGGTGCAGCTTTTGTTTCCATAGGCCAACTCCCAACGATCCGTTGCCGAATCGATCGCCGGGCGATCATCGCCCCCAACCCCTCGTTTATACTTACAAGGGAAGCACAAGTGGAAACGGAAACGATTCCGAAATTTACCTATATAGGTGGATAGGCTTGGGTGGGAGATGTCCAAAAGTGGTTTCAAAAGTTGCACCGCTGATCTACTAATCGATATTTTCAATCGATACATTTTAATGCGCGCGTCCAATTTTAGCCAAAAAAATTTTCTCTTCTTTCAAAATATTCTATTTTCATATTAAAGATCGGAAATGACGAAAAAACAATGAAAATGAAGTTGGGGAACTCGTAGGATATTTTAAACGTAAATGGGTAAAGAAATATCGATTGAAAATATCGATTAGTAGATCAGCGGTGCAACTTTTGAAACCAGTTTTGGACATCACCCCCTCAACCCTATATAAATATATAGGTAAATTTCGGAATCGTTTCCGTTTCCAGTTGTGCTTCCCTTGTTAGAACCTTGGCTAGATATGGTCTTCAATAAATGAATACATCGATACTTACCTTCACGCCGCCCTCCATCTGATTGTGAGTCATCTCTGTAGACGAATGCGCCAGGCGAGCGAGCTCTGGAACAAACTCAAATCAATAAATCAACGTTTAAATGTCACAAGTCAATCGATAAGCCGGAGAGTACTGTACATTTCAAAATTTCTCTTATTTTCATCAATATGCCTACTCTCTAAATTGAGACAGGAAGGAGACGAGGACCGAACCCGTGTCTAGTGAATAGAACTCCGGCATAAATTATAGATTGAAGTACCAACTCATTTTTCACATAAACCAATCAATAAACCCTTTCTCAGAGTTGAAAAAATCAATAACATCAAAAACAAATCAATAAACTACCGTACCTTCGATCACGGAAATTCTTAACTGTGTCAACGTAAAAGGCGTTCTCCCGCTGACAAATGGTCGATTCCCTCATCTCATTCCTCGTTATGTGTGCTTACCGTACACTCGCCTACAGTAATCTGCAAAGAAAATCAATAAATGTTAATAAATCAATAAATAATCAACTCATTATATGAATACAGTATGACTATAGGCCATTACTACTCGCAAACCTACATTACTGCAACAATGTCAAAAGCAAATTCACTACTGTAATCTGTCCAACCACAAACTGACTACCGTAATCTTCCCAATCGCAAAGTGACTACCGTACCTTGCACTCTCTTCATCTCCAGCTTCTGTCGTTCATCCTTCTTGAGGGTGAACAATGGTCAGGGTGGCTTGCCGAACGATTCGCCCTCCAGTTGTCGTTGCAGCCGCTCGTACTCGCCTCGGGAACAGGGTACTGTAATAAGGGATATTGTAAAAAGAGTAAGCCAATAGCTGAGCACGGTACTGCAATCTAATGTGGGGTTCAAAAGTAACGAAATGAAAAAGAGAGTGTGCAAAATGAGGAGAGTTTTATCTGCTTGCCTTCTCTTTTCGTCACTTTGAACAGAGCATAATCGATGGTGGGCTGGTATGAAGGGATAAAAATAGGAATATTTTGTATTTGTATTATTTTGGATTTTGTATTAATATAAATAGCAACAACTAAATCACTGAAATTCCATGAATTTCGAGCTCTCTCTTTATACCCTTGCTACACTACCAATTCTCTCCAACATACATGGGCGGGGTACCTGGAGCTCGATTCTACAGGGGGCATCCGAACAAAAATAGGTTAATTTTACATGGGGCCTTCACTTTTTTTCCAAAAATTTCACCTAAACCTCATTTTTTACAGGGGGTATTCCACAAATTTTCGCAAAGCCCTAATTTTACAGGGGGCACCCCCCTGTCGGCGCCCATGTATGCTCTCCAATATTACAGCTACAGTACCGTAACCGTAATTCCACCGTAATCCCATCACAGTCTACCGTACTCAATTCTCCTCTCCACTCCCTATAGCCTACCTATAGCCTATACCTATACCTATATCTCATACCTCGCGGGATGCAACAAGAGAACATCCAGTTGCTTCGTAACTCCACCAATTGCCTCTTCCCAATTGGTTACAGTATCTCGTCTGATACCGTACTCGCGAATCAATTCCTTCTCCAGCGTATCACCTGCAAATTAACGTCAGTTACGATAACCAAAAACGTACAACCGAAACATTCAAATCGGGGAAAAAAACACTCCAATATTGCACGGCCACTGCATCCAATAGACTACCGTAAACCCAGCGCATATAAACTACTGTATCGCATCTCCTACCGTATAGACTGGGCTACTAGGTTTAGGGCTACAAAGATAACATACACTGCAGGTGATTACGACATATGATACATTATAAATACCATAAGGAATAACAATCGCTCTCGACCGAGAAAGAGGGGCCCAAAGAAGGTGCAGAAAAAAAGTACACCCTAATAGCATCATTCCAGAAGCTATCCGGTTACTTTGAAATGATACTAGACTACTCGGCGGTACGTTGACAGTCTGCAGACTACAAGACTCAATTAATTCACTGTTACTGTACTTTGATAATGGATATAGCTGCACACCATAGGTCGAAAAGTATGTTACAAAGTACCAAGCCTGACCTGATTTTGATATCGATCGAACGTTCCTTTGCACTCTCGACCAATCAGCGCTCGAAGCGATCTCCCGACGTCGATCTGAAATAGGAATAGAATATAATTTTATTATTGTTGTTGTTATTATTCACTTTGTTATTTACACGTAAACAATATTTTATTGTTCTGAGCAAAATTAGATTTGATTTCGGATAGTTTACGATAGGGCATTGCATACTCATAAAAAGTTCAAATGGTATGAAATTGAAACACAAAACAGGATTAATCAATAATTTTGGTATTAACCATAGTAGGATTGCCTGATGTACTACGTTATCATACATTTTCGGTACCCTCGCCGTTTATTTTTTATTGTGGGTCAATTCTCGAAATAGGGTGGGTTGATTCACAACATTCGTTATTATCGCTAAAAAATCGTCATTTTCAACTTCCTTTTTTATCAAGTGGCCTAAAATGGACCTTATATAGTGGGTCAATCCTCGCACTGCGAGGGTATGGCAATGTATGTACGTTATTTGGACTCGCAGCGTCTAGAAGCCAAATCTTGCCGAGTAAATGGGGTTTATACGGCCTACGCCAGTGAGTTGTCAAAAATCGGAGTGTGATGAGTAAAATGTAAGGAAGGAAACAAATAAACACCCACACTCTCCGCATCTGTGTCCATCGTGCAGATCGGCAGCGTCCACATCTGAACATATTCATTAATTGATTTATTTATTAACATGACGTCATTTTGATCAACTATGGAATAGGAATAGCTTGTTAGTGATTGACAGCGCAGCAATACTAATAAAATCAATGCTTGACTAACGATAAAGTATTTGTAGGCAACGAAACACGGATTCAAAGTCAATTGTCGATTGATAAATTACGACTATTGATGGCTCATACGTTAATTCAACAAATTATAAAATCAATCGATAATTCGCAAACTAAAGTACCTGAACTGTGTGCAGTGTGGCGACTCGGCGAACGGTGACTTGGGCGGGCGCCACGGGATCCTGTAAATAACAAAGTTAGGTGTGAAACTATTATCGCTGGAAATTAAAATCAAGTAGGAGGGACGCAAAAATATCATTTTGAACGAATTTTGGCTAAATCTAGTGGTTCAGGTGTCAAAATCGGTATCAAAGTCATTTGTGGCCGTATGTATGGACAACGGAAAACCTTTTTCCAAGAAAATGTGACGTTTAGTTGAACGTTTTCCGTTGTTCATGCATACGGCCACAGAAAAAAAAAACATTTTACTGGCCGTATACACAGTCAACCAGAAACTATTTTACGTTAAAACTGAGTTTAAAAAATGAATTCCATGGAATACGCGACAAAGCATACGGCCACTGCAATCAATAAAACGTAAACGATCAAGTTTTACTTAATGTTGACATCACACAATAAGGAACAACACAAATATATCAGGAAATATAACGAAAATTGAAATTGAAATAAGGGCGCACAAAGCACGTCAGGCAACTTCGAACGCGCCAACGCATACACGCTTGCGCATTCCGCGAACAACAGCTTTTTGAGTGCTCTACAGTATACTCATAAAAGTGTTCAGAAGTGAACACGATGAGTGTTATTTTTAACACCCACCGTGTCGCAAATCAATTTACAGCTTTTCAATTTACAGCTTTTTCTCTGTGTGTATACACTGTGAAACATGTTTAAGTACACTATATAAAAATTTAAAGGTGATCGGCTAGCTACAATAAAAGTTATCCTCAAAATTCATTGTATTCAGGGATGGTAGGAAGAAGAGGGGATTGTCAAGCTCGATGAGTCCGTGTGTCACTTTGTAGGTGAAGCATAAGTCGGCGAGATCACGACGATGCTGAAGAGGCTCTAAATTCAGATAAATTAATCGATTAGAAAACACTATCTGAGAGAATTCAACAACTCGGATATTTTTTGGTATCGATGAAAAATAGATTTTTCTGTTTTATGTATGATAATTACAGGCTCAATGAGTGAAGTTCACTGGCACTTGGAAATTCCTTCCAATTGAAAATTCGCTTCAGGAGGTGACCACACGACGATTTGGCGCCTTTTCCTAAAAGGTTTATTTTGAATCCACTCGATATGGGAGTGGACGCAATCGACTCCTTAGCTAATTCTAAGAAACTATTGTCAAGTGGAGTTTTTCGATCAACGGTCAACGAAGGCTGGAATTTTGAATTTTCGAAAAAAAATTCACATTTAATTAATTTTCACTATTTTGCTACAACAACCCTGCGTTTTTTTTTATTTGCTTAATCGCTTCTAAATAGCATAACACAGCTTCAGTTTAAAAATCATAATTTAAAAAAAAGATTACGGTGAATAAATCATTTTTATAATGAAGTCGTGAATTATAGTGTGGCACCTACAGTATCCCGAATCGATCAATTTAGATATCTGGTAGTTTTAAACATATTTGACCGCTGTTCCTGACATAACTAAGGTATACGACTACTCCTCGTCTTCGGAGTGCACCTGCACGGTACAGTGCTGGCAAATATTCTACAATATTTTGGTTTTTCAACAAAAACTCGCAATATGTGATACTCAGTGGCCGTATTCAAGAACCGTTTTCCGGGAAAATGTGACGTCATTAGTGTAGGCGGAGGCGTTTTCCAAAAATTCTCCGCCTATGCTAATGACGTCACATTTTTCCGGAAAACGGTTTTCCAGTTGTTCTTGCATAAGTCCACTGATCAGTGAATTCTTTAACAATGAGAAGGATACTACTACTATCAATTACAAAGTCTACACTTAGATGCTTCTTACCTATTTTCATAATAACTGTTTTGGATTGAGAGATAGTTAGTCCCCAATCGATAGACCATTGGAAGAGTGCATTAAGGGCAGTTTGAAGAGAAGTGGGATCATTGAAAGTGTGCAATTTTACATCGTCTGCATGCATTGTGCAGTATACGTTCTTAGGTAGAATACGAGGCAGATCGGATATCCCATATGTATAGAAGATTAAGTGCGTTTTTTTTGCGTCACGTTTTCACGAACACCGTTGAAGCTAGCGACTTGCGGTTTGCGCCATTAGATTCAGCATCGGCGAATTAAGAAAACTTTCGGACAACTTTTTGAAAAAATGCCTAAAACTCATTTAATTATCGATTGAAGTTAAAAACGTTAAACATGCTTTATTCCGAGATTATAGCTTTATGCTTGTGTTTTTCTGCGTACGTTTACCAATTAGCATACGGGGAACACGATGCGAACAACCTCCGATCGCAATTTCATCGATTTACGCCTTAATTTTACACTTAAACATTTTACACGCGACGCGTCGCACACGCGTCGCGTGTGCTCGCTTCATTCCAAAGAAAGCCAATTCAATCGTGGGGTTTAGTGCTAAATTCTTATTTCATTTCTTCATTCATACTATTCATATCATCACTATACCTTCAGGCTATCCCTGGATGGGGGCCATTACTATAATATAGTATTATCCCATATGTATAGAAGTTAAATAGCGTTTTTATTCACGTCACGTTTTCACGAACACCGTTGAAGTTAGAGCCATGCGGTTTGCGGAATTAGATTCAGCATAGGCGAATTAGGTAAACTTTCGGACAACTTTTTGAAAAAAATGCCTAAAACTCATTTAAATATCGATTGAAGTGTTAAACGGTCAAATGCCCTTATTTCCGAGATTATAGCTTTATGCTTGTGTTTTTCTGCGTAGGTTTACCAAATGACATACGGAGAACACGATACGAACAACCTCCGACCTCGCTCACATCGTTAAGACGTGCAAATTAGGCACAAACGAAAGCGTGTTCATTCATTTGACCTAACGAACCACTCATGACCTAACGAACCACTCACTGCACCACGCGTTGCGTATGGGTCAGCGTCGCTTTCGAAATCTTTCACTAAACATTTCGTAGCTTTATGAATTGTGCTTTCGCGTTTCATTTAACGTTTTACGATTCATTAATTCTGATAGTTCATCTTATCTATGTATGCGTCAGCGTGCGTGACTTTCGAAATCTTAGCTTTAGTTCCAGTGATACTACTCTGATACTACTACTGATACGTGATACTACTCTGGTGTTTAAATACTTGCATGATCACGAATAGAAGTATAATCATGCATGATTCGACATTCCATGCATGATCATGCATGGAATATCCGTGGTTCGTGATCATGCATGGATCTTCCGTGTTCATGCACGAATTTTCCGTGATCATGCATGGAATGACAGAATCCATGCATGATCTCGGATAATCCATGCATGATCATGCCATTAATTGCACGAATTTTACTTGGATCATGCAAGGATTCAAACACCTGAGTATATTTATCTACTTAAAGATTCTATCAATTCAGTTACCACCAGGGCTGGGATTTTGTGTTTTGTGTTTTGTGTTTTTTTGTGTTTTTCATGGTCTTGGACACAAAAAATTTTGTGTAAAAATTTTTTGTAAATGAGACACAAAATAACACAAAAAAATTGGTGTCAATTTTCTGATTTTACATGATTTTCAGGGAGAAAATCGATGATATTAGTCGATTTGTATAGTAAAATTTTATCTGCAAAATTGTAAATTTTGCGAAAATCGGATAATTTTGGTATAGAATTTCCTTTTATCAGTAATTTGAAGCTTGATATCTCCGTTTTCGTTCAGCCGAAAACCAGACTCATAGGTTTCTTGGTCGCTGTTCTTTTTTGAACTAATATTACATGCTGTTTTGTTCGCGTTCAAGTTCTATATTGAAAAATATCTTTTTTATTAGCTATAAACTTGCTCAAATCTAGAGAAAAATATTTTTGTGTTTTTTTGTGTTTTGTGTACACAAAAAAATATTTTTGTGTTTTTTGTGTACACAAAATTTTTGTGTCAAGAAAACGTTTTGTGTCCCAGCCCTGGTTACCACTCACACTTAGCAAAGTTCGTTTAGTTAAGGTAGTGTTAGCGTTAGTTCTCGTGACACTATATTGATCTACTTATACAATTCTATCGATACAGTTACTATTCATTTAGTTAAGGTATTCTTAGCATAATCTTAGCAATTTCCCATATAGATAGAAGTTCATAAGCCTTTTTTGGGGCAGCTCAGTCCTCAGCTACCGCTGAAGATAGAGCCATGCGGTTTTCGGCATTAGCTTCAGCATAGGCGAATTAGGTAAACTATCGGACAACTTTTTGAAAAAATGCCTACAACTCATTTAAATATCGATTGAAGTTACAAACGGTCAAAAGTCCTTTTTTCCGAGATTATAGCTTTATGTTTGTGTTTTTCTGCATAGGTTTACCAAATGGCATACGGAAAACACGATGCAAACAACCTCCGACCACGCTTATATCGTTAAGGCTTCCAAATTAGCTAAAAACGAAAGCGAGTTCATTAATTTGGCCTAACCAACCACTCACTGCACCACGCGTTGCACGTGTGCGTTGTGTATGCGTCAGCGTGTGTCACTTTCGAAATCTTTTCCTAAAAATTTCATCCAATTATGAATTGTGCTGTCGTGTTTCATTTAACGTTTTACAATTCATGATTCTGATAGTTCATCTTATCTACGTACGCGTCAGCGTGCGTGACTGTCGAAATCTTAGCGTTAGTTCTACCATACGGGGTGCGTGATAATTACTTGGACTCGAACTGTTATCTGTATCTCCCCTTAGAACGCGAGTTGAGCAACCAGTTTCATACCATTATTTATTCAATTCATTAGTAACAAAAGTATGTCAATGGATTTCGATATGCCCCCTTTTCGCGTTAATACAAGCCCGTAGGAACTTCTCGAAGGCGTTTTACGGAGGTAGTTGTCGTTGAGTTTGTTCCATGCTCGGAGGGGAGCCGACTTCAGGCTTGCCAGAGTCCAGTACTTGGTAGTAGAGATCTTGCTCTCCAGAACTCCCGGCACTGAGGTTCAGGGGATTCAAGTCATCTACTTAAATATTCTATCGATACAGTTACTATTCATTTAGTTAATGCAATCTTAGCGTTTGTTCCCGTGATACTATATTGATCTACTTAAAGATTCTATCGATTCAGTTACCATTCACACGTAGCAAAGTTGATTTAGTTATGGTAGTCTTAGCGTTCACATCGCCTATCACAACACGCAGGTAGGTGGTGTCCATCTTCGACCACTCCTTCTCCAATGCTTACTTCAGCGACTCCATATTTGGGTGGGGAATAGCGCAGGACCTTCCCTCCAAGGTGCCCCAGACTGAGCAGACCAGGGGACTGAGATCGGGCTAGGAGGCAGCCACTAAGCTCCTCGAATTAAGTCGAGAAACTGCTCCTTTCACCACACCTTGACGAAATTTGCCATATAAACTGGTGCTCCATCGTGCTACGATAAGATAAGATAAGATACGATACGATAAGGTCTACGATGAATTTCCTAAGTGGGAACGGCCGCAGGGGAGCTGGGCGTCCTTGACTATCTTCTCTAAGTAGCACTCGTTTTTGATCATGGCGCCCGGAGTCACAAAAACCAGGTGTGTCTTACGGAGGCGCGCATCGCTATCAAAACCATTAGTTTACAAGGTTTGGGAGGTGGCATGGGCAATCTGACCATTGCAGTTAGCTACCTTGGGGTCCGCAGTAAGCACTTGGTGACTATGGGGGTTGTCGTCGGCTTGCACGGTGAACATCTTCTCTTCGGAGAACATGATTGCGAGGTGCGGCCAGGGGGTGCGTGCGAGTGAGGACGACGCGACACTTCTTGAGGTTCTTCCCACTGAGGATGGCCGCTTTTCTCACACGTTACGGGGTCATATTCAGTTTCTCCGTCGCTTCCCCATTCCCAGTTTCCCCATGGATCCGGGGCCCATATTGAAGTCCAGTCCCAGCTTCTTTGTCGAGCGGTGCGGATTTCGTCCGATTCTGTTTTTCACAGCCACGACGACGTTTGGTGTGACCACCTTGGGCTTTATTCCTCTCCCGGGACGGTCCAGTTTCCCTGTACCTCGCCAGCGTCCGGTAGACCTGTCGTGGAACGTCAACAGCTTTCGATATGTAGTTTACGCTCATGCCGCGCCCTCGCGCGGTAACGATCCACTTTTTACTTCATATTTAAGCTCAAAATGATCCAATTGACTTGAAACTTAAATCATGAACGGAGAAACTACTAATAATGGAAATATAAACCCCTGATACTATATTGGTCTACTTACTTATTCATTCTATCGATTCAGTTACCATTCACACGTAGCAAAAGTTCCTATTTAAGGTAATCTTAGCGTTAGTTCCCGTGATACTATATTGATCTACTTATTCATTCTATCGATTGACTTATGCACCGTTACATTTGCCTTACGTACTTACGCCGTAACCCCTCTCCGCCGCGTTGGACACGCGGCGGGGGGGGGGGGGGGTGTTACGGCGTAGGCACGTAAAGCAGATGTAACGGTGCATTAGCGTTAGCTTCCTTGACACTATATTAATCTACATAAAGATTATATTGATTCAGTTACCATTCATACTTAGCAATGTTTCTTTAGTTAAGGTAGTCTTAGCGTTAGTTCCCGTGATACTATATTGTAGTTTATAATAATAGTAATATATTTATCGCATCTTGGAGAAGAGAGAAAAGAGAACAATCAAAATACATATTATGACAAGAAGTTGCGACGATATAGTTGCAATTACTGGATTTCATCTTTTACAGAATTACTAAATGCATGAGGAGAGGTCGATGCTACAATAGTTAGATTTATATTGATCTACTTAAATTCTATCGATTTAGTTACCATTCACACTTACATGGGAATGGTGTGAACTCACATATCCCGATTTTCACGAAAATTGCAGGGTTTACTAAATCGACTGTGCTGATTTCAAGTCTGCTTTAAAAACCTGCAAAATGTTTTTCTGGAGCGAGTTATAGTCCGACGAAAAGTGATTTTTTTAATGTTTCAAATGATTGTTCAGCTGATTTCCCTGAACAATATAATCATAATCATCTTTTTCCACTCCAAGCTGCATCGTGGTCAAGTCTTACGATGTTTGGTTGGTATTCCGGAGGGATCTTTTGTCATTTAAAAAATTTTATCACCCATGAATCAGAAAAAGAAGTTCACTGCCGGGGAATCGAACCAGCCCCTTCCGGAATACCAGCAAAACATCATACCACCTTAAAATGCTGCAGTAGGATTTGAGCGAGAATATAAGAGAAGAGAAGAGCGATAAAATTCACATCGAGTGGAGAAAAAAGCTGAAAAATCAGCTGAAAATGGCTTGAAAAGTAAAAAAATCGCTCTTTTCCGGGCTATAACTCGCTTCAGAAAAACATTTCGCAGGTTTTTAAAGCAGACTTGAAATCAGCACAGTCGATTTAGTAAACCCTGCAATTTTCGTGAAAATCGGGATATGTGAGTTCACACCATTCCCATGTTAGCAATGTTCCTTAAGTTAAGGAAGTCTTAGCGTTAGCTCCCGTGATACTATATTGTAGTTTATAATAATATATTTATCGCATCTTGGAGAAGAGAGAAAAGAAGTGAGAAAAGAGAACAATCAAAATACATATTATGACAAGAAGTTGCGACGATATAGTTGCAATTACTGGATTTCATCTTTTACAGAATTACTAAATACATGAGGAGAGGTCGATGCTACAATAGTTAGATCTATATTGATCTACTTAAAGATTCTATCGATTTAGTTACCATTCACACTTAGCAATGTTCCTTAAGTTAAGGTAGTCTTAGCGTTAGCTCCCGTGATACTATATTGTAGTTTATAATAATAATAATAATAATAATATATTTATCGCATCTTGGAGAAGAGAGAAAAGAAGTGAGAAAAGAGAACAATCAAAATACATATTATGACAAGAAGTTGCGACGATATAGTTGAAATTACTGGATTGCAACTTTTACAGAATTACTAAATGCATGAGGAGAGGTCGATGCTACAATAGTTAGATTTATATTGATCTACTTAAATTCTATCGATTTAGTTACCATTCACACTTACATGGGAATGGTGTGAACTCACATATCCCGATTTTCACGAAAATTACAGGGTTTACTAAATCGACTGTGCTGATTTCAAGTCTGCTTTAAAAACCTGCAAAATGTTTTTCTGGAGCGAGTTATAGTCCGACGAAAAGTGATTTTTTTAATGTTTCAAATGATTGTTCAGCTGATTTCCCTGAACAATATAATCATAATCATCTTTTTCCACTCCAAGCTGCATCGTGGTCAAGTCTTACGATGTTTGGTTGGTATTCCGGAGAGATCTTTTGTCATTTAAAAAATTTTATCACCCATGAATCAGAAAAAGAAGTTCACTGCCGGAGAATCGAACCAGCCCCTTCCGGAATACCAGCAAAACATCATACCACCTTAAAATGCTGCAGTAGGATTTGAGCGAGAATATAAGAGAAGAGAAGAGCGATAAAATTCACATCGAGTGGAGAAAAAAGCTGAAAAATCAGCTGAAAATGGCTTGAAAAGTAAAAAAATCGCTCTTTTCCGGGCTATAACTCGCTTCAGAAAAACATTTCGCAGGTTTTTAAAGCAGACTTGAAATCAGCACAGTCGATTTAGTAAACCCTGCAATTTTCGTGAAAATCGGGATATGTGAGTTCACACCATTCCCATGTTAGCAATGTTCCTTAAGTTAAGGAAGTCTTAGCGTTAGCTCCCGTGATACTATATTGTAGTTTATAATAATATATTTATCGCATCTTGGAGAAGAGAGAAAAGAAGTGAGAAAAGAGAACAATCAAAATACATATTATGACAAGAAGTTGCGACGATATAGTTGCAATTACTGGATTTCATCTTTTACAGAATTACTAAATACATGAGGAGAGGTCGATGCTACAATAGTTAGATCTATATTGATCTACTTAAAGATTCTATCGATTTAGTTACCATTCACACTTAGCAATGTTCCTTAAGTTAAGGTAGTCTTAGCGTTAGCTCCCGTGATACTATATTGTAGTTTATAATAATAATAATAATAATAATAATATATTTATCGCATCTTGGAGAAGAGAGAAAAGAAGTGAGAAAAGAGAACAATCAAAATACATATTATGACAAGAAGTTGCGACGATATAGTTGAAATTACTGGATTGCAACTTTTACAGAATTACTAAATGCATGAGGAGAGGTCGATGCTACAATAGTTAGATTTATATTGATCTACTTAAATTCTATCGATTTAGTTACCATTCACACTTACATGGGAATGGTGTGAACTCACATATCCCGATTTTCACGAAAATTACAGGGTTTACTAAATCGACTGTGCTGATTTCAAGTCTGCTTTAAAAACCTGCAAAATGTTTTTCTGGAGCGAGTTATAGTCCGACGAAAAGTGATTTTTTTAATGTTTCAAATGATTGTTCAGCTGATTTCCCTGAACAATATAATCATAATCATCTTTTTCCACTCCAAGCTGCATCGTGGTCAAGTCTTACGATGTTTGGTTGGTATTCCGGAGAGATCTTTTGTCATTTAAAAAATTTTATCACCCATGAATCAGAAAAAGAAGTTCACTGCCGGAGAATCGAACCAGCCCCTTCCGGAATACCAGCAAAACATCATACCACCTTAAAATGCTGCAGTAGGATTTGAGCGAGAATATAAGAGAAGAGAAGAGCGATAAAATTCACATCGAGTGGAGAAAAAAGCTGAAAAATCAGCTGAAAATGGCTTGAAAAGTAAAAAAATCGCTCTTTTCCGGGCTATAACTCGCTTCAGAAAAACATTTCGCAGGTTTTTAAAGCAGACTTGAAATCAGCACAGTCGATTTAGTAAACCCTGCAATTTTCGTGAAAATCGGGATATGTGAGTTCACACCATTCCCATGTTAGCAATGTTCCTTAAGTTAAGGAAGTCTTAGCGTTAGCTCCCGTGATACTATATTGTAGTTTATAATAATATATTTATCGCATCTTGGAGAAGAGAGAAAAGAAGTGAGAAAAGAGAACAATCAAAATACATATTATGACAAGAAGTTGCGACGATATAGTTGCAATTACTGGATTTCATCTTTTACAGAATTACTAAATACATGAGGAGAGGTCGATGCTACAATAGTTAGATCTATATTGATCTACTTAAAGATTCTATCGATTTAGTTACCATTCACACTTAGCAATGTTCCTTAAGTTAAGGTAGTCTTAGCGTTAGCTCCCGTGATACTATATTGTAGTTTATAATAATAATAATAATAATAATATATTTATCGCATCTTGGAGAAGAGAGAAAAGAAGTGAGAAAAGAGAACAATCAAAATACATATTATGACAAGAAGTTGCGACGATATAGTTGAAATTACTGGATTGCAACTTTTACAGAATTACTAAATGCATGAGGAGAGGTCGATGCTACAATAGTTAGATTTATATTGATCTACTTAAATTCTATCGATTTAGTTACCATTCACACTTACATGGGAATGGTGTGAACTCACATATCCCGATTTTCACGAAAATTACAGGGTTTACTAAATCGACTGTGCTGATTTCAAGTCTGCTTTAAAAACCTGCAAAATGTTTTTCTGG
Organism: Parapristionchus giblindavisi; assembly: GCA_943737045.1. Classification (NCBI taxonomy): domain Eukaryota; kingdom Metazoa; phylum Nematoda; class Chromadorea; order Rhabditida; family Diplogasteridae; genus Parapristionchus; species Parapristionchus giblindavisi. Next base: position 207,688 of record CALSFV010000316.1, on the reverse strand, counting down.
AGCGAGTTATAGTCCGACGAAAAGTGATTTTTTTAATGTTTCAAATGATTGTTCAGCTGATTTCCCTGAGCAATATAATCATAATCATCTTTTTCCACTCCAAGCTGCATCGTGGTCAAGTCTTACGATGTTTGGTTGGTATTCCGGAGGTATCTTTTGTCATTTAAAAAATTTTATCACCCATGAATCAGAAAAAGAAGTTCACTGCCGGCGAATCGAACCAGCCCCTTCCGGAATACCCGCAAAACATCATACCACCTTAAAATGCTGCAGTAGGATTTGAGCGAGAATATAAGAGAAGAGAAGAGCGATAAAATTCACATCGAGTGGAGAAAAAAGCTGAAAATGGCTTGAAAAGTAAAAAAATCGCTCTTTTCCGGGCTATAACTCGCTTCAGAAAAACATTTCGCAGGTTTTTAAAGCAGACTTGAAATCAGCACAGTCGATTTAGTACACCCTGCAATTTTCGTGAAAATCGGGATATGTGAGTTCACACCATTCCCATGTTAGCAATGTTCCTTAAGTTAAGGAAGTCTTAGCGTTAGCTCCCGTGATACTATATTGTAGTTTATAATAATATATTTATCGCATCTTGGAGAAGAGAGAAAAGAAGTGAGAAAAGAGAACAATCAAAATACATATTATGACAAGAAGTTGCGACGATATAGTTGCAATTACTGGATTTCATCTTTTACAGAATTACTAAATACATGAGGAGAGGTCGATGCTACAATAGTTAGATCTATATTGATCTACTTAAAGATTCTATCGATTCAGTTACCATTCACACTTAGCAATGTTCCTTTAGTTACGGTAGTCTTAGCGTTAGTTCCCGTAATACTATATTGGTCTACTTAAACATCTTCCTTATGCACTGTTACATTTGCCTTACGTGTCTACGCCGTAACCCCCTCCGTCGCGTAGGACAGGCGGCGGAGGGGGTTACGGCGTAGACACGTAAGGCAAATGTAACAGTGCATTAGCGCTAAACAATTTATATATATATATATATATATATATATATATATATATATATATATATATATATATATATATATATATATATATATATATATATATATATATATTTATTTATGTATTTATATATATATGGGGGGGGGGGGTTCGGGGGGTTTCCCCCCGATAGTCGCGCCGTTAGGCGCGGCTAGTATAAAGAGAGAAGAACAAAGGGCCAAGACAGCTACCCTGAGGAAATGATGACGATGGTCATATTCATTTTGCACTTAGAGCTTCCGTTGAGGCCAGACGACGTCGCTTTGAATTCACGTTTTTTTTTTCTCGTCACCCGATCTAGATCGGACCGTATCTCGATCGGGTGTTTTGTGGAAGCAAGAGGCGAGAGAGTGTGGTGGGACGAGAGAGCAGAGAGGCATGTGAGGCGAGCAGAGTGGGAAGGAAGGGGGGGTGCCCTTCACTTCAACCTTCTCTGCTCTCTCATCGTACATCGAAAAATCATTGGATCATGATTCATCTGAACCATTCTAAATGGTTCTAGCAGATCAAACGCGACTATGGCCTAATGGGGCATTTTTACGCTCTCTCTTTCTTTCCATTATTTTTCTTTCACTCTAATATTAGATTATAATCTAGTTAGTCCGCGAGAATCGCAAATTAATATTGTGTTTTTCACAAAATCATCATTTTTATTTATTATTTTTCACTTGCAACCGTAAATAGAAAATGATTTCTATCAAAAAGCACAACATTTCAAAAATTAATGATATTTAAAAAACAGCTTTTAAAAGAAAAAAAATAGAATTTCAATTGAGCAAAAAATACATTTTATCACACGCAGTTTCAATTAAGAATCACAAAGTAGCAATTCTTGCGCTTCCACTCAGGCACACAGTCGAATGCATTTTGCAGCTAAGAGAAGGCAAAATGGTACCAAAAAGGTGAAAAAAATGCATTTTGCAGCCACAGCTTCGAAAAAGCTACAAAAAGTTAAGGCATCTTAACTTTTTGATGGCTTTCCTAAACTTTTTCAACGGAAAGCTAAGAATAGCCTTGAAAATGTTTCAAATCACGAAGGTGACCTAGCGTACAGCACGTTGCGGTCGCGCTGCGCATTCTCGATTCGAAATTGAATTTAACTTTCATTTTAACTTTTTTTGATTTAAATGTGTTTTGTTTTAATAATACTTTTGTGTATTCTGATACAATCGAGTGGTTGTAACTTTCACACACGTTGTATGTCATATTCACGTTATTTATTCTCTCTTAATCATGTATTTTCATCATCTCACTTATTATTCCGTGCAATACTTACTCTGGTGTTGAAATCCCTGTATGCTCACGAATACAAGCATAATCATGCATGATTCCGCGCATGATCATGCATGGAATATCCGTGATTCGTGAGCATGCATGGATCTTCGGTGAACATGCACAAATTATCTGTGATCAATCATGGATTCAAACACCAGTGTAAAGCGGCTATAAATTATGATTCCAGATAGTCCAACCCATCAATCCAACAACATTCATCACAGAAGAGACAATTAACGAGGATATAAAGATTGTCGATTAATGATAGAGGAGTTAGAATGAGAATGAGGCGTAGAAGAAGTCGACCTGGTAGATCTATTCTGATCACTTTATAAGGAATATTGATTACTTTATCAATAACGTGAGTATTCTCTTTGATTATTATATCCAATGGTATAGTACTTATAGATGGTTTGTATGGACTAATGGTATGATAGAAGCTACTCAATCTTATTGCTCGCCACAATTATTATATAGTGGACAACATATCTATGGTCCAAGAAGTTTCGTTCTCCTCACAGAACAACTTTATGTCGAGGAAGACATGTTCATGCACAACAGGCATTTGTTCCAATTATAGCAAGTTGTATTTACTATATGAATAGTTGAATTGTAGCATTTCGTCAATATATGAAGATGCTCGTAGAGAATGATTGTATGGAGATTCAAAAGTACCTCACGAGATTAATCACATTCTCCCTATCAAGGTATTATATCATACCAATAACCCCAATAATAAATGATTAGTTGTTTCAGGGAAGATCTGGTGCTAGATTCGTCACTCATCTACACCGATGTGATCATATATGCATGAAAAGAAGTGTACTGATTCTGGTGAGATATCATCCATAAAATGTGTGTCATATTGATAACATTGCAAGCTGTTTTATATTCTTCTGAAGACGAGGGAAATACATCTTCTACTGCTCGTTAAGATTAAATAATGGAACTCTTGTAGTTAATGTCGTATACCTTATTTCGCCCATTTTTTATTTCAATGCCCTTTATGTTTCCTCATTATCAATATATTTCCCCTGTCTACCTATTTACCAACTTTTTTACCCCTTTTCCTTCTTTCATTGACTATCATTCTTACCTCCCTCTCTATAATTGATCGTCCATTCTATAATAACGTATTGATCATGCTCACTATTTGATAAATCGATATAATGAACGTAAATCGCATTAGCCAATGAGCATTTCATAGAAAAGTAACCAGGAAAAGCCACAGAAAAGGCAAAGAACAGCCAAGAAAAGCTACTAAAAAGGTAAGGAAAAGCGGCAAAAAATGCATTTTATAGCTCTGAATTGCTATAGAAATGCTACTAAAAAGGTAAGAAGCCACAAAACAGCTAGGAAAAGCTAAGAAAAATGCATTCAAAATGCCTGCGCAGGCATTTTTTTCGACATCTGAAATGCATTCGAGTTAGCTGCAAAATGCATTTTTGTTAGCTGCAAAATGCATTCGACTGTGTGCCTGAGCACTACATCGATGGTAAAATTTAGCGCGATTCTTTAAAAAAAACATTGTTTAAATTTTTTTCGATTTTTTTCGAATTTAAAATTCGAAAATTTTTCGTTTGTAGATTTTTTAAATTTTTTCGATCATCTCCGACGGGGGAATATTTCTCTACTATTTCGGATTGAACAATTCTCCGATTCGGAGAATTCATTTGGAAACCATGGACAAGAAGTGGAGTACAAAATGGTGTACTATTTTAAATCATGAACCATCTTACTTAAATTTGTATTGTCGTAATAGGCCGTATTTTCATGCCTCTTTTTTGTTCCTGTTTTGTTTAAAAAAAATCAAATTTTTGATTCGTTATTTTTGTCCTGGAAATTTGGCTGCCAGAAGCTTTTTCATTGTTCCTTATTTTTCGTATACTTCTTTCGTTTAATGAAGTTATTTAAAGGGACAGTAACCCCTCTACTTTTCAGTGTTTGAATTCCCGCAATTGTTCCCCAACGCGATAACTCTGCCACAGATAGGAAATAATGACAAAAATCACTAGCAAAGGTCAGGACTCGAACCCGCTCGATCGTTACTTCAACCGGACACTTACCATTAGACTATGGGTGTCAGTTGAAGACGCTGTTATAAGGCGTGAGATAAGGCTTGATTGGATCTGTTTATGGCGATTTGCATATAGCTAGCTAAATTATCGGTGTGACATGCAAAACTAGTATGCAAAATTACTTTTCAATCAATGTCAGGCAACACATCGTATGTCGTGGCAGAGTTATCGTTGTAAGACGCCAATTTTAGATTGGCGGAAATTCAAAACTGATTTTCCGGACTTTGTTTTTTTCAAGGGGGTTACTCTCCCTTTAAGGCAAAAAACGGCATCAACGAAATCTTCAAAACATTAGATAATTAGTAGCCAAATGAGAGACATCCGTTAAAAAATATAAGATGTTGTATGTTCTCTCTCGATATTTTTGTGTCAAAACTCGATGAGAAGTCGAATAAGAAATAATATATTCGTAAACAAAGATTATCAAACGATAATTTGTGTGATTTGTTTTTCTCCTCTCCTCTCTTGTTTGCATCCATCTACTTTCTCTTTCTCTGGCTGGCTAAAGCACGTGAAAAAAGTCCTTAAACTTTGACGTCCTTTCGACTTAATATACCCAACAATTTTCGAGGAGATCGAGAAATGTGCGCCCCGATCGTTCCCATGTTAACTCTCTCCTCTCCACAGAACCCTCATCCGTAAAAAAGGATACAGTACCAAAGAATCCAGAAAGAAAAACATTCCAGAATCTTCCAGAAATTTCGACATGTAATTTTTTCTGGGTTCAAACATGTGTCAGGTTAGAGATGAGGATGAGTGGATAGACGGCCCGCTGTATCGATATTGGGTCGCAGCTTGGCCTTTGCCAATAATGCGGATATTTGGGCCCAATATTCGCTCAAATATCGTACAATGGTAAGGAGTTGTCATCATTTGAAATGGCAGAAACGTTTCTCTCTCGAAGGCCAATGCAATTGTCAGATGAGTTGGATGGAGGGACATGGATCCGAAATTAGGCTACATATATTGACTTGTACCTGTACCAAGGACCCGATACCTGGAAAGTAAATTCTCCCAAGATATTTTTTAGCGATAAGGAATATTTATTGTGATCATTTGAAGTGTTTGTCAGATTCAAACGAGCTCTTAGAGTGTCTCATTATACACACGAACACGAACAAGTGCATACGAAAATTCACAAGCAAACTAATTCCCTGATGTTCCTTGAGTCAGCAATGTGCGTGGTAGTTGACAGAAATGAAGAATTAAACGTCTAATTAAAGTTCATAAAAGGTGGGCCGTCGGGCCGTCATTTAGGGTCGGGAGCGACGGGCCGTGGCCGTGGCCGTAGCCGTCATTTAGGGACACTCCATACTCTCGGAACAACAAAATATAATGTACGCGGCATTCCGTTTTTCAAATTCGCGCGGGAAATTTAGCGCACTGAGGTGACAAGGTCTCTTAATGTTTTGATAGTTTTTTCACCTATTTTTATAAATGGGCCTCGTTATGTTTTCTTGATTAATGGAAGTGATTCGATGACCATTGTTCAGATGAGCGGCTACAATCTGATTGATCCACAAGACGAGGCTCGCGCACGCGAAATCATCCTCGAGTACCTCAATTTCCTCGATGATTCGGTAAATCCTAGTTATCCGTTCAATTGTCAACTTTGATTTTCAGTCCGATCAGAAGATCTATGTCTCGAAGGTTGAAGAAATGATCAACGAGGACAACAATCGTCTTTTGGTCAATTTGAATGACCTTAGGCAGAGGCTCCCAGAGCGAGCTGCGAAGTACGTAAACTGATAGTATTCTGGCTATTTCTAATGCTTAGCCGCTCGCTTTGACCTGATATAGATGCTGTGTTCACCACCTAAACGGTCAAACTCATACCGTTAGCTTGTCTTGATGTTGGTGATCTTACATCTGCGTGACGTGCGCACGTCCACGACCATTTACCCTTTGTAAAAAGAACAAACTGTATCATATCACGCAACTATATCACCATATTCCTTTCCCAATTTCAGTTAATCATGCTTGTACTGGGTTTCATTAAGTCATATTGTTGTAGACTCCTGACCAATTTCGTGGATGAGATTGTGTGCCTCGAACAGGCGACACTGGAGCTGATTCAGAGAGCCGATTCCGAGTTCGCCAAGACTCGCACATTCCATGTTGGATTTGAGGTAGATCAAATATCGATTCATTTTTCATTATTGATTAATTGCCATAGGGTTCATTTGGTGATCGACATGTGAATCCACGCTCGCTAAAGAGCAACTTCCTCGGCAATATGGTGTGCTGCGAAGGCATCGTTACAAAGTGTATGTTTGTTTATTTGTTTGCACCCACTCTTTACTGTGTTTGACAGCTCGAAAGTACGGCACAGCGTTTATCTAGCGCATTTTTATTGAAAACTTGGCAAAATGCAACAGGAAAATTACGATGCAGTGCATCATGGTATACGCTAACCTCTATCTCACTTTTGCTTAATCTCTTTATTCTCTCCGTCACAGCGCTCGAAACGCGGTGTGCTGTATGAAGTATGATTGTGGAGCGAACTATTAGTCAATAATTCTCTGCTCCAGGTTCCTCTATCCGTCCAAAAGTGGTCAAGTCTGTTCACTACTGCGCCGCGACCAAGAAGACCCTCGAAAGAAACTACACTGATCTTACCAGCTACAGTAGCCTCCTTACTAGGTACTGTATCTTCTGACCAGCTATCGTGAACTGAAAAACTTTAATCAGTTATCTTTAATCAATCAATAATCTCCTCGTGATTACAGTAACACCTACCCTACGGAGGATGAGAACAAGAATCCACTCGAGACCGAATTTGGTCTGTCCGTCTACAAGGATCATCAGTCCTTCTCTATTCAGGTATCGATTGATTTGGATTATTGATTGATCTATAGATTTTATTGATTGATTATATTCAGGAACTCCCCGAGTGCGCTCCACCCGGTCAGCTCCCTCGCTCTGTAGATATCATTGCCGATGACGATCTCGCTGACAGGTTATTGATTGATATTCACCCGAAATTAAATATATATATTATTGATTGATTTTTCCCATATTAAATATAAATTATTGATTGATTTCCGCCCGATATTAAATATATATATTATGGTAGCCATTATCGATTGATTTTGCAGAGTCAAGCCTGGTGATCGCGTGCGTATCGTAGGTCTCTATCGTGTTCTGCCGAACAAGCAGAATGGCGCAAGTTCAGGCAGTTTCCGGTGAGGCTCCTCCCATTTTTCGGTCAATTATTGATTTATCGATTATTTCAGATCGATTATGATCGCAAACAACATTCAACTGCTCACGAAGGAGGATCAGCCAAACTTTGATCCCGAGGATATTCGAAATATTAGAAAGCTCAGCAAGAACAAGAATGTAAGATTCTGTGCACAATTATGATGAAATTGATCTAAGAGACTGCATAAAATAACATTTACATTTACTCTTTAATGGTACAAACCGAGCTAATTTACTATCCGCTCTGGCAAAGCTCTCGTAGGCAAAGAAAGCGAGAGTGCATTGCCAGAGCGGAGAGTATGAAATGCTAGAGGTGTGCCTTTAAACGTCTATGACGTTACGTCATTCTCTTCATAGTTCGGTGTTACTTGTTGGCAACGTTCGAACAGCTTTTCGTAGTGTACGAATATAGTAGACAGGTCTATGCTCACTGGCTTCGCAAGGTTATCAAGCAACCATTGCAGATCTTTGACATTCTCGCCCGTTCACTCGCTCCCTCCATCTACGGGCATCCCGAAGTGAAGAAGGTACGGTGGCAATATTGATTTTCTTCCTCTAAATTTTGATTATTGATTTTTAATGTCTAAAAAATCGATACTATCCAGGCAATCCTGTGCCTGCTACTCGGTGGTCTCGAGAAGATCCTCGACAACGGATCACGTCTGCGTGGAGACGTCAACGTTCTGCTCATCGGTGACCCATCTGTGGCCAAGTCGCAGCTACTGAGGTATTATAATAGTAATAATAATAAAAATAATAATAGTGCTATGATAGAAATGCTTCCGCGAAGTACATGACTTTTATCTGTTTACGATATCAAATTGGGAAAGAAGTCTTATTTTGGTACCACTACCGAAAATGGTGAAGCTGTAGATATTCTATTTGTGTTTTTGTTCTTGAAGCGATCGCACATCCTTTTATTCGTTGCTTCTATAATCTACCTATTTATCTATTGATTGATTCCAGATACGTTCTGCACACAGCCCCTCGGGCCATCACCACCACTGGCAGAGGATCGTCCGGCGTCGGTCTCACCGCCGCCGTCACTACCGACAGTGATAGTGGAGAACGGTACAAGAGAGTTGTGTGTATTTATGGGTTTGATGAAACCGGAAAGTGACGGGGTCTTGTGCATATCTGAATGAAAGGCTAAACCGCCTCTCGATGTGTTGAAAACGCGCAAAAAGAAATGCGTGAACCTGAGATTTTCCAATATCTCTATCAACTTATACTAGTTATCTATTTTCTCTCATTTGTTGTGGTGGAAATAAAGAAAGAGCAATAAATAATATTTATTATTATTATAATATTAATTATTCCAGTCGCCTCGAGGCAGGAGCCATGGTGCTCGCAGACAGAGGCATTGTCTGCATTGACGAGTTCGACAAGGTGCGTTCGTGTCTCAGCACATTCTTTTATTCCGAAATCTTTACTATATCCTCGCTTCGAACCATCTTTTCAAATTAAGTACCCATCCAATTTAAACTCTGTTCACCCTTAATCTTCCTGATTGTTCGGTGATCTTTGATCTCGTACCAAATTGATCTTTGATCTTTGATCTTTCTAGATGTCCGACATGGATCGTACGGCGATTCACGAGGTTATGGAGCAAGGACGAGTCACGATCGCCAAGGCTGGTATTCACGCCAAACTCAATGCTAGATGCTCCGTGCTGGCTGCAGCCAATCCTGTCTATGGAAGGTACGGTGATCTTTGATCCCTAGACATTTGTAGTTTGATCTTTGAACCCTTGGTATTTGTAGTTTGATCTTTGATCTTTCAGATATGACACGTACAAGTCGCCCATGGAGAATATCAACATGCAAGACTCGCTCCTCTCTCGATTTGATCTCATCTTTGTCTTGCTTGATGAGGTACGGTAGCTTTTGTGCATATAGTATCAGTAGATTATTGATTGATTTGTCCGACCCTGATTATTGACTTTTTAGCACGACGCTTCTCGTGATCGTACCGTAGCCGAGCACGTGCTCAAGCTTCACCGCTACCGTACCCCCGGAGAGCCTGATGGTTATTGATTTTCTCTCTAAATCAATCAATACTTCGTCCTGCAGGTACCGTACTCCCGATGGGCGCCCGTGTCGAGACCATGTCCACATTCGATCTGGACGGTGAAGATGGCAAGACTACCGATATCTACGAGAAGGATCGTGCCTGGACCGCCGTCGATGATGGGTACGGTAGTGGTCTAAAGCATTGATTGATGGATCGATTGATTATTGATTTTCAGCCAATCGATCATTTCTATGGCCTTTATGAAGAAGTACATTCACGTGGCGCGAGCGGTCAAGCCGAAGTTGACGGTCGAAGCGACCTCCTACATCGCTGAGTGCTACTCGGAGATTAGGAACTTTGACACGAGCAAGACCAGTCAGGAGAGGGTGAGGAATAGTTGCTTTATAGGCACACCCCGAGCTAATTTGAAACTCTCCGCTCTGGCAAAAGTCTCTCTTTCTTTGTCTACGAGAGTGTTGCCAGAGCGGAGAGTTTCAAGTTAGTTCGGAGTGTGCCTTTTTCTGTTGAAGAATCTGATATTAATTGAACCTTTTAGTTATTATGGTATATCGGTCCGGTTGAGATATTTTACCAAATAATAAATCAATAATATCGATACCAATCAATAATATCGATACCAATCAATAAATCAATAATATTGATTTGCTTGTTCAGACTATGCCTGTGACGGCTCGTCAGCTGGAGACACTCATTCGTCTGTCCACAGCTATTGCCAAGGCTCGATTGAGCAAGACTGTTGATAGGGCCGACGCCGAGAGGGTGAGCTATTGATTTGTAGTTGAAACATGAATCTGCCGGGTTCGTGACGAAGACGAAATTGTTTATTATTATTATTATTATTATTATTATTATTATTATAGGCCTACGGTCTGCTGCACTATGCCTGCTTCAAGGAGAAGCCGCGTGAGCGCATGGAACACGAGGAGAGAAAGAAGAGAAAGGCCGGAGCCGCGACCGGAGATGAGCCCATGGAAGATGTCGATGATGAGGTACGGTGTGATTTGGTTACTGTAGATTTGAATATCGATTGATTCCTTGGTTTTTATTGATTGATTTTTCTGTAGGAAGAGGAGGAGGTGCTGCCCAAGTCTCGTCGTCCGATCAGGTATCGATTTATTTTAATATTTTGCTGTTAAACTAGTTTTTTGAAGTAAAGAATTTATTATAAGTCATTGCGAATTCAATCAAAATGCTTTGGTCAACCTTGTCAACACATGATTTCAAGCTTGACGTTATGGCCTCTTGATCTACCGTATCATTCTCAGGCGTGCAGCTGGCGATTCTCAGACTGACGTCGCCGACGACAGCATGGAGACGGACGAACCTTCCTCTGCTGCTGATACTACTATGGCAGGTTTGTGTTATTATTATTATTATTATTATTATGGATAGTATTTTTTTTAAATTTATTATTGTTATTGTTGCTATCAATAAATAAAATGATCGATGAAACAAAACAAATTGTCCTACTTATTGCTATTATCATTGCGTGCAACACGAATTCACCGAGAGCATGATGATCCTCACGGGATAGGCACGAGAGAAGCGGAAGAGAGACTGTGGGATGAGAGAAGAATGGCGCGCAAAGCACCTATTGTTTTCCATGATCTACATGTGTGTCTAAAGATTGATCTGAAGATTCTTTTGATGATGACTTATTTGCAGACACTCAAGAAGCACCGGCTGCCAAGCGAGCGAAGAAGGATGTCGCAGGAAGCATTTCTGTGGATAGGTGAGCGAGCACATTTGTGAAATGACTATATTTTAATAATAATGATAATATATTTATCTTCTCTACACTGAGCTGAAAGATGCTTAGCAAATGCGTTGCTTACTCATTAGCTTAGCAACACGATCGCTTATAGTTAAGCATGGAAGAGAGATGCTTATATTTAAGCATAGCGTATGCTTAAATAGAAAGAGGCGGGCGTTCGCTTCCCGGAATAGACTTTGAGTTATACTTTCACGCTGACAAGGTTAGGTAGCGCAGTGGTAAGCGCCTTCACTAGCTATCGGTAGGTTGGTGGTTCGGTCCCCCATCTTATCACGATCTTTTGCCGAGTTGTTTCTTTCATGTAAGCAACCCGGTAAGCATTTGCCCATGCTTATATGTAAGCATATCGCCATCTTATCCGACTGAGGTAGCAATTCGTATGCTTACTATTAAGTATCTTTCAGCTCAGTGTAATCAAAAATCAAAAACGAGAACACAAAACACTAATTATACGCCTCATTTATGCTTCTGTCTAGTGTTACTGTTTACGAAAGGCGCTAAACTATTTGTTTTCTTTGTCTTTGTGAGAACGTAGGAAAAAATTAACTTTAAAAAAGTAAAACGGAAAGTAAGGATTTTGGCTGCATTCACCCGGTGAATTGCGGTCGCGCCCTCTTATGATGAGAGCGTGACCGATTGTTTCGACTGATCGTTTCTTTACCACTGTTGCTTACACTGTCATTATCAGGTACAAGTCGTTCAAGAAGTATCTCCGCAAGGCCTTTGACGCCCTCGGTTCCGATGAACTCCTCCCGGTTGCCGATGTGACCGCCTTCATCCAGAAGGTATACTGTAGTCGATCTATCGATCGATTGATATTCCGGTACTTACCGTAATCACGTTTTCCGTTTAGGAGGCAGCTGTTCTCCAATTCAGCGAGGATGAACTGCAATCGGCGTACTCTCAGATATCCGCCGAGAACATGGCCATGATTGCTGATGAGAAGATCATGCTCATCTAAGATCAATCGATATTCCTTGAACTACTGTAATCAATCGATAATCTTTGAGCCACCGTAATCAATCGATAATCTTTAACACAACGTGATCTATTGATTATATTTTCACTACTTTTGTTTTTCCTCATTCTTTATCCATATGGTTTTACCCTCGCAAGATCTCACTTTGTTTCATGCAGTAATATCATTCTAAATCCTGTTTTATTTTATTAAGTTTTAAAGTTTATATAACTTTGATCTACTTTTTATTGTAATCATTCCATATCATATTAACCTACTCGGTATTGTCGCTATTTTGTTGAATATGTTTTAATCAATCTATAAATGATACTCATTCCGGAATATGATGTTGTTTGAAACGCACAAAGTAAGATTATTAGTTGAGATATTATAAGAAAGGTAGGAAGGATGAAAATAGCCTCGGGGGCACAAAACAAATGCATCATCACACACATGCACGCACACTAACCATTGGAATGCACTGATCAGATCTTGCGAACCGCAACGCGCGTGATTGACGCGTCGCGGCACAACTGTCTCTACCTCTCGCTCCGCTCCCTATCTCTCTCTAAGAAGAATAACCTGAAAATTGCATTCCTGGACGAGCGTGCTACAAACGTGCTAAATGTTTTGTGTGACGCTATCCTTTTCCTGCTCGCTTTAATCGATTTTGTTGTTCTAATTATTGATTGATCTACCCCCAGGTTACGGTATTGTATCGTATACGGCGGTGTGCTCTCGCTCTTGGGCATGGGCGACGCTCCACGGCGGATCAATACTGTTACACCGATCATGAGTGAGTAGATCAGGGGCGGTTGGGGGATTATTGATTGGTTGTCAGAGATCAAAGATCAAAGATCAGGTGATCAACGGATGTTGGCGCATCTGATGCAGGAGATGAACGCGGAGAGCCAAGCGAACGAGGAGAACGAGATGAAGTTGAAGATGATGCTGGATAAGTATCAACAAGAGGTACGGTAGGGTTATGGTAGACCAGGTTATGGTAGTCTGGATATCGATCGATATTTAGTTTTTGGTATTCAGAATGCATAGATATTACGCAATTTTATTGCATTGTAGCCTCATTATATTTGAATTACATAGTAATCTCGAGAATTTTGAATATTTGAAAATGAAAATTGGCGCGAACCGAAATTCTCGAGCTTTGCTTGGCGATGCAAGCAACACGTGATAAGTATTGAAAGAGAGATAAGATAAGAAAGTGATATAGATACTTAGTAATTAACACTCTTACTGAGACAGTTTACAAATAGATAGCGACACTGACCTAGATGCGCTTATTGTTAGCATCAAAGATACGATCGATAATTTAAACTGATTATCAATCGATATTATGATCTACATTAAAACGTTTGAATCTAATGAACTTGTGGCGCATCCATGCATGGATTATCGATTAACCTAATCAGATTATCGATTGAATAATCGTAGATCATAAGATTATTGATTGCAGGTACGCGCTCATCACCAGACCGATCTGCCTGCGTGGCAATCGATGACGACCTCGGTGAGGACCGATAATCAATTGTAAGTTATCTGTACTTATTATTGATTTTCGTTGCGACGTGTTTTCTTCTACCCATTTTGAGGTCTAAAAGTTTGTCTAAACATTCACAAATGTTCTGGAGGCGAATCCGCGACAGTTCAAAAATAAATATTTCTAATTTAATTTTCTAATTTTGTGGTGACACCTAATTTGAAATTCCACGCTCTGGTTGATTTAAAGGCATTTCTGTTATATTACCCGAACATTCATTTGTTTATTTCAACACGATTTCTAGATGCGCTCCGCCGATCAATAATCCCCTACAGTCAGCCTCGAGTCACAGCCAACCGTGCCTGGCGTCCTCCAACGATCCAGCCAGGTTATTGATTGAATTTCTAATTAAATTCCAGTATTTTACTTTATGTTAGATACTGACTTGCGGGATAGAATTTAAGGAATATGAGATCAAATATCCATTATGAAACAGCCCTTTCAAGTTACAGTTACAGTTAAAATGCACACCCTAGTCTAATTTGAAACTCTCCGCTTTGGTCACACACTCTCGCTTGATTTGTCTGCGAGAGAGCGTGCATTTAAATACATTCATCAAAAGTTGGCTCTGATGTGCATGTCTTGGCCACTGATGACTTCTTTATTACTTCTCATTTTCAAAGATCAAAGGCCAATGATCAATTTCAGTTCTGGATCCAGCTGGACTTGCCCTCCGTCGGTGGAGAAGCGACGGTTGGCTTATACTAGAGGTCGATCGACGGAGCAGAGCTGTCTGTCTGGCGGCATTCCCAGTCAGTACGAAGGTTAGAGAAAGATCAAAGATCAAAGATCCAAAATCGGAGATTATAGATCAAAAACGGAGAATAAACATAAAAAATCAGATATCAAAGATCAAAAATCAAAGAACAAAGACCAGTCATCTCATTTGTCAGAGTCGCCTTTTGCTATATTCAAAATGCAGCTGTAAAAGATTGTTCTACATTTCAAAACAAGATCAAAGATAAATTTTCCATTTTTTTGTTGTTCTTGAAGGTTCAGCAATGCTGCCGACGCACGCTCCGCCCCCTCCTCCACCACCTCTTCCATCGTCATCACAGCAGCAGCAAGCGTATGGCTACATGCCCTCGAGCAGTGGATCGAACGGGTTGCAACAGGCTGTGCAGGTATCTTCATTAAAACGTAATACAAAATATTTGCAATGAATGTAACGCCCAGTTAAATGGAGCGTAAGCTCACTCAATGGACTTTTCGACAAGCAATGCTCTCTCGTTGTTAGAGAACAGAGAAACAGTGTGCGAAATGAAGAGGTCATTGAGTGAGGTTACGCTCCCTTTAGACAGCGTTTCTAGAGCGGTTATGATGTAACAGAGAAAAAGATAAAGTAACAAGAATAAAGGTATGGCGCGCCATGATGCACAATTCCTTTTTTCAATAGCCGTAAAATCCGTAAACGTAAAATCCCTTCAATGTTCGGATTACGTTTATTTGTTCTTTGATCATTCACAGAACCATCGGATAAATATTTATGTTTCGCCATATGAAATTTTCCTGAAACATAACTTGACAAAGTCATTTTTTGAGATTCCTTATGTCGTTTCAAAGTTTTGATGAATGAATGAAATTCAATTGGTGATTTATGAAGATCTAAATACGTTAAGAGAGATCACCTGAGATCAAAGATCAAAGATCATTTTGCAGGCCATGCGACAAGAGAACGTGTTCCTGCGACAGGAGGTTGATCGACTCACGCAGAAAGCCAATAATTTGCAGAGGGTCAGATCGCTTATATAATAACATTAACATTATTATTATTATTATTAATTTTTAAATTCATTTCTTCGAGTTATTACATTAAAAATTATAATGCATAGGTAGTATTTTTTGTTTTTTCTTATATTTATAGTAACGCTTTTACAAGTTAAATTATTTATTGGTGATTATTGTGATTGTCCCTGAGGTACATATTCACTCATGAAATGTTCTGAATTGGTAACATTCCTGCTGCCTCTTCCTCCACCCCCCCCCCCCCACATCTCACCGATTCGCCTTGGCGACGGACATCCTTCACAAGACTATCTAACAGATATTCCCGATCCCCATCCCCGATGCGTTCATTTGAAGGAATAAAATATTATTATTATTATTATATTTATAAGATTATCGATTTTGGAAATTATTGATTTTCAGTTAGAAAGCGAGCATGCCCAAATCGAGAAGGACTACGAAATGTTGTTACGTGAGAAAGAGGGCATCGAAGAGATGGAACGCGCTGCCTTCAGTGCGCTCGAATCACGACTCAAATCGTATGTTGATCTTTGATCTGTTAGAGTATAAATCGATCGATAGTTACCGTAACCTGTCAGGTCGGAGCAGGATAGGGATTCGTTGCGGGACCAACTGGCCCAGGCGACTGCCTCTCACCATTTGATCACCGAAGCAGTGGCGAAGATCGAAGAGTGCAGCAAGCTGAGCGCATTTGTCGCCGTTTTGTCAAGACAAAGTGAGCGATTATTATTGATTGAATGATTTTTATTGGTTATTGATTAATTTTTATTGATTGATAATGACTACTATTGATGATGCTCAAATTGTCTAGCGCTAGTCGTTTTCTCGCCAGGTTCATTTGAGTTTCACGCATGCTGAATAGGTGATTCTGAAAATGCGGAATGATATATCTGTTGAAGGATCTTCATGATGTATAATAAATTTAAAATCTTGCAAATTTTATTGAGTTAGGTGATTTTGTTTGTCATAATATCCTCTTGTAATCAGATAATGTATGCTATATTTATATGTAGTTCGTGTAAAGACGGGAGAACAATATATTTTTCGTGTTTCTCCACTCTCCACTATGGTCAAACTCCCTCGCTTTCTTTATCTATGAGAGAGCGTTGCCAGAGCGGAGAGCAAAGTTAGCTCTGCCCATATAATTAGAATGGACAGGAATGGTAAAGCAAGCGCAGTTCCTGTTTAGGGTACCTTTTCATTTCGCGAGAAATCGATAATAGGATAAAATCGATAATTGTTTTTTGCCATTTTCAGAAGACGACCTAGTGATGGTAGTGGAGCGTCAACGACGTGAATTGGATACGCAAACCATGACTCTGGAGGAGCAAAGGAAGCATATCGCTGTACTCGAGAGTGCTCTGCAAAAAGCACAGGAACGAGTTCAGATGAGCGATAAGGTACGGTAGGTTCATCAATACGGTAGTTGATGGTTACGGTAGATTGTGAATATGGTAGATCATGATTATATCAAACAAATTAAAGACCAAAGGTCAACTTTTCATCGATGTATAGGCGATTGTATTTAATTGGGTACTGCAGATTACTGTAGATTACCTGATTTCAATTTTTCCAGATAATCGATGAGATGCGGGCTGAGCGAATGGCCGATAAGAAGGTAAATCAGATCTATAATAGTTACCGTAATCTCGACGATCGTTGAAGGATGGAGCGACCTCCAATGGTGGTGTACATCGATCGTCGTCCAAGAACTCTAGCCCATCAACGACGACGTCGTCTAATGGCGCAGATGAGAACTCGGTGTTGAGGTTATCGATTGATTAATTATCGATTATTGATTGATTCTTTATCGATGATCGATTGATTATTGATTAAGCTTGCTATTGATTATGTTTTACGTTCTATTCCCCCCCCCCCTCCAGCAAAACTAGATATAGTTGGCCACCGTATTCCCGTGTGATAAAACCTATATTATTATTTTTTGAAAGTATTATTTATTTTGCAGATGGCATCTAAAGTCGCGAGACGAGACGATAGCCAAGCTGGAGTCAACTTTGGCCGAATTCCAGAAGCGAGCGGAAGAATCCGACAGGTTGGATCGATATTCGCAACAAATATATTTATTGATTTTTTTTCTTAGCTTGTTCATCAGTGATTACATGTTTCAAAAATGTAGGAAAATATTCATACATTCATTATACAATGACAGGAATTTAAAGGCACAAACCGAGCTAATTTGAAACTCTCCACTCTGTCAATGCTCCCTCGCTTTCTTCGTCTAGATGTAGAGAAAGCGTTGCCAGAGCGGAAAGTAAAAAAAAAAGATGTCCTTTTTGTTTTGTTTTGATAAAAATTAGGTGGTGTTATTGACTCAAATTTAAAGCGGGCAAAATGAGCTCTTTGAATTTGGAAAATGAACATGTTATGTTTCACGGTCTGGCTATAGACCGTTTTTGACTGTTCGAAACTAATGTTTCAGGCATACCTACTATATGTTATATATAGATATATCACACCTTGATTGTGGATGTGAACGGAATATGGATAACGAGAACCAATTTAAGGATGAAAAACGCGATGGCTCTCACCTTCAACGAGAAGATCGAGGGTCTGCAACGGGAGAAGTACGATAGGGTACGGTATATATGTCTATTGTCGATTGTCCTATCCATTATCTATTTTTCCTTCCCATTTAATATCTGATTTTGATCCGAGAATAATTACTATTACTTAACCATATCTATTTTTCGGAATAGCGCTAATCAATAAAGTCTGAATCCATCAATAAAGTACCGTAGTATGGATTGTTCGTTGTAGGACCGACGGATCGCCGAGTTGACGGAGTACAAGGAGAGACTGATTGCGGGTCTGCCAATCGATTCTCCAGAGAATGGAGGGGAGGGTGAGGAGGAAATGAAGAGGACCAGAGATATGAATAAGATGGAGGAAGTACGACAGAGGATACAGGAGAAGAAGAAGTGTCGACCTTTACCGAAGTGAGTGCGCGGGCTTGGACACCCTTTGGGATACCCTATTTTTGAAGTTTGTTTCTGGTTTTCAAGAGACGTTAAAGACCTCAGATTCAGTAGCACCTGCATTGCTATTGCAGGATAAAATTATATTTATCAGCAATTTAACCATGTTTTTTTATGTATTCTAACAAGGAGTCTCTGATGGTTTAAGATGGCCCAACTGTATGATTTATACCTTACCTTTATCTGCACATAAAGGATGTCTCTTTAAAAACGGCAATCTGCTCGTAAGAACATTCGCTCATTTGCAATGTTCCCAAAAGAGAAAAAAGATTTTGGAAAGTGTTCTGCGAGAATCAATCGATACCAATTATTCAATCAATATTTACCTACCGTAATCACATTCGTCTTCTCAGGAATCCTCGATCTCTAACCTCATGGTCATCCACATCTCAACTCGTGCCGTCCACATCATCTACCGTATCCCATGACTCCGGCCACAACCGAGCGCCACCCTCCATGGGCGAATCGATGATGATGATGGGACCGCCCCCATCGATACAGTATCCTCCCCAATTACACCACGCACCATCTCCTTCACAATTGCACCACGCACCACCACCTCAACCGCAACAGAACAACTACACCTCGATGGATTACTTAAATTCACGAACGACAGTTAGAGAGGCTGACCTATAGATATCGATCTGTTATATATATATTTGTTATTAGTAGACTACAGTATGCCTCGAATTATTGATTGTTTAGTGGACTGAGAGAGAGCACAAATGCGAAAACATAATACGTGGCGTCGATTTCATTGCCCACACCCATAACAAAGCTTTACAAGATTATCGATTTTTCATTGTTACACAAAACATGTTTGACGTTTTCATAGTTTATTATACAGATTATTATTAATATTATGTTTTATTTAGAGTAGATTTTATTATTATTATTTTTGCTGTCAACAATGATTACTTACAAAAGTGTTCAAAGTCGCGAAAAGAAAAGAAAATCAGAGAAAACTCTCCTCGTTTTACATACTCTCTCGCCTCCTTTTTCTTTTCTTTTCGCGACTTGGACATGCATAACTACGTAAAAACAATTACATGTGAAACAAATGATTTGCTCATTGACTGAATGTTTTCTCTCAATAGCTAAACTCCGCTCAATTTTGGTTACCCGCATAATAAAGTATTAATATTGTTATTATTATTATTGTATACCTTCGAAACGAGAAAAAGTGCCAAAATCTAGCTCCAATTGGATGACACATAAAGAGCGGGGCATCGAATGTCATCGCTTCCTGGCTTTTGGCCTATTTTACACTTTTTCTCCTTTCCAGAATATAATAATAATAATAATACGTTATATCTCATATTGTATCGTTACCACAGAGAATTTGCCCTTAAAGGGAAAATGCAGCCAAAATTTCACTATTTTTAATTTTCTTAATTTTTTGTCAGGGAGTCTCTCGAGGTGTGAATTAAACATCTGATAAAAAAGAATTTAAAAAATATATATATAATACGCATAAAAACGCGTATGAAAAAATTAACGGGTTACTGTAATTTCGCCATAAATTCTGTATTTTCACCACACCATGAATTGTGGTGTGGTGAAAATACAGAAGACTTATGGTATGTTGGCGTCGTTTCACGCTTTCGTTCCACTTTGTTTTTCTTCGTTCAATTCTTTGTTTTATACGCATTTTGTCCATTATTTTTCCATTATTGTCTTTTTAAATGCTTCTGCAGCGCGCGTGGAGACGATCGCTTCATTTCTTTGGCTTTATTCACGCGAAAATCGGCGATAATTTCATGTTTAACTCGGAAACTAGGAAAAGTTTTTCACGCATTTCGTCCATAATTGTCGTTTTAAATACTTATATATTTCGTAAATATAATTTAGCGGACATGGCACGGTTCGGTCAGCCAGGCGGCTCCTCTGGAGGCATCATCGAGTGGGGAAAGGTCAACCTCGTCATTGTCGCCGGAATTCCTGGTAGGTATTTCTTTTTCTCGTATTTCTTCCTACATCTTCACGTTAGGTGCAACTTTCGTTATGTTGAAACCGATTCTGTGCCCAGCTAATGCTTCATTTCATTCTCTTCGCGATAACTTTTAATCATGCAATGCAGAAAAATGAATGAAACCGCTTTGAACGGCACTTTCTATACGTAAATCGAGTGTATTATATCATTTTATTGTGATAGGCGCCGTGGACATCGGTTTCGCCGTCTACTATGATAACCTGCGTCGCTCAGCGCCCTACTACAAGCAGAAGATCCGCGAGAGTAAGTATATATCATTATATTATAATGTTTATTTTCTATTATATCATATTTAATTGATTTTTAATTATCTGTCCGCCCTTGTATGGTGGGCACTATTTCCTGGGATAACACTGTTCCTGTTATCATAATATGAAACCATTACAGCAATATAATATTTGTTTTGTACTGTATTGTTGTAATTTAGGTTGATCAAGGCTATCGAATCTTCTATCACTAATTATTCTGGATCCAGAAGGTGTGTCTCTTCTACATTTAGTTTGCATTTTATTTTATACGTTTCATCCTGACAATGAGTTGAGAAGAAGTTGTTTACAAATATGCGTTATCGTGCTGGCGTGAATTGAAGCAAAAACATTAACTTTAACGCAACTTTAAGAAAAGAATCTACCTGTTCACTATGAATTTTGCAACCTTTATCTAATGGACTTTGTTAACTTGCCAAATCTTTTTAGGTCATGGCGCAAGCCGGCTGGCTCGGCCATGCGTCCCAAGCGATGGTCTGATGCTGGCATCATCGACAGTGAGGATGACGTCACAACTGATTAACATGGTGAAAAGACCATTTATTAGAATTATCTGCCAATGGAGAGCTATTGATTTAGACCGTCAAGATTCCTTTCTTTGCTTTCTTTGGTTGTACTGTATAATTTCATGCTGACGCAATTCTTCTATATGCCCAATTCCGATGTATATTTCTTTGTATTCGATATTTAGCTTTTGTATCTTTACATTATGTTATAAATGTTACGTTATAAATAAACTATATAATATTGAATGAATGTTGTATGCGAGATGGGCAAAATTGTCGATTGAATTAATCATCATTGTGAATTTTCGTTTTTATATCTTCTTGTCTTGATAAGTAACATACATATAAAAACAGCTCAAAATGTCAGAAAAAGGTTAAATATTGGAATTAAAATGTTAAATATGCGAAATAGTGAGCACTGTAAGTGAAAGAGATTGTCGAGATGTTTGTGGTGTGCATATTAGGAAAAGGCGAATAAACTACAGTAACCCAGCGAAATTCACAACCTGTTTTTTAACGTTTAAATTTCTATATTTTCTTATTAGACTATTTTTATAATTTATATTATATATATTTCGAAGCAGAATTTGATACTCCTTCATATCAAAGCCACTTAATTTTCGTTTCCGGGTCCCTTTAATAACGCTTGCATGAAACGAAAATAATAATAACATTAATAATAATAAGATTAGGGTAGAGCAAGCGAACAAAAAATTGTTTCGAAATTTCTTTCAATTGTACACAATTACATGCGATGAATTCGTTTTGTTGATCTACCCTTAACAATCAATCAATAATTGACAAAATTACAGACACGATATGGCATAATTTATGGTCTGACAGACAGACCGACAAGAAAAGGGACAGACATACAGACTGGCAGAATGACAGACATGATCTAATCAGGGATGTGATTTTACGGATTTTACGGTATTAGTCGTAAAATATTTATTTTACGGATTCCGTAAAATATTCTAAAGAAAGAAATCCTTCAAAATAAGAGAAAATTGAACAAAAATTTTTTTTGCTCGAAAAAACTTATACAACAGTTCTATGAGTAGTGTAACTATGTTCTTATTGAAAATAGTCGACTCACGAAAATTTCTGATTTCTCCTAAGTGCAATAAGAATATCCAGTGATATAGTTTCGATTAATTATTAATTGCGCATTTCCACTTTTTTTCATTTTCTTTGGCTTGCTATTTCATTGTTGTTAATCTTTGCGTTGATAAATACGGTTATGATGCAGAAGTTTCAATCTACAACGATGTTTTAAAGATTTTACGGATTTTACGGAATTTTACGGATTTCGAATCCGAAAATTTTACGTTTTTACGGATCCGTAAAATTTTCATTCGTAGAAACTTTGGACTTCTCATCCCCATCATCCCCATCTGAGCATTAATGCCTGATATGAAAAATAATTGAATTGAATTGAATTGGACTTCTCAGGGCGCTCCTTGGTCTCCAGACTTGTAGTACGAGAAATGACACTTGATCGATTCTTATACGAGATCAGTATCTTTCGGTAGGAATTTGATTCTTTTATCATCACTATTCGACGGCAGTTCTTCTTCAGCAGGTCTCTGAGACATTTACATCGCTCATTGATTCACTGGGAACAAACCTTATTGCCGACGGGAACAGCATTCGATAGATCATTAAAATGAGCAGTTGGTGATAAAAAGAAAAATTTAACCTGGGGAGGCGGATTCGAACCCGGGTCGATAGCTAACGCGAACGCTAGCTAACGCCAGTTTTTTTTCCACGAAAACGTGCATGCCTGGCATGTCGGACAGACTGGAGGCTATTTTCACCGGATTCTCCATATCATTTTGCATATACAACATAGTTTCTAGAGGGCGGCCGCCATTGCAGCATGGCGAAAATATTTTTTGAAAATAGAGATCATGTTTTTTGCGACAATTTCTTCTGTTTCTCGAATACCAGAGCACCTACACCTTCGAAAACTTGGCTCCTGTCATAACTTTTCACGCTCTATCGAATGGTACATGAGGGGCTAACATTACGATGAAAATTCCGAAGATCAAAGATCAAAGATCAACCTACGGGTCCAATTTTTTGGCTGAAGTGCATCCCGCCTCTAGGCACTCCGCCCTGAAAGTTTGAGCGAAATCGGTCCATTTTGAAAATACTGTGCCATGTTCAGTCGAAATTCCGACGTTCTCATGCGGTGTTACATTTTCAACACGTGCGCACGCCGTAACCTCCGAAAACGTTACGGCGGAGGTTACGGCGTGCGCACGTGTTGAAAATGTAACACCGCACTACAGAGACCGCGTTTAACTGTTAAATTTGTTGTTAAATTGTGAATAAAGATGATATAAATATAGTTTGATCGAAAATAAACTGATGAGGTATCTGTGCCATTTCAATTCCCATGCAATTGCCGTTTTCATATTGATTTTCAACATCAATTTTCAGACCTTAAGAACAGGGCTGTGCGGCATGAGAATTTTTTCGGCATATGGCATAACGGCATATGCCGAATATATTTTTCGGCATATTTCGGCATAAGTGTCCAATTCGTTACTGTTCTGCTATTTATTAAAATTTTAAAGTTTTACAAGAGAAACATAAAAAAAGCTTTTCGAAAGATATGTTAATCATTTGTAAAGAGTTAGTTGCAGTACAGCTTAAGTAAAAAAGCTGGAAACCTCCTGAAAATAATCTTATTTGTGTTCTTTTGATATTGAAAAACGCTCAAATTTTGTGATATAACTGCAGACTTCTCCCGAAAATATTTAAAAATTTCATGCCGTTTTCGGCACGGCATGAACGGCATGAAAAAACCGGCATAAACGGCATATTCGGCATACCGGCATGGCCATGCCGCACAGCCTTGCTAACAATCGCTACGAGACACAAGGAACACGTACGAAAAGCATACCGTATGACATTTTCCAGGAGCCGGCCACGAAAGTGAAAAAATATTCCATATACTTTAGCTTAATTTCAAGGGTTTTCGTGGTAGGAGTCAAAACGCACCAACATTTGACAATTAGCCTACTTTTCGCGACGCGACCGCAACGCGAGCCCGGCTTGTTCTCTATGTTTCCGTGACACTGAAGGATCTAATGAATGTATGTCCCATTAACCCCCATGTCCCATGTATGATAATAATAATGATAATAATAATAATAATAATTATTATTATTATTTATTCCTTTAATTATTAATTTATCCTAATGTGTTTTTGAACCCGACACGTATGGTCATAAGGATAGTGTGGTCGTACAACTTGTTGTTGCAAGAAAATTAAGGCAGCGAGAAAATCCGTCCAACCCGCGGGTTCCGTGTTGTAGACTGGGCTGATTAAATGGTCTTTCTCCCATTTGTAGCTCGGAAGTTCGCTTGTGACAATGAAACACAAATAATGAGCTTCTTATGATATGTATACTTCCATAAATCAATACATTGCGAGTATTGTTTTTTCTCCTGTCTTCATAAATCGATATTATTGATTGATTATTGATTGATTATCCCTTGTAGACGCTCCATTCGGAATTCCCCCAGTTCGCATCTCGATCGCCTCAGGGGCAATTGATGCAACAGGATGCAAATGAGTGCTTCACCGAGGTGCAGAGACACATTCTCGATGGACTCAAGGGCATCGAGGTCAGCTTTTTTATTTATGTATTTCATTATAAATTTTATAATGGCAACGGTTAATTTCTTTTCTTCTCAGACGGATTCTAAAAATAGAAAAACGTTGACTAATTAATATGTGTATACACTCACAGAAAAAACCCTTACAATCTAGGGTTTGTTGACCCAACACATGTTCCCCTGTGCAAGAAACACTCACTTGTAAGGGTTTCGAAAGCCTTGCATGTTAGGCTTTCATACCCTTACATGCTAGGGTTTGAAATCCTTACCTAGCAAAAAAAATAAATAAATAAAAAAAAGAAAAGAGTTACCGAATAGTATTAAAGTTGCAAAATACTTGTGCTCATAGTGGGAATCGAACTGGGGGGGGGAGGCGCATCCTACAGCATATTAGGCAATCGCACTACCCACTGCGCCATCCGGATGTTGGTAAATCGCGCAGAGCTCTTATTCTCTACAAGAGGGAGACGTGGGGGCAGCATAGCCGCGACTTGAGTAAAGGTTTGGAAGCCTTGCATTTAAGGGTTCCAGACACTTACGTATTAGGGTTTCAACACTAGTTGGCGCGCTGATCAAACCCTTGATAGTAAGGGTTTTGTCTCTTCAAAGATCTGTCTGTCTCTGTCTGTCTCAGGGTTCTGTCTCTTTGTCTTTGTGCTAGGGCTTCAAAGCCTGAGGGTTTTTTCTGTGTGTGTAAATGAATTAAATGAAATGCTCAGTGAAGTTAAAATGAAGTAATGTTATACAAAATAAATCAATAATCGTGTATCTTAATTTATGGATAAATAAATAAATATAAATATACAAATCTATATGATCAGGGCTCGACAAAGACATCGGACTTCTTCCGTGGCTCATTCGCAGTGACTCTCAAGAACACTGAGAGTGAGGAGGAGACTGTGCAGAAGACCAAGGAGGAGTTCTATCAGGTGCATAATTATGTTAATTGCTTATTTAATTAAGTTAATAGTGTTAATTGCATAATTGACCGACTTGGTAGTTGTTGCGATAACGGACTCGAAATTTCTGTACAATACATACTAACGGGACTGATTAACTTAGCTTAATTACACAGTACATTTTATACGGATAATAATATGAGTGCGCTTGCGAGAGAATCGACTAACATAAGTGCCGGCACAGTAAAAAAATGAAATTTAGAGGATCGGGGTTCTCAAGGGTGCTGATGACGATGGTCAGGTTCATTTTGCACCTAAAGTCACCGTTGAGGCCAGACGCCGTCGCGTTGAAATCGCGTTTTTCGCTATAAAAATTCGTTTCTCTTCAACCAATGGTGCTAAAATAACCAAACTTTTCCCGCCGGTGTAGAATTTTATTTTATGGCGAACACGCCTGTCTAATTCATTTTTCATGAAAAAAATTCGTAATTTTCAAAAATCGAATTTCTCTTAAAGGCAAAAGTGCAAAATGTGACCTACACAGATCGAACCGGAATTGCTTAAGTATCACACAGAAAAAATTTCAGCCAATTTGCGCCCGCGACTTTTGAGAAAATGAACTTTCAGTGTAGGCATTTTGTCGTTGAAGACTATGCAGTATCGTCCACTGATCTACCCCTCGACTCGCTCGACCCGGTCGATAATTTACCCTCTCGTGCTTCTCTTACACATTCTCTCTTCTGATTGTCCGGTAAAGTTTTTTAACCTATTTTTTGTTTCTTTGTTCCTTGTCAGCTTTCAGATGGCGAGAGACGCATGCGTCTTCTCTAGTCTTAGTCTTACTTATCAATGCGCCCATGAAATTCAACACCCATGTGATGGAAGTCTGGAGAAGTGAGTGTCTGTAATTGTTTATCGTTCTTACGCGACAGATGCCAGAGATTTGTTCGTACTCCCGAGTACTTCGTACTCGGAAGAAATGGAGTGTAGGAGAGAAGAATAACTACTGTGAGATTAGTTCAGAAGAAGATGTGGACGAGTTTACATCAATGATGAACATCGTTCACGACCATTATGAGGAGATATATAGTGACGAGGAGTAGTAGTTGTGACGGTGATTTCATAACTTTTATTATTGATTTTTTTATTATTGTTATTGATTTATTGTTCACCAGGGCTGGGAATTTCTGTTTCTGAATTTTCTGTTTTTTTCTGTTTTCTGGTCATTTTGGAGACCAGAAAATTTTCTGACCAGAAACAGAAAATATATTTTTAAAACAGAAAATTTTAAGAAAATGTTATTTTATGAAATAGTTTTGAAGAAAATAAAAAAACTCATTTAGTGTTGCATTTATGAAGTCTTTTTCAAATACCGTACATAGAGAGAGTAAATTGGCTCAAATATGACATCAGATTTCCAATCTTTCCCTATTTGTGGACACGATTTGCCCACATTCTGGCAAATAGTATTCGAAAAAGCAGCTATTTGCCACATAGAGACAAGCATTTGCCAGAATACCGGAAAATCGTTCGCCAACTATCCAAACTCAAAAAATGGCCAAATTAAATCTCTGTGTATATACGGCAGAAAATTTCTTGATCGAACTTTGGTATCTCGGTTTTCTAATTCGGACTGTGGTATCTCGGTGCAGGAGCTAGTCAAATGATCGTTTCGATTCTATGTATATTGTTGCTATTTTGTTGTTTTTCGCTGGCGCCTAGAATAAAATGTACGCGAAATTGGTTCTACAACCTAACTAATAAAAATATTAAGAAAAAGAAGGTAAATCAATGATTTTATGACATTTTCTGTTTTTTTTTCTGAATTTTCTGTTTTTTCTGCTTTTTTCAAAACAGAAATTTCTGTTTTCTGATTTCAGAAAAAATAATTTTCTGTCCCAGCCCTGTTGTTCACTTGAATTATTGTTTTATTGTGATTTATTGTTCATTTATTGTTCATTTATTATTGCTGATTTATTGTTTTAATTTGCGATTATTATACAAAAGATAAATGGTCATTGCTAACTGGATTTGTTCATACAGTTCTCAAAACTTGAGTCGCTCTTTCGTCGGAGACGAGAGAGTGTGAGGGAGGGAGAGAGCAGAGAGGCTGGGGAGGCAACCACCACGGAGAGAAATCGATCGACCAGGGGAAGAGAGTCGAGGGGGTAGATCAGTGGACGGTACTGCATAGTCTTCAACTGCAAATTGGCTACACTTAAAGTTCATTTTCTCAAAAGTCGCGAGCGCAAATTGGCTGAAATTATTTCTATGTGTTACTGAAGAAATTCCGATTCGATCTGTGTAGGTCGCATTATGCACTTTTGCCTTTGAAAGAAATTCCATTTTTGAAAATTGCGAATTTTTTTTCATGAAAAATGAATTAGACAGGCGTGTTCGCCATAAAATTCTGCACCGGCAGGCAAAGTTTTTTAGCACCATTGGTTGAAGAGAAACGAATTTTTATAGCGAAAAACGCGATTTCAGCGCGACGGCGTCTGGCCTCAACGGTGACTTTAGGTGCAAAATGAACCTGACCATCGTCATCAGCACCCTTGAGAACCCCGATCCTCAAAATTTCATTTTTTTACTGTGCAGGAACCCCGCTGAATATGGTCGATTCTTACGGAAGCGTACTCATATACATCCGTAAAGAACCGCCGATTATTATCGATGAATTACCATATACTTCAATATCAGCTGTGTGAAACAAGAAACACCCATGTAGATATCAAGTCGCAACAAATCTACATCATACAAAATTCGATTGTTTTCAAAAAATAACCTTCTTCTTACTCTTATTATTATTATTTATTATTATCATTATTATTATTTTTATTATAACTTAATATTTAACTTAATATACATGGACGCCGACAGGGGGTGCCCATGTAGATTTCTTGTTGACACTTTTCACCTCATCTCACCATAGTATGGATGAGGCCGTTATCGGATGAAGCGCCAAGTTAATTAATTATGCAATTAAAACTATTGAATTTGACAATTATTGATTGTTTGTTCATGAGAGCTATGAGACCATTAGATATCTTTATATTTTGATCATCGTGGAAATTTATTTTCTTTGTTTAAAACTTGCGAAAAGAAATGCAGAGAAAACTCTTCGTTTCACACTGTCTCTCGCCTCCTTTTCGTTTCTTCACGTAATTTTTGATCGTCACGTAATTAATTATAATTAATAATTAAATTATTAATTATAATTAAGTTAAATAATTAATTAATATTCTAGCTCTCGTGCTTCCTCTCTCAAGACGTGAATTGCATCCAGACGGGTATCAAGGAGAAGTTGTCGGAGGAGATCGAGAAGCAGTCGCCAGTGCTCGGAAGGGACTGCAAGTACTCCAAGAAGGTACTGTAGGAGAGGGGTTACTGTAAGGGATATTGATTGTTTGACTGAGGGGAAGAAGATACTATAAGGAAGGGGGGTAGTGTAGGTATTTTGGTTGCAGGGAAGTACGGTAGGTGGTCCATGGATGGTTGATTGTGTATTAGACCAGTTCAATTTGGCAAATATGAATTTACGCAACTTTTAACCCTAGGTCGAATAGCTAGGTTCAGGGATGTACGTTTTTCGTTTTTCGATTTTCGGTACTTTCTCGAAAAAGTACGAATAATTTTTCGAAGCAAATCGTTTTGAATCTAATCAGAGCAATTTTAGAAGAAACTAGGGCTAAATTAGATTCAAAATTTTTCTAATTAGACAAAAAACGTCCGATTAGATTCAAAAAGACAAATGTTCTGATTAAATTCAAAAATGCCCTGATTAGATTTAAAAACGGACGCTCTGATTAGATTCAACAAATTTATAATTAGATTCAAAAAATGTTCTGATTAGATTCAAAAAGACGCATGTTCCGATTAGATTCAAAAAATGCCCTGATTAGATTCAAAGCGATTTACCTGAGTACTTTGTAACATACTTTTCGAATTATGCTGTTAAAGCAAGGTTTGTTATGATCCTAATGATTCTTTTCTCTCGATCCTAAATCATGATCATCGTGCAAATAACGGTATTAAGTATTTTCTTCTCTAATCGATTACTGTATTCAGGCCCTCATTGATCGTCTGCCCGCCTATCTCTCCATCCAGATGGTTCGACTCTTCTTCAAGCAGAGTGCCGCTGTACGTTGCCTGAACTTTATATTTTTTTGGAACTTTCCTGTTTTTTGGCCCGGGGTAATTTACATAAGTCTGCATTTGCAGAAATGGGAGAGCTCTGGACTGAACCGGAGAAAAGGAATCGAATGCTTTTATAGGGGAATGGTGGTGATATGAAAATGAAATTGGATTAGGATGAGAGAGTATGGAAAGGAGGAGAAAATACTCTCATTTCATCATTCTATTAATCATGATGCGGTTGGTTTTACCACAACCGAGAAAAGGATAGGTTACTACGCGAAATGAATAATGAGTGATGAGGAATGACAAATGACTAAAATTGATCTGTAATATGACTTGGGCCAGAAATCAAAAAAGTGCCGACGGCTTTTATAGATATTTGTTTTACAGTTTACAGTTTAAAACACATTTATCAAGAGTAGGACTCTGATGTGCATGGGGAAAAAGCTCTTCTTACGTCCGACAGTCCCAGAACGCTCACGTTGATCTTCATATGCGCGTCTTCGATTTCACAAATCCGAGAAGTTCGACAGGCAGTTTGGAAATGACCGAAGAAGTTGACTTCCCATGATTGGGTCTCACTGCCACGGTGACCCAATCCGGCTTGGCAGGGATTCTTGATGCTCAGAGCAAAATGAACGGGCGACCGCTAAAGATGACTAACGCAAACGAGAATGTAATTATATTTGTAATTATATTAAATTGTGTTAGGATTTGAACAAGAGAGTACGAAAATTGAGAGAGCAATTCTTCATTTTATCTTCGCATTCAGCAATGGCAGGGTTGGTCTTTACACATTTTACATCACATTTATACCGAGCAATGGAGTAGTGCCGAAATAGAAACAAATTAAGAAATGTCGAGTGGTGAATGATAGCGAGTTTAATGCAAATTTTCCCCGGGCCAAAAATCAGGAAAGTACCAATTTTTTAATATTTATTAGTATTTATATTTATTCTTTATTTACATTTATATTTGCCTGCCCTTTACTTCGCCCCGATAAGTCTGCAGTCAGCGCTTATAATAATAGTAATATTTATGCGTTTTCGAGAAAACACGACACAGAAAACAGCGAATAAAATAGAATGAATGAATCGAGAAGATCGAGACGATTGTTGGTTAACCAATCACTGTCGCTTGCATTACATGGCGCTTAGAGGCAGGCTTGGTGGTTCGATGTTCCTTGTCATGCGTATACACATCTACTTTATTGGATCAAACGCTCACTATGAATACTCAGTTCTATTTAACTGTTTAATTAGTAATAGGTCCCTGATGAAGTCATGAAGATTATCTTTATTGGGTTATATTTGTTTTTTGTTTGTTGTACTATGATATGATTGAGATAAGTTTGTGTTATAATGTGAATTTTAATTATATTTAAATAAATAAATAATATTTTACAGGTGAACGCGAAGATTCTGAAGGACGTCAAGTTCCCCCAGACCCTCGATCTCTTCGAGATGTGCACGCCTGAGCTGCAGGAGAAGCTGAGAGGCAACAGGGATGCCTTCAAGGTGTGTGGTGGTACCTTTTGTAGATTGAGAGATCAAAGATCATAAGAAATAGTGGTCAAGAGCAGAGATTTCTAGGATGTTTCTATCTGCGAGACTATATCTGATGCGGGATCTAACCTATTTATTCTTGCTAGCCGTAACACATGCACATCCCCGAATATCACTACGCTTGCAGAAATATTTCGACTGCTGTTCAATAGTGACTTGTATTGTGACTTGTATGATATAAGAGCCATACCAAGTTTCCTTGATTTTATATTTGTTGAAAAGTCTTCCTGCGAAGTATTAGATTTTAAACGTCGAAAGTGATTTGTATGAAGTGCGTGAAACACGCATTCATCGGGCCACATACTGAATTACTATTATTCTCTCAATTACAGACTATGGAGGACGCTATGATTGAGCGCATGTATGCCAAGCTCGAGGGAAAGGATGTCAAGGTATGCTTATTATTGATTGATTGATGGGGTGATTATTGATTGATTGATTGATTGATTTCAGAAGGCTGAGACTCAGGAGATTGAGAAGGAAGAGAACGTTCTTCCCTTCTCATTCGAAGACGATCCCGGCAGCAACAACTCGGGATTCTACGAGCTCCATGTACCGTACCCTGATATTACCGTATCCCCGATGTACCGTAATCCTCCTACGCATATCGTACCGTAATAACCTAATATAACACACTGTGTTCGGTGACATACGACAACATCGACAACTGACTTTTTTTTCTAAATCTGGTAGTTGATGACATCAATCAAATCTTGCATTGGGAAGTATGAAACTATAAGTATTTGGTGGTTATAAGTATATTCATAATAGTCAGTATTTGAGGGCTTTCAAAGTGTTCCAAGGCGCGATTACGGTGGCTCTAGCTATCGTGAACTGATTTTAATTCTTCGTTTAATTGCCATTAATTTTTAGACTTTGAAGCTGTCGGGAGGTGGAGAGGGGCATTGCGCGTACGTCCTCGTGTACGGACCTCGTAAGGCCTACAAGGAGGACGCGCTCCCGGCACTGCCGATTCCCGACGAGAACACTCAATCGACTACGGTATGTCAGTAATCGATATCGATCGATTCCCCCCTGACTTTGTCTCCGACACCCTGTTTGTTTCATTGCCTACCATATACAATCAATCGATCGATCAATATTCTGCTTGTATCCCGTTGAATGTGCTAATTTATCGATAATTATTTGTGATTGATTGGATTACGGTATGATTGTATTCAGACAGTCGATCAACTTCCAACTCGACCAATCAATAATAATCTCGGTGTTGGTTTGACTGTCAATGAAGCCCTTTCATATCGTCAGATCCAGGTATACTGTATTCTAATTAATTATCGATTAGAGTTCATCGTTTTAAATTACACCATCTATAGGAGAAGCTCTCGACTCTCGTCAAAGAGATGACGTGCCAAATTGTTTCTTATGCACGAAAGCTTAAAGAACAAGTGAGTATCACTATTACTTTCCCAAAACTCAATGATGATAAAAGTAAAATACCATAAATACAGAACTGATATCTTTATTACGAAAAGAGATGTGGTCACCGTTGGTTAGTTCAATAATATCTTTCTTCAGTTTGTGTGCGCTCCTGAGGTGGTCTACTTGACACAAGATGCTTTCCTCAATATTTTTCTTCATGGACGCGATGGATACCCAAATGAAGTAAGAATACGCTTATTATCTTCCTCTTATGACTCATTTTATGGCTTATATTATAGGACTTATGGCTCATTAAGCTGTATACATTTTACATTATTCAAGCTATGGGTAACATGGAGAAATAAGGGAACAAAATCTTTATAATGGATGACAACATATCATGAATGTGTACAATTGAAAGTTATAGGAAGTCGGTTTCGTGTTTGGAGAAGTCTTAGGCAAGGAAATATTCGTTCATACGGTTATTGACGTCACCATAAAGGGAAAGGTTAGTTTATTCTTTTTTTTTAATTAAAAAAATTATAAAAATACAGTTATAAAAATTTTTGCGGGGTGAGAAATAACCCTTTAAAGTGCTACAATAAAAACATATTTATATTGGATTAATTAATTATTAATTCGATTGTATTAAGGCACATCCACTGGATGACAAGATTCAAGGAGAACTAATCGATTGTAGTGGTCTGGGCGAGAGACTACTAGGCCTGTCAGTCAATTATATATATATATATATATATATATATATATATATATATATATATATATATATATATATATATATATATATATTTATTTATTTATATATTTTACCATCATCAATATTTCGTCTTCTCAAATGTATATTATTTAAAAAAATGTATAGTTTATATTCGATTTCATATTATATATTCCCTTTGCAGCTATGTATGCGCGCCTTTTTTCGAGGGAACTTTATCTCTACCATCATTTGAAACTATTCGGGGGATGCAAGAATCGCTTCCAGAAATGGTCTTAATCATAGCAGATCCTTCTCGGTCTTTCCATAACAAGGTACGGTAATACGATCTTTATTGATGAGTTAAAGCGAAGGTCCGACGCAAAATTTTGTGAATTTTGCCGAATAGTTTTCATTTTTTTTAAATGAATTTTGGCTAACCCGGATGCGTCTCGCCGCTAGCGACAATTCCGCATTATTTCACATTCTATCTCTTTTATTTTATTTATTTTACATTGAATAAATGTGACAAAAAGTGAGGAAATTAATTTGTGAAATGAGGCGAGGAGACCGGACAGACTAAATGAATGAACTCACTGTAGTCAGTCGCTTCTCTGTTCAAAGATCATACATAACAAGCTAGATCTATTGATTCGTTGATGATTATTGATTGATTATAGATCGCTATGAGTGGTTTCCTGATGCCTGCCGAACCATTGGATATCAATCATCGTGAGGTGAAGAAGTTCACTCAACTGCTCGTTTCCAGTTATCCAGAGGTACGGTAGATTACTGTATTCTGTAGATATATTATAATAATAATAGGAAGGCAATGATAGTAATATAACAAGGAGAACTGTATCAATACTAGTAATAATAAGATTCAGTCAATATATCTCTATTAAATTAATATTATTGGTAGACGTACAAGAATAAGTATGCATGCCCTTTAAATATAATTTTTTTTGATTAAATAAGTTAACTAACAATGTACCCTATGGTGTTTCGGCCGCTACGTCTGCCAAATATGAATGGTAGAATTCGGCGTTTATGACATTGCTTTATATTGGATATTTATATATTTTATTTCAGGAAACTGATTCGTCTACCGAGAGAGGAGTTCTTGCCAATACTCCATTCACTGCTAAATATATTATCCCACTCACATGTTTGTTGTTGTCAGTATCAATTCCATATCTAGGAAAACTGTTTTATGTGACTAATGGTCATGACTATGAAAACACAACTTCCATTGATTCTATGTGTGTATTATGATGTCCTCTTTCCTATGCACATAGATCACCTATATTCCATATTCATATGATTTTCCCTATTCCCTATGCAGTAGGGTTGCCGTTGCGTAAGCGTTATCGTATTTACCGGGCCCTCTTCCCATCTCTTGCCACTCTCTCGTCATTTCCCGCAATAGAGAAGAGAGACTGCCAAGATAGCGTAATTCCCGCTAAATTAGCGGGAATTACGCTATCTCTCGCCCCTCCCCCTTCCCCTCTCCTTACTCTGTTCACTCCACCCGCCTCGCCCTATTTGAGGCACGTTTGAAGAGATATCTAATTCCTCTCATGTCTAAGAGCTTTGCAGTCAACAGCAAAGTTGTAGCTCACATCGATCCGGTTCTGATTATCTTTTGGCTGAGACGATACGATCAAAACAAACAAAATGACAATCGTTCTACTTTTTCAGAAGGAAATCGAAACGATAAGCGTTCAAAATATGTTTTGGTATGGACAGTTGAATTTCTCTTAATGATCAGAGGAATCAGATTAGCATTTGAATACTGATTATCCACGTTATTCCCTTTATTTTCCATTTCAATGATTCATTACCTCAAGAGGGACATTGTTCACCGCTCATTATCATGTCTTCCACTCTCGTCGCTAGTTGTGAGATTCTTCATATCAGATAAATTACACTTCGCATACTGTAAGTAATCATTGGATACATATCCGAGACTGTTCCTGTAGATGAATCAGAAGCAACCGAGTGCTCATCACCTAAATCGAGATGACTAAGTTATATTTTGAATGGAAATTGATTTCTCACAATGAGGATTTTGTTTTGATTTGATCGATGTGAGCTACAACTTTGCTGTTGACTGCAAAGCTCTCAGATGTGAGGGGAATTAGATATCTCTTCAAACGTGCCTTAAATAGGGCGAGGCGGGTGGTGTGAACAGAGAGTAAGGAGAGGGGAAGAGGGGGGGGGGGGGGCGAGAGATGGCGTAATTCCCGCTAGTTTGCGGCAATTACGCTATCTTTGGCAGTGGTGTGTCTAATCACGAAGTTAGGAAGGGAGAGAGTGTCTCTCACGGGCGATTGCTAGAGAGAAGGGAAGGGGCGGGAATAGATAGCGTAGTCTTCGCTACCGTTCCTGCAACCCTACTATGCAGTATGATAATGTAACTATGTTAATGTAGCGTCGAGTGATTAGAATACATTTCCCTATGTCTCTCATTGAACTCTACGCTCCTCCCACTTAATATCAGGACCAATCACCGTTCCCCATGTTCTGTCTAGATCAGGGTTGGGCGTTAAATCAAAATTTAACGGATCCGTTAAAGGCAGCTGGCATCGAAAAATTTCGATTCGAAATAGTTGAAATAGTTGATCTCATGTTGATAAGCTCAAAAAACTGATCAGAAATATGTATTTTAAGTTTTAAACGACGTTCTGGTAAGAAGTTAGATTACTGTAGCTTGCTCCACACCACGGGCGAGGTTTCCGAACTACAGTATGTTAACTCCATCGAAAAGCTCAAAAATGCCCATTATTGAGTTTTATTCTTCATAATGCCCCACTGCGGATAGTATTATCATCAAAACATTCAATTTCAAGTCGTCTCCAAAGAGTTGGTGTGGCAATTAGTAAAAGGCTCCCGCTAACTGGAGCAGACTATAGTTTTTTAACTGCGCCGTTCTTCTTACCAGAGGATTCTTATGATATAAGATTTATATATTTCGAAACAGAATTTCAAGCTCTTTTATATGAGATGAACTTGTTTTTCGTTTCCCGGTCCCTTTAAATCGTTAAATTAACGGTTTCAAATTCCGTTAAATTCCGTTAAAACCGTTAAATCCGTTAAAATACAAAAGAAATTGTGGAAATCCACTAATTTCGATATTTAACCATTTTTGTCAATCAATATTAGGAGTAGTAACCGTACATTTCCGAAAATAAAATAAAATAATCAATATAAAGCATTACGCAAAAAAAACGAAAACTAAAGAAGAAGAGTCTGTGACGAAAGTGAAATGCTTTAGATAATCAGGAATATAGTGCTAGTATAACGCAATAGTTAGAACAGAGTACTCGAAAAATAAATTTTAAAAGCATAAAACATATTAAAATAACACGTTTTCTACCTTTTTTGCTCCAAAATAGTTAAATTATTTTTAACGGATTTAACGGAAAAAATTTAACGGATTCCGTTAAAAATTAATTTAACGGATGAATACCGTTAAATCCGTTAAATCCGTTAAAACCGTTAACGTTAAATCCCAATCCTGGTCTAGACCAATCATCGTTCACCACGTTAGGTCCTGAATAGTATATATTTAAGTAGATGTTTTATCTCTGTAGTTCATCTAGTCTTCCCTATCGTTCTACTCTGTGTTCTTCTCTCTCTGCTAATAAAGCCTAAGTATTCACCCTTCTACATCACGTTCACTACATTACACGTCAACGGGGACGACCTCAATAACAATTCGTAATTCATATTTCCGTAATAAACGTTTGTTAACGCTCGGAAAAGTCTAATTCGTAAAGATCAAAGATCATTGTTCGTCGTCGGTGGCTTATCACCGTTGGTTACTGTAACAAGCATTATTTACTTGTGATAGTGATCAATGTGTATTCTTGGTCATATCTCCTTCTCTTGTTCTTTGTCTCGTACCTTGTACATCATCTACCGTATCCCATGACTCCGGCCACAACCGAGCGCCACCCTCCATGGGCGAATCGATGATGATGATGGGACCGCCCCCATCGATACAGTATCCTCCCCAATTACACCACGCACCATCTCCTTCACAATTGCACCACGCACCACCACCTCAACCGCAACAGAACAACTACACCTCGATGGATTACTTAAATTCACGAACGACAGTTAGAGAGGCTGACCTATAGATATCGATCTGTTATATATATATTTGTTACTACTAGATTACAGTATGCCTCGAATTATTGATTGTTTAGTGGACTGAGAGAGAGAGCACAAATGCGAAAACATAATACGTGGCGTCGATTTCATTGCCCCACCCATAACAAAGCTTTATACAAGATTATCGATTTTTCATTGTTACACAAAACATGTTTGACGTTTTCATAGTTTATTATACAGATTTTTATTAATATAATGTTTTATACGATGTTAATTAGAGTAGATTTTATTATTATTATTTTTGCTGTCAACAATGATTACCTACAAAAATGTTCATATTCGCGAAAAGACCAGAAAATCCTCGTTTTACATACTCTCACGCCTCCTGTTTCTTTTCTTTTCGCGACTTGGACATAATTGACTACGTAAAAACAATAACATGTGAAACAGATGATTTGCTCATAGACTGAATGTTTTCTCTCAATATCTAAACTCCGCTCAAATTGGGAATGAATGATATCTAGAGAGCGAGGCATCGAATTTTACACTTTTTCTCCTTTCCAGAATATGATAAGAATAACGATAATAATAATAAGTTATATCTCATATTGTACCGTTATCACAGAGAAATTGCCCCTAATAATGCTTGCATGAAACGAAAATAATAATAACATTAATAATAATAAGATTAGGGTCGAGCAAGCGAACAAAAATTGTTTCGAAAATTCTTTCAATTGTACACAATTACGTGCGATGAATTCGTTTTGTTGTTATACCCTTAACAATCAATCAATAATTAACAAAATGACTGACACGATATGGCATAAGATATGGTCTGACAGACAGACAGACAAGAAAAGTGACAGACATACAGACTGGCAGAATGACAGACATGATCTAATCAGGGATGTGATTTTACGGATTTTACGGTATTGGTCGTAAAATATTTATTTTACGGATTCCGTAAAATATTCTAAAGAAAGAAATCCTTCAAAATAAGAGAAAATTGAACAAAAAAAATTTTTTTTGCTCGAGAAAACTTATACAACAGTTCTATGAGTAGTGTAACTATGTTCTTATTGAAAATAGTCGACTCACGAAAATTTCTGAATTCTCCTAAGTGCAATAAGAACATCCAGTGATATAGTTTCGATTAATTATTAATTGCGCAGTTCCACTTTTTTTCATTTCCTTTGGCTTGCTATTTCATTGTTGTTAATCTTTGCGTTGATAAATGCTGTTATGATGCAGAAGTTTCAATCTACAACGATGTTTTAAAGATTTTACGGATTTTACGGAAATTTACGGATTTTGAAAAAGTAAATTTTACGTTTTTACGAATCCGTAATATTTTCATTTGTAGAAACTTTGGACCCATGTTCAGGCGTAATTCCGACGTTCATACAGAGACCGCGTTTTAACTGTTTCATTTGTTGTTAAATTATGAATAAAGATGATATAAATATAGTTTGATCGAAAATAAAATGATGAGGTATCGGTGCCATTTCAATTCCCATGCAATTGCCTTTTTCATATTGATTTTCAACATCGATTTTCAGACCTTAGGAACAGGGCTGTGCGGCATGAGAATATTTTCGGCAAACGGCAAAACGGCATATTCGCATAAGTGTCCAATTCGTTATTGTTCTGCTATTTATCAAAATTTTAAAGTTTTATAAGAGAAACATCAAAAAAGCTTTTCGAAAGATATGTTAATCATTTGTAAAGAGTTAGTTGCAGTACAGCTTAAGTAAAAAAAGCTGGAAACCTCCTGAAAATAATCTTATTTGTGTT
Source organism: Parapristionchus giblindavisi (assembly GCA_943737045.1). Classification (NCBI taxonomy): domain Eukaryota; kingdom Metazoa; phylum Nematoda; class Chromadorea; order Rhabditida; family Diplogasteridae; genus Parapristionchus; species Parapristionchus giblindavisi. The sequence continues at coordinate 168,047 of CALSFV010000316.1, read as the reverse complement.
CTTTTGATATTGAAAAACACTCAAATTTTGTGATATAACTGCAGGCTTATGCCGAAAATATTTTAAAATTTCATTCCGTTTTCGGCACGGCATGAACGGCATGAAAAAACCGGCATGGCCATGCCGCACAGCCTTGCTAACAATCGCTACGAGACACAAGGAACACGCACGAAAAGCATACCGTATGACATTTTCCAGGGGCCGGCCACGAAAGTAAAAAAATATTCCATATACTTTAGCTTAATTTCAAGGGTTTTCGTGGTAGGAGTCAAAGCACACAAACATTTGACAATTAGCCAACTTTTCGCGACGCGACCGCAACGCGAGCCCGGCTTGTTCTCTATGTTTCCGTGACACTGAAGGATCTAATGAAGTGATTTGGAGTCAAACTTCGTAATGTGAGTATCACTATTACTTTCCCAAAACACAATGTTGATAAAAGTAAAATACCATTAAAGGGAGGTTACATCACTCAATGCCCTCTTCATTGCGCACACTATTTCTCCGTTCCCTAACAACGAGAAAGTATTGCGCATCGAAGAGACCATTGAGAGAGGTCACGCTCCCTTTAATACAGAGCTGATATTTTTATTACTAAAAGAGATGTGGTTATCACCTTTTCGTTCACTAATATCATTCCTCAGCTCTGCTCTAGTCCTCGTATTGATTGCAATATGATACCGGAAAAGGTCTGCATCACCCAATTAGCGCTCCGGAACATGTTGAATCATGGAGTGGAAGGAGGTCCTAATGAAGTACTATGATTACGCTTATTATCTTCCTCGTATGGCTCTAAAGCTGTATACATTTTACATTATTCAAGCTATGGGGAACATGGAGAAAAAAGGGAACAAAATCTTTATAATGGATGACAACATCTCATGAATGCGTACAATCGAAAGTTATAGGAGGTAGGATTCATGTACGGTGAAGCCGCAGGTGATGCACTTCATGTATATGCTGTTCTTGCAATGACTTGTAAGGGAAGGGTTAGTTTATTCTATTTTTTAATTAAAAAAATTATAAGTTATTAAAATACACGTAGTTTGTATTTATTATATTGGATTAATCGATTATAAATTCGATTGTATTAAGGCTTATCCAATTGACGCGGTATCTCACGGTCATCTTCTATCCGAGATCAGCCTCTGTTACAAGTTTATTGGAGTGTCAGTCAATTATATATATATATATATATATATATATATATATATATATATATATATATATATATATATATTTATATTTTACCTTCATCAATATTTTGTTTCTCAAATGTATATTATTTAAATGTATAGTTTATATTCGATTTCATATTATATATTCCCTTTGCAGATATTTCTCTACTCCTCAATTCGATGGCGTTTTATCAAGACCAGCATGTCGAACCATAATGGGTTTAATGGATATAAATGAAGATATGGTAGTCGTACTTATGGATCCAACACGCTCAGGATTTGGAACGGTACGGTAATACAATCTTTATTGATAAGTTAAAGTAAAGGTCCGACGCAAAATTTTCAATTTTGAGTGAATTTTGCTGAATAGTTTTCATTTTTTTAATGAATTTTCACTCTCTCTTTTATTTTATTTATTTTACATATAATAAATGCGACAAAAAGTGAGGAAATTAATTTGTGAAATGAGGCGAGGAGATCGGAGAGACTAAAGGAATGCGCTCACGGTATTCAGTCGCTTCTCTGTTCAAAGATCATAATAAGCTAGATCTATTGATTTGTTGATGATTATTGATTGATTATAGGTAATGGTCAGCGCATACCGTATACCGAGGACGCATTTGGACGTCAATAACCGGGAACTGAGCAATTTCTGCCTTATGCCCGTTTGCAATCTCACTCTGGAGGTACGGTAGATTACTGTATTCTGTAGATGTATTATAATAATAAGAAGAAGGCCATGATAGTAATACAACAAGGGGAACTGTATCAATACTAGTAACAATAAGATTCAATCAATATATCTATTAAATTAATATTATTGGTAGATGTACAAGAATAAGTATGCGTGCAATTTAAATATAATTTTTTATTAAATAAGTTAACTAACAATACACTCAGAAAAATGAAGTGTTAAGAGGCATGTTCCCTAAGACTCGATCATATTCGACCACCCCCGGACACGTGCGCTAGCAATGGGAACTGGGGGTCCATACTTGGGTGTTAGGAGTGTCACCGGCCCTTATTACACAAAACAGGAGAAATTTCCTGTTTGTGCCCTCAGGCTATTAGAAAAATTAATTAAGTGCAAAAACGATTAAAAATCATAATTTCTCAAATTGTTGAGATAAATTCCAAATATCATTTGCGATGCGTCTAGGGTGCACAGAGCTTGCTAATTCACTATTAGCATCGAATGTGCGTTGATTCCTAAACCAATTTTTTGACTTAAAATTTTTGTTTTTTCGGACAAATTATCGCTTGTTGTAGATTGCTGCAAAGATTTCCGACCAGGTATTGTAGCCTAGGCAATTCTGCATTGATTTCACTTAAAACCGGGTTCTTCCCGTTAGACCATCTTGCCGAAATTTTCGCTCGAATTTCCGTCATCGATGGTTTTCCCGAACAAATGTATTTTCCAAACGTATTTTCCAAACGATTGGTGCGGAATTGTGGTCTACACATAGTTTCGAGGTGAGACTAGTCAAATGACACAAGAAGTCCATCACTTGGATCTATTTTAAAATTTCGATTTTCACGACCCCGGTCATGGTCGAAAATTTCAAAATTTCTCAAGTTTGAAATGTTTTCATTTCTGTGGCTTCTTGTGAAGTACTAATGATGTGAATAATATTCAGCCAATGCTCAATGGCTGTTCCCTCCTTTCAACCATTTTTCGAAAATTTTCTTTCTGATTGCGTGTCAAAAATCATAATTGTGTTTGAATCAGTTTCCAACTTGATTTCTGTAACATTCTGTAATAGTACTTTACAATGTATATAATCAATATGAAAATTATTTATTTTCGAAAATTCAGAAAATTAAATTTGAGAGCCTACTTTCACGGTAAATTTTTGAAATATTGCAGTTTTTCGACTCGAATGCTGCGACAATGAGCAAATGACAATGATAATATAAAGTTTCATGATGAGTAAACATAGCAGAACTGAAATCCCGGTATTCGGTTCACTTTCGAAAAATCGATTTCCATGACCCCGGGGTCATGACAAAAAATATGAATTTTCGAAAATTAACGATTTTCATATTGATTATGTACATTGTAAAGTACTATGACAGCATGTTACAGAAAGGAAGTTGGAAACTGATTCAAACACAATTCTGATTTTTCGCACGCAATCAGAATTGAAATTTTCAAAAAAAATGGTTGAAAGGATAGATCAGCCATTGAGCATTGGCTGAATATTATTCACATCATTAGTACTTCACAATAAGCCACATAAATGAAAACATTTCAAACTTGAGAAATTTTGAAATTTTCGACCATGACCATTGGTCATGAAAATCGAAATTTTCAAATCGATCCAAGTGATGGACTTCTTGTGTCATTTGACTAGTCTCACCTCGAAACTATGTGTAGACCACAATTCCGCACCAAACGTTTGGAAAATACGTTTGGAAAATACATTTATTGGGGAAAACCATCGATGAAGAAAATTCGAGCGAAAATTTCGGCAAGATGGTCACCCTAGACGCATCGCAAACGATATTTGGAATTTATCTCAACAATTTGAGAAATTATGATTTTTAAACATTTTTGCATTTAAATTAATTTTTCTAATGGCCTGAGGGCACAAACAGGAAATTTTTCCTGTTTTGTGTAATAAGGGCCGGTGACACTCCTAACACCCAAGTATGGACCCCCAGTTCCCATTGCTAGCGCACGTGTCCGGGGGTGGTCGAGTCTTAACGATCATCTCTCTTAATATGAACACCCATAGGTGTTCCGGGTGAAACTGTAATGCCCAATGTGTTCTAATTAACACCTTTTGGGGTGTAAATTGGGAAAAGGTGTAAATTGGAGCACATGGGGGTATTCAATAGAACAATCTGATGTGTTCAATAGAACATATCAAAAAGCAGCATAGATTTTTTACACATTTATTTTCTGAGTGTATGCCCTATCGTGTTTCGGCCGCTACGTCTGCCAAATATGAATGGTAGAATTCGGCGTTTATGACGTTGAAAAACTTAATGATGATAAAAGTAAAATACCATTAAAGGGAGCTTTACCTCACACAATGCCCTCTTCATTGCCCACACTATTTCTCTGTTCCCTAACAACGAGAAAGCATTGCACGTCGAAGAGACCATTGAGAGAGGCCACGCTCCCTTTAATACAGAGCTGATATTTTTATTACTAAAAGAGATGTGGTTATCACTTTTTAGTTCAATAATATCATTCTTCAGCTCTTCTCTAGTCCTCGTATTGATTGCAATGTGATTCCTGAAAAGGTCTGTATCTCTCAACAAGCGCTCCACAAAATATTGTCTCATGGACTTGATGGATCCCCCAATGAAGTAAGAATACGCTTATTATCTTCCTCTTATGGCTCATTTTATGGCTTATGTTATAGGAGTTATGGCTCATTAAGCGGTATACATTTTACATTATTCAAGCTGTGGGAAACATGGAGAAATAAGGGAACAAAATCTTTACAATGGATGACAACATATCATGAATGTATACAATCGAAAGTTATAGGAGGTCGGCTTCATCTATGGTCTAGCCTCAGGCGATGAAATCCATGTGCATGATGTACTCGACATGACTGTCAAGGGAAAGGTTAGTTTATTCTTTTTTTAATTAAAAAAATATAAAAATACAGTTGTAAAAATACACGTAGTCACTCTAGCAAAGAAAGGCAATAATTTTTGCGGGGTGAGAAAGAACCTTTAAAAGTGCTACAATAAAAACATATTTATTATATTGGATTAATTGATTATTAATTCGATTGTATTAAGGCCTTTCCGATCGATGACCAGATCCATGCAAAACTTATTGATAGAAGTGGATTAAGCGACAAACTATTAGGCCTGTCAGTCAATTATATATATATATATATATATTTATTTATTTATTCATATATTTTACCATCATCAATATTTTGTCTTCTCAAATGTATATTATTTAAAAAAATGTATAGTTTATATTCGATTTCATATTATATATTCCCTTTGCAGCTATGTTTGCGCGCCTTCTTTCACGGGAACGTTATCTCTTCCATCGTTTCAAACGATTCAGGGGATGCAAGAATCGCTTCGAGATATGATTTTAATTGTATCAGACCCTTCTCGGTCAGACCATGAAAAGGTACGGTAATACGATCTTTATTGATGAGTTAAAGCGAAGGTCCGACGCAAAATTTTGTAAATTTTGCCGAATAGTTTTTTATTTATTTATTTATTTATTCTTTATTCCATCAAATATATATAATATAGGGTGATGTGTACACAGAAGAGGGATAGATGGATTTCCGTCGCATAAGGCGATTTCGGTTTTGGCTCGGTGGCAGTTTGTAAAGGATGGGGTTTAGGGGCGAATTCGAGAGTCACTAATGATGAGGGTGGAGGGGAGATTTGATAACCCTGCACGGAAGGGTTTAGGGGACGAAAGAACTAATTCTGATGGGAGTGAATTCCAACAGTCTATACTTCTAGAAGCACATGTAGTATGGGTAGTAGAAATCCTATAAGGGAGAATAATACGATATGGATGAGAAAGACGGTTGTATTGTGAGGGAAAAACAGAAAGGAGATTGGATGAATCAAACAAATTAAAGTTATGTATAGTATTATGAATAAATTGAATATCATAAATAGCTCTTCTATATTCAAGGGTTTCGAGGTTTAAATACGCTAGTCTATCATTATAAGAAGAAGAAGGTAAACGACATTTAGCTAACATTCTTTTGGTATAATTTCTCTGTACATCTTCAAGACAGTTGGTAAGGTGCTTTGAGGTGGGATTAAATACAACAGTAGATGATTCAAGTAGGGGTCTAACATAAACACAATAAGCTTTTAGGAAGATTTCTTTGGAATTAGAATAAATGGTCTTGAAAAGAATATTTGCTCTTTGTCTGGCTCTATTAGCAATAATGGTGATGTGATCATTAAACTTAAGATTAGGGGTCATGTGAATACCTAAGTCTTTAACAATAGGAGAAGGGGATAAAGCATAACCGTCAAGAAAATAAGTGGTTCTATTCTTAAGAGGCCCAAAATGCATTACAGTACATTTGGTAGGGGAAAGGGTCATGTTCCACAATTTGCTCCATTCAGAAATTTGGTCAATAGTATATTGAATGTCTGCAGAAGAGGAGGGGACAGGGGCATATATCTTAATATCATCAGCGAAAATACCATGATTGATATGAGGAGGGATAATTGATTGAATGTCATTCAGATACAATATAAATAGGAGAGGACCAATACTAGAACCTTGAGGAACTCCTGAGATAATTGGGGCAGGGAGAGAGAAAACATTATCAATGAAAGTGGACTGTGTACGGCCGAACAAATAGGATCTAAACCAAGCAACAATATGATCGGAAATACCTATTTTGGAAAGTTTATACAACAATAATCGATGATCAATACTATCAAACGCCTTTGCATAATCAAAATATATGGAATCAATAGAGGATCCTTTAGAGAATTGAGATAGATAATTAGAATAAGTTTCAACTAGTTGGGTTGTGGTAGAGCGATTGTTACGAAAACCAGCCTGACGGGTATCAAGAATATCGTGGTCATCAAGGTAAGACACAATACAATCAATTAAAATTTTTTCAAAGATTTTTGATGATGTGGCCGTTAATGAAATAGGTCTATAATTACTGATATTATTATTTCTAGGTTTCTTGGGAATCGGCTTAACAATAGCGGTTTTCCAAGCAAGGGGAACAGTAGACGTAGTAAGAGACTGATTAAATATAATTGTGAGAGGAACAACAATGGAGGTCTTACACCTAAGATATACAAGATTAGGTATGGCATCAGGAGAGGTATTATTCTTGGGAACTAAGTTAGATATTGCGGACAAGATTTGTGCTGGGCTTATATAGGGTAGATCAAATGAATATGTTTCCTGAATTAGTTCAGGGAGTGGGGACAATTGGGGAGGGGTCTGAACACTGGTAAAATATTCACAGAAAGCATTTGCCTTAGCTTGACTATTTAACAATAAATTACTATTTAAATCGACAACACCAGAAACATCAGAGTTAGAAGATTTGAGACGACTTTTGCATAAATTATAGAATGACTTAGTATTGGGAGAGTGGATAGCTTTGAGCTCTAAATCACATTCAAATTGACGAAGAGATCTATTAAACTTGTTTCTAATATTGGTCGTTAGGGTGGAATTAGGGGCGACTGTATGATATCTTTGTAATTTAGAATACAATATACGAAGTGAACGGGGATATTTAGAAGTAGGCTGTATACACTTAATAGGGACAAATTCATCTAATAAATTATTAATAAAGCAAACAAAATATTCGTATGACTCATTAACAGGTAGATTAGAAAGGGCAAAGGTCCAATTGTGCATGAAAATAGAATCGTTGATGGCTTGCCAGTTGGCTAGATGATACTGTCTAATAGGAGGGGGTACGTGACGTATAGGTGGTGGAGATGATATAGAGAAAGAAATACTAGTGTGATCACTAATTGGATAACTTGCTTTAGTGGAACTTATTATGGGAAAATTGGACAGGACCAAATCAAGGACATGATTGACTCTGGTAGGAAAAGAAACGAATTGGTGAAAATGATGGTCTATAGCGAAATCAAGGAAATTATTGAAGGGTTGAGACGTCAAAGAAGGCCAATCAATATTGGGATAATTAAAATCACCAAGGAGAACTGAAGGATGGGGACAATTTGTACATTGGATTAATAAATCAATAAATGGTATATTGGAGGATATAGGCGAGTTTGGGGCACGATATACAAGAATTAGTCTAATCTTATTATGATGGAGATGAGAGGTTGGTGAAGGGTGTATATCAACAGAGATAATCTCAAAACCAGGAATAGTGAGAGACTTATGAAGAATTGGTGTGAGAGAGGAACGAATAAAAAGACAAACACCACCGCCTCTACCTTGGGAGGGAATACGAGGCCTATCAGTGCGGAATATACTGTAATCTGGTGATCTACCAATAAACATACAATCATTATCATCATGATCTAACCAGGACTCAGAGAAAGCAAGAATATGAAAAAGAAATGAGTCAAGTAGGAAAGAGAGAAAGCTTATCTTTGATCTTAAACTACGTGAATTAGCATAAAAACAAGAAATGCGATTCATATCATTATTATTAGGGGGGAAGGGTAAAGAGAGAATAGATGGGGGACGTGCAGGGGAAAAGTTAACACTGCCACCGGCCTAACCTGATACAGAAGATTGAGATGGGGCATCTTTGGGTCTTCGAATGGTGACATTAGGAGCGGAAGAGCCAGCGGCATTAGCTACATCAGGATGAGGAGCGGAAGTATCAGCAGAAGTAGAACCTGAGATTATTGTATCGGCAGTATGGTTCATTGTTTTTTGATCTTTGGTCTCATGGTCTCTAGATGGATTGGTATATGAAGGAGGAAGAGGACGTTCCGACTTGAACTTTATAAGCTTATCATCACGGACACCATAACGGAGACAACCAGCAATTATGTTGAGACGACGAGCTTCCTGCCTGGCCAATCTTTCCTGAGCAAGTTCCAATGGCATCAAATCCCGACGAATGAAAGCTCCCTTATGCTTCGAGATACATTCCGGCTTTGACACATTCCTTCGTATGATATCCAATAGATCATCTCGCAGTCGGTTACTGGGTAGGGATAGCTTGATTAGACGTTTACCATGCTTAGCCTCAGCTGGATATCGTTCATGAGTAATTTCACCTTTCTTCAATGAATCCTTAAGCTCCTGGTTATTCGTATGTTGAATAATAGAGTTAATCAATAATTCATCCTCTTTAGCTGTTTCTGCTGGTGAGTTCTTCTCTTTGATACCTACTATAACTGCTTTCTTGGACTTCTTTACAATTGAATCACTATCCTTTCCAATTGTCTTAACGAGATCTGCATATGTTAATTGGGGTGACGTGCACGTGGAAGAAGGGGTGACAACACTAGCGATCGATTTAAGTGATGATATAAGAGTAGATGGTGAGGAAAGAGCAGTAGATGATAATGGAGCAGAAGGAACAGATTGGAGGTGCTGATCAATTCGATTAAGGATGGGCAAGACTACTTTCAAGAGCGATATCAACTCATTGAATGACTCTTGTGAGACCATATTGAGACCAGAAGACATGATAATAATAGTTGTATACCTCGTGAGGGGGGTATTAGCAAACCTCCCTGCTGGTGACCCCCAGCGACCGAGTAAAACGAGGTAGTAGATGGATGAGACGACGGAGAAAGTCGAAAAACTACAGAGCAAAATCTAGACCGGCCGCTCAATGATGATGAATGATGATAAATGAATGAATGATGATAAAAAAAATAGTTTTCATTTTTTTAAATGAATTTTGGCTAACCCGGATGCGTCTCGCCGCTAGCGACAATTCCGCATTATTTCACATTCTATCTCTTTTATTTTATTTATTTTACATTGAATAAATGGGACAAAAAGTGAGGAAATTAATTTGTGAAATGAGGCGAGGAGACCGGACAGACAAAATGAATGAGCTCACTGTAGTCAGTCGCTTCTCTGTTCAAAGATCATACATAACAAGCTAGATCTATTGATTCGTTGATGATTATTGATTGATTATAGATCGCTATGAGCTGTTTCCTTATGCCGGACAAACCATTGGATATGAATCACCGTGAGGTGAAGAATTTCAATCAACTGCTCGTTTCCAGTCTTCTGGAGGTACGGTAGATTACTGTATTCTGTAGATATATTATTTATTTATTTATTTATTTCTTTATCCATCAGTTAAAATCAAGAATAATGAATGAATGAAGCAATAAGGGAGTGATGGAGTTCCGTCGCTTAAGCGATTTCGGTTGGGGAGTGGCAGCTTTAGCTGAACAATGATATTAAGGACGAATACGAGATTGAGTTATAATATTGTGAGGGGGCAAATTTAGTATCCCTGCACGGAATATATGGGGAGGGGAAGAGACAAGCTCTTGGGTAAGGGAGTTCCACGTGGACAGAGATCTAGAGGCACAAGTGGAAAGGGATTTGGGAATACAAAAATAATAATAATAGGAAGGCAATGATAGTAATATAACAAGGAGAACTGTATCAATACTAGTAATAATAAGATTCAGTCAATATATCTCTATTAAATTAGTATTATTGGTAGACGTACAAGAATAAGTATGCATGCCCTTTAAATATATTTTTTTGATTAAATAAGTTAACTAACAATGTACCCTATGGTGTACGTCTGCCAAATATGAATGGTAGAATTCGGCGTTTATGACGTTGCTTTATATTGGATATTTATATATTTTATTTCAAGAACACTGACAAGAACGAGAATACTGGTTCGATTGCGGAGAGATTCAACATTCACTTCAATATTCCAATCGATCGACAAAATGTAGCCTATATTACATGTTTTCTCTTAACTAGCTCAATTGCATATTTTTCGAAATTCTTTTATGAGAATGTTATTCATAGCTATAACAATCAAAATTCAACTCACTGATGATTCTGTTCGTGATCATTTATTTTTGTTGTGTATATTATGTTTCTTTAATATATTAGCATAGTTATTATTCAAATCACCTCGCAATTTGTGGCCATTATCAACAGCAAACACACCCGCAAACGCATTTGCAAGGTTAGCTTTGCCTAAGTCAACCATAATGTGAAGGCCATTTTTGTCATTAAGTCCCTCAACTCCTTTCTCTTTATTTGAGCACGAAAGAACTTATTACAATCTTCGCTATCGATTATTTTCCGTTTTATGATTTTCTGGTATCTATCCAAATCTTTTCTGAACTCCTTATTTAGTTTATAATAAAGTATTATTATTGTAACTATTATTATACCTTCGAAACGAGAAAAAGTGCCAAAATCTAGCTCTAATTGGGACTGGATGACATCTAGAGAGCGAGGCATCGAATTTTACACTTTTTCTCCTTTTCAGAATATAATAATAATGATAATAATAATACGTTATATCTCATATTGTATCGTTATCACAGAGAAATTGCCCATAATAATGCTTGCATGAAACGAAAATAATAATAACATTAATAATAATAATAAGATTAGTGTCGAGCAAGCGATCAAAAAAGTGTTTTTTCTTTCAAATGTACACAATTACATGCGATAAATTCGTTTTGTTGATCTACCCTTAACAATCAATCAATAATTAACAAAATGACAGACACGATATGGCATAAGTTATGGTCTGACAGACAGACAAGACGACTGACAGACATACATAATGACAGAATGACAAACAGGGTCTAATGAATGGGTGACTTCATATGGGCCAGATAAACGAAGAGAATGGATGAGAGGGCCGATATCAAGAAGATGACATCGAACCATCGATGGTAGAAGTTGAACTGCAAGTCGCCCAGTACCTCCGTTATGATTAACCTGAAAAGATCAAAGATAAAACAATAATAAATCAAATAGTCAAAGTTTAAAAGACACTCGAAGTTCAAAGATCAAAGTTCAAACTACAAACCGATATTCGAGAGGCACATTCATTCGCATGAGCAGCACACTCGAGACAAAGTACATTCCCTGCAATGGGTGATTTCATGAGATCAAACTACAAATTACACTCAATCAATCGATAAATCAATCGATAACAACCGTAACCCACCATAATCTGGGCGAGCAACAGTACGATCGTGTTCGAACTCTTGCTCGACGAGATCGCGTAGAAGAACTTGGTCAACGTTATCAGAAGACCTCTGGAAGGATGAAATTACAGTAAGTGAAGAATCAATCAATAATCAGGGATTACTGTAATTAGATAATCGATTACCTATAGATGTGACTACAATCACACCGACTAACAGGAATGAGATGTGCTGCGACCAGAAGCGAACATGAAAAGGTTAGAGATCAAAGATCAAAGTTAGAAGATCAAAGATCAAAGATCAATCCTACTCACATCAATATCGATTCCCATCCAGTGCACCGCAATCTCCATGCTCTTCGTTACGAGATCCACCTTGCCCACTCTATCGAATACGATATTCACCTAAATATTGATTAATTGATCGATTGGTCCAGCGATTAATGGATACTGTAGCTATATCGATTGATCAAACGATTACAGTAAGCTATGGACTACATTAGGCAATCAATAATCGATACCCTAGATATGAATATCTTCCAGATGCAATAGATGGAGAAGAAGTGGCCGAGAACATTGAAGTACTTCCCCATCCACGTCTTCGAGTAATCGATTCGATCCTGAATATCGATTTTTTAAATCTGAATATTGATTTCTTAGATTGAACTATTGATTATATCGAGGAAGCCGCGGCGCATTTTATAACTCAAACCCATATCAAAATAGCAAACGCATTTTGAGATGTTTGATTCTCCTGATGTTCTTCCAAATTCAACCAGTTACATCTATGTTTTATTGCCCCCACATATGCATACAAGGCTTCCCAGAAGCGATTAATCCCTACGAATGTTATGAATATCCTACAATACCATTATATTACCTTCGCATCATAATCAATGCTCAAAAGGGGCTGAATTAGATCAAAGATGAGTCCGGTACCTTCATATTTCGCAGTTCGACGACCTCGAGGAAGAGATGTCGCGATAGCTCCTCCAGGGGAGCGATCTCACTACGCAGTTGTCTCATGTGATCGTGGGTCGTGATCGATGTCACCGGAGAGGATACCGTACCCCAGAGACGATTCAGAAGACCCACGCTCTCGTCCGCGCCTGAATCAGGGGTTACGGTATAAAAATCTGGAGGGTATAGTGCCATTTGATCCTGAATCAGGGGAGAATAGGATTACGGTATATTGATCTTTGATCTCTCTCAACCTAACCACTCGACACCTACCCCTCACTAATGTAACCCAACGACGCACTCTACTAAACAAACTACCATACCTCACTATACAGTATAATTCCACCCACTCTCCCACACCTACCGTACCTCCACCAATCACACTACAGCACTCTAATCTCACAGTACCGTACTCTAAATTCCTACTGTACCTCTACCGTACTCTAGATTCCTACCGTACCTCTACCGTACTCCAGCTTCCTACCGTACCTCTACTGAAGGCCGACATGGAGACATCACTCTCGTGTTGTGCCAGTCTTCGCTTCTTCGACACGATCATCTCCATCGTCTGCACCAACTTCTCCATTTGCAGTATCGACGTCTGATCTACCTGCAGCCAATCGATCAATAATGTTAGATGAAAGATCAAAGATCAATCTCAATCTGGCGATTCAAAACAATACACCCGCCGTTTCTAGGATATCATCAAATCGGGGTAGGAGCCGGTAGATCCGCGCAGCGCACTCTCTATGAGACACATTAACTTCAAACAGTGATAATACATCCAGCTTTTCCCCAGAAGATTATATGGGCATTATGGGAAGGATTGTTATTGGTTCCACCATGCTGATGAGCTTCACCTTGGTGTCCTTGGATAGCTCTTGCTAATTCAGATAGTTGTTGGTCATTCCGAACATGGTGTGGTGTGGTTCCGTTGTATTCTCATTTTGACGGTGCCGAAGTTGAGGGAAATAACGATCCATCTCTCAGGATTGTCAATGGTCCCTATAGCTTCGCAGTATCGCGGTTATTGACGCCGCTCGCCCCCGCGACGGCTCTTCCAGCCATTTTCAAAGGGATCCCGACACCCCCACCACAAGCTAATTTTACTCTCCGCCCTGGCAACGCTCTTTCGCAGACAAAGTGAGCGATAGAGTGTGACCAGAACGTAGTTTCAGATTAGCTCGCGGTGTTAAAATTGGCACGGAGTGTCACTTTAACAGCAGTCACTTATTACTCGATTCCGATTACCTTCCTCATGAATATGGACATGCACGTGTAGGGCGCGTTGACCGCACCGAAACCGGAGAGTACCGCCATTACAGTGACCCCGAAGACGCCGATCCGCGAAATAGCTTGCTCTATCGTGAAGATGCCTAAATGACGGATACGGATGGAGGTATACTGTATATACCAAGCAGAATCCTCTACCGATCTACAGTACACAATATCGGAGAAATAGATGCCACATTCAGGTTTTTCGATGCAAATTTTTGTCCCAAATGAGATATCTTCTCGTCTTCCTTTTCCATTGTAATCAACAACCAATATTATAATGTTTAATAAATCATAGATCATGTCAGTTACATACGTGAGCACCACTGCCGCTAGCGGCAATACACCCCCCCCCCCCCCCGATTTTCCACAAAAAAATCACTCAAAATGACGTATAAATGCTCCATTTTTTGCGTCCGACCCCCCAATTTCATTTTCTGCGGCAATGCCTACCCACGTATGGTCAGTTATATATAAAATATACCGTGTTGGGCGATATCTTGCTAAGGCTTTTGATTCCGTTTCTCACTCAAAACTCCTATTCAAGTTGGAGTCTGTCGGAATCAGACGTAATCTTTTGACATGGTTTAATTCATTTTTAGATAATAGAAGTTTTAGAGTGCGTCTCGATAACTCCCTCTCCGCCGAGAGGGAGGTTACATCTGGAGTTCCTCAAGGTACAGTTTTAGGGCCATTGTTATTTTTAATCTATCTTTCGGAACTACCCAGGGTTATAGACACTCTTCCTTTAGTGGGCATTCGTCTTTTTGCTGATGACATCAAATTGTTTTCTACTTATAGTCACACACAACCTATGACTTCTCATCTCCAACTTTCGCAAGGGATTTCATCTGTATTAGATTACTGCAAAAAATGGCAGTTAACAGTTGCTCAAAAAAAATGCACTGTACTATATATAGGCAAAAATAACCCATCTCTTCCTTACTCCATTCATTCTCATCTTCTACCTTCTTCTCAGTCTATTCGTGACCTTGGAGTCTTTCTTGATCCTCTCCTCAATTTTTCATCACACATTTCTATTATCTCTAAGAAAGCCACGTCATTAGTATATTTACTATTCCGCTCGATCTCTTGTACCAAACCCGATGTGTATATTCATGCTTTTAAATGTTATATTCTTCCCATAGTTGAATATGCTTCCCCTGTGTGGTCCCCATCGTCCAAAGGTCTTGTTCGTAAATTAGAAAATATATCACATCTTTTTACTCGTCTTTTATTTTACCGCTGTAATCGTATTGTTGGTTTCCCTCGTTTCCCTCCCTCATACCCCGCTAGATTGTCCTTGTATTCTCTCCCAACTCTGTACCACAGAAGAACAGTAATAGATATTATTTATGCTCTTAAGATCCTTCGTTGTCAAATAGATTTGCCAGCTAGTCATTTCTTTGTATTTAAACCCACATTTGGTCGTGTATCTTGCTTTGCTTTCCATATTCCTCTCGCTAGACGAGAAAATCTTAGATCATCTTTCTCTGTTAGAGTTGCTCGTTTTCTGATTAAATTATATTGTATTATTGATTCATCCACCATAGCATGTACCACTTCCGTTATCAAAGCTAAATTGCTTTCCTCCCAAGATCTTATTGAGAAATTAGGAATCACAATTACCCCTCTTTAGTGCCCTCATTCTAGACTCTCTCGATTCAATCCGATATATATTGAATCATTGCGGACCTCTCCACCGCTAGGCCTTGCCAACCTAACCTGTCATTGATCGCCGTTTGATCTTTGATACAGAGTCTTTTCTGAGCTGCACTTCCCCTCCCCGATAATCTATCCCACAAGCTCTATTCATCTGTTATTTCAAATGTTGTCGCATCTTATTGATGTATGATAAATTAAATTAAATTAAATAGGATGGGAAAGGGATCGCCGAGTTTCCAGAAGAAGTTATTTATTTATTTCTATTTTTATTTATTTGTATTCACGCATTTGTAAAACACGCTCTACACGACAACGCTCCAATCTCACGCACTAAAGTCCGGGTCGGTTTTCCGGAAACTTGCTGTTTGAGGTGAGTCGGGTCTATGTAAAGTATGATGAAATTTCACGAGGAGCACGATAAAAATTTTTTCAATGCTCTCTGTTTTGAAATGTATGAAAACTAAAAAAAAGCTCAAAAAGATCGCAAAATATTAATTCACAAATTTTCTCAATCTACTCAAAACTGAAAGAGTATTATTTTTTTCTACATGAAAATTGACGGAGTTAATTTTTCGACTTTTATGTGGTAATTCAAAGATCAAAGATCAGAAATCGATTTTGTCAGGTTCTCTCATAGTCTTCTACATTGCATTATTGTGCATATGCCCGTAATCAACTATCATCAAACTATCGAAATACCACTGATTATAGATTATACAAAACATGAATGTCGAGGGCCGAAAAGAATTACACGCACACCCCGAGCTATTATTAACCTCCGCTCTGGCTACACTCTCACGTAGACAAACAAAGCGAGAGCGCATTCCCAGAGCAGAGAGTTTCATATTAGCTCGGATCTTCCTTTTAACGTGAGAACTATCGACGCACGCACTATTGCTAGGTCAGAGTTGGTATCTATTATAAAATAACTCCCCATTCTATCTCAATACGCCATACTGTAATCTACAGTTACCGTAATCAATCGATAATCAATAGCTGCCGTAATCAATCGATAATCAATAGCTACCGTAATCGATCGATAATCCCTGTTTATCGATTGATTGAGACGAACCAAATGATATGGAGCTGAGCAGAGTGTAGGCGACGTAGAGTGGAAGAGCGACGATAAGAGTGAAGAGGATACTGTACAGACCGAGTCGCCAGTACAGTAGACGAGATCTGGAATACGGTAATCGATAATATTCATAATTGATTAAAAAACTAATATAAAATACTGTTCATAGACTTCCAGCTAGCTTATCAGTGCACTAAATATTCCTTCAAACTAATAAACACGTGCGAGACACGGATTCAACTGGGAAAATTGAGGAAATCACATGATTCCACTGATGAAAAAATAACAGTTTTAACTAATTTTAAAACAAATCAATAATCAATAGTGAATCGCTTGTACTGTGAACAGGGATTTGGATAAGGTAATCGATAATATTCACAATCCATAAATAGAAATATTCATAATCTATTAATTTATTAATTAATAATAATCATAACAATACGAAAATAAAAGACTTTTTTCATAGGCTGCATAGTCAGTGATTAGTAGGCTTCTAATTTCAACCACGACCGAATCGCTTTACTAAACACTCCGTCAAATTAATAAACATATGCAAGCCACGGATTCAACTGGGGAGATTGAGGAAATCACATGATTTCGCAATTCAAAATAGAACAATTTTAAACTAATTTTAAAACAAATCAATACTCAATAGTGAGTCGCTAGTACTGTAGACAAGGATTGGGATACGGTAATCGCTGGTACTCCTAATCGATTAATCAATACAACATTATCTAAAGATTTGTTTGGTGACAAACTGTCAGCAATATTACAAAATTCCTCTTCAAATTATCTAAAAAAAGCATCCAACTGGTCATATAGACCAATCCACGTTCTCGTCGTTAAAGGGAAGGAAATCGATCGATAAAATAAGAAAAAAATATGGCCTACCCTGGTTCGAGAATGGCAAGGATTTCGAAGATGATCAGCTCGAACATGACACCTGAGAAGGGGGAATGTGATAGAGAATAACAGTTGGGCTATACGATTGTGCACCTGGAAAACTCGGTAATCATAACATTCCATCGATAAATTAGCTATGATAATAAATAAATCCCCCTTTCCACCCTTGAGATCTCACCCTTACCGCCCTCCTACGAATCTCGAATATACTTCAATTTTTACA
Organism: Parapristionchus giblindavisi; assembly: GCA_943737045.1. Classification (NCBI taxonomy): domain Eukaryota; kingdom Metazoa; phylum Nematoda; class Chromadorea; order Rhabditida; family Diplogasteridae; genus Parapristionchus; species Parapristionchus giblindavisi. The sequence goes on along the minus strand of CALSFV010000316.1, from coordinate 150,176 downwards.
CAATTTTACACAATTTTTTACATAATTTTTTACTCAATTTTTTACACAATTTTTTACACAATTTTCGCTCGTCATATTCATGTGTTTCGTTTCGTGCATGCGCACGTTGATAAAATATATAAATTAAAGCGTGCTATCCAGATAAGGCCTTGACATTTGGTACCGAAATACTTACTCTAACTACAGTTTACCTCACCGATCCTGTAGTATATGCACCGTTACATTTGCCATTCGTGCCTACGCCGTAACCCCCTCCGCCTCCTCTCCGACGCGGCGAAGGGGGATACGGCGTAGACACGTAAGGCGAATGTAACGGTGCAATACAGTGCATGCCTCATGTTCCCTGACTACAATATACCTCAAACCCCACTGGATATATACCAGATCTTGGGTACAGTTACACCATAAATAACCGTGGATACAGTATAGTATACAGTATATATGGATACAGTATTTGAATTTGAATTTGTGTATACCTCATAGTTCCTGAAGAGTTGTTTCATGAAGAAGAGCCATCCACAGATGAAGAACAGAGCGACGGAGATGAGAACGATGATGACATCTTGGGATATCACCCCATCCATCATCCTGTAATCAATCAATAATCGAAGGGAATAATCAATAATCACCGATTCAGTCAATAATCGATAATCATAGATTCAATCAATAATCGAAGGAAATAATAGATATTCACAGATTCAAACAACAATCCAAAATAATAATCAATCATCAAAGATTCAATAATATAGCCGATTCATAGACCAATCAAAACTCTACCGTAATCAATACGATCAACCAATATTCTCTTTTCCATTCAACATTCAAATCCTACCGTACCCCCCTTTCAGATATCACGCACGTTCCTAACATGTATTTGAATCGACAACACTCGGTTAAATAATCAATATTTATCTCAACTACAGTACTAACAATAATTTACATGCACGAGAGAACAAAAAAGACCTGTAAACGTGGAAAACTATGTGGCAGATATCATGGGGAAACATTAGGTAGATCTGGAACAGTGAGAGGAACTAATCAATCGATAAATAGGCGGAGCTAATCAATCGATAAGTGGGCGGAGCCTCAACTCTCCCTTCCAAGCGGGCTTTCTCTTCTCAGCAAATGCAGTCATGCCCTCCTTTCTGTCCTTTGTCGCAAAGGTGGCACGGAAGAGACGACGCTCAATGTTGAGACCCTCGTGAAGAGTTGTCTCGTACGCGCGGTTAACTGCTTCCTGAGAAGGGATTATTGATTGATTACTTATTATTGATTTTTCAAACTTCCATTATTGATTGATTACTCGATTATTGATTATTTTCAAATGAAATAAATCATCAAATCATTTATTCCTGTATAGGAATAGACAATTGTTGTATATTTTTATTGACTGATGATTATTGATTGACATAAAGCTAACTGAGCGCTGACCATCGGTAGTACTGTCCTACTATTATCGATTAGCAAATATTACAATTCCTAAGTTGACTTATCCCATTGAATTCTGGTTTCACACAACTAAAAAATATACCTTGCACATCTGGGCGATGAGGGGTGACTGGGCGGCGCTCTTCTCTCCCAGCTTGATAGCCTCTGGCACGACCTCAGCCGCGGGGAACACCTTCGAAACGAGGCCGACCTGAGTGAAATGAATATTTTATTATTATATATTTAAATTATTTCAAAAACTCTGCGATCTGGCTGCCAAAGAACACTTCATATTTTTTGTAGTTATTAACACTTTTTCCATCAAAATAAAGGACCTCTATACAAAGAACAAAATCCGAAAATTAAAATCAGACACCTGCCAAATATACAATTTTTTTTCTAGATGGTGGCCATGAATAAATCTGATCAATCAAGATATCATTCTAGACAAATTTTATATTTATTAAATATATTATTTTCAAAAATTCTGTGATCTGCCTGCCTAAGTACAATTTCTTCGGAAGTTACCAACACTATTTCCCTCAAAATAATCAAATGAAGAGCAACCTCTGAGGAAACAAACAAAGATAGAAAATTTTTAAAAAAGTCTTGAGACCTGCCAGATAAACAAAAAAATTAATGGTGCCCATGGATGAATCTGATAGCAATCGACACATCATTCCGGACATATTCAATCGATAATCATTTCAATAAAAGAGGACAGCCATGAACCTACTTCGAGGAAAATATAAAATCTCCAATAAAAAAATCCCACTATTTCCGCCCCAATATCACACGAAACAGACTCAACTTTAACAACCCCGGATCCAGATATAATTATAGACATTACAGCTTCTTTCCTAGAGCGGCAAGACTTTTGGTACAACCTAGCAATCAAATAGAGTTTCCTAACAAATTAAGTTTCGTCTCTATTATTCCAAAGATTCCATTATTCTATTCTTTAAACCGTGAGCAATTCATTATTATTATTAGCATTACCATCTTCATGATCGATACATTTCATTTCTTCTTCTTTGATAACATGTTTCATTGTTTATTCATGAATACGTATAAATATTATTATTATCTACCAGAAGTAATTACCACAATAGTTTCAAACTAGCTCTAAATATTCAGTTCTCTCATTTCGCGACCCGGTGATTTTGCGTCACGACCATAGCACATATCTCTTTGAAACAATGATGATCCAATACAAGCTGCTCTAGCCGTTCGAAACACTACAGGGTGGGGATTAATTATGGTGACACCATAAAAACTGAATAACTTTTCTGAAAAAGATCGAGTTCCGTTCAAATGTATACCAAATAATCTTTAAACATCTGGGAATACAATAAAACAATCATTGCCTGATTCTGCCTTCATTGGGCTGGATGACGTCCTTGAGACGGGAGGGGTACGACTCTCTCACTGTACGCAGGTAGGTGGTGTTCATCTTCGATCGCTCATTCTCCAAGGATTTCTTCAGGGACTCCAGCTTTGGGTGAGGAGTAGTACAGGACCTATCCTCCAAGGTGCCCCTGGCTGTGTATACCTGAGGCTGAGATCGGGCTAGGAGGCTGCCAATAATCTCCTCGGATTAATTCGGAAAACTGCTCCTTTCACCACGCCTTGACGATCTTTGCCTTATAAATTGGTGTTCCATCCTGACCGGATGTCCACGAGCAGTTTCCGAAGTGGGAACGGCTCCAGGGGAGCTATGCGTCCTTGACTATCTCCCCTAGGCACTCCTTGTTGATCTTGGCGCCCGGAATCGCAAAAACTTTACGGCGGCGAAAATCCCTGCCAAAAGCTTTAGTTTTTAGGGGTTTGGAGGTGGTATGAACAATCCCACCATTGTAATTAGCGGCCTTGGAGTCCGTAGTAAGCATTCGGTGACTCTGGGGGTTATAGGTGGCTTGAACGATGAACAGCTTCTGATCGGAGAACACGATCATGAGGGTCTGCCCTACCCGCGTACAATTAGAGATCCGTCCGCCTCCCGTCTCAAGGACGTCATCCAGCCCAATGAAGGCAGAATCGGGCAATGATTGTTTTATTGTATTCCCAGATGTTTGAAGATTATTTGGTATGCATTTGAACGGAACTCGATTTTTTTGAAAAGAGATATTCCGTTTTTTATGGTGTCACCATAATTAATCCCCACCCTGTAAAGTTTCATTTTAAAAAAAACTGACCCGCTATGTAAAAATACTGTGAGGGGGCCGAAAATATATGGTGTAGCCAGTATGGGTCCCAAAACACACCAAAGGGGTCAAGCAAAAAAGTTTTTGTGGAAAACTTTTATTGTATTTTTTTTTTGCAATTTAAGGGGTCCTGCAATATCCTAGATTCGCGGTTCAAAGGGGCCCGAAAAAATTTCGAAAGCTATTCTCTCAATGTCTACAATTTCAATTTTGCAATAAAAAATCACCCAGTGATATCACGTCACACTGCCTTCACATTAGTCTCTAATTCCTTGGGGACAGTGATACGGAAATAAATGGCGAAGGAAACCACCATATGCACCTACCTCTTTGGCCTTCTTGGCTCCCATTCTCTCGCCCGTCAGACACATCTCCATCGCCACAGACTTGCCGGCGCTGCGAGCCCAACGCTGTGTGCCGCCGGCGCCTGATCAATCGATAATTCACTATATACAGTATGCAATTGATCTATGGGTAATCAATCGATAATTTACTATACACAGTAGGTAAGTGATCTATGGGCAATCAATCGATAATTCACTATATACAGTATCTAATTGATCTATGGGCAATCAATCGATAATTCACTATATAACAAGCTATCTTAGAAAATCGACATAGGTGCGGTATCGACGAAAAATGGATTTTTCTGTTTTATGTATGATAATTACAGGCTCAATGAGTGAAGTTCACTGGTACTTGGAAATTCCTTCCAATTGAAAATTCGCTTCAGGGGGTGACCACACAACGATTTGGCTCCTTTTCCTAAAATGTTTATTTTGAATCCAATAGATGTGTGAGTGGACGCAATCGACTCCTTAGCTAATTCTAAGAAACTATTGTCAAGGGGAGTTTTTCGATCAACGGTCAACGAAGGCTGGAATTTTGAATTTTCGAAAAAAATTTCACATTTAATTAATTTTCACTATTTTGCTACAACAACCCTACGTTTTTTTATTTGCTTAATCGCTTCTAAATATCATAACACAGCTTCAGTTTAAAAATCATAATTTTTTAAAAATACGATTACGGTGAATAAATCATTTTTATAATGAAGTCGTGAATTATGGTGTGGCACCTACAGTATCCCGAATTGAACAATTTAGAAATCTGGTAGTTTTAAACATATTTTGCCGCTGTTCTTGACATGACTATGGTATACGACTACTCCTCGTCTTCGGAGTGCACCTGCACGGTACAGTGCTGGCAAATATTCTACAATATTTTGGTTTTTCAACAATAACTATCTTCGCAGTCAAAGGTTTCTCTTTATTTTTTAGTATGTTTGTATAGATGATAATATGGTATTTTGATCCAATTTTTATCGATATTGGATCACAAACAACGAAATAGTGATCAATTTACGAAAATTGTCAATTTTCATCGACATCAGCACCTGGGCACGGGTGCACTCCGAAGACGAGGAGTAGTCGTATACCTTAGTCATGTCAAGAACAGCGGTAAAATATGTTTAAAACTACCAGATTTCTAAATTGTTCAATTCGGGATACTGTAGGTGCCACACCATAATTCACGACTTCATTATAAAAACGATTTATTCACCGTAATCGTATTTTTAAAAAATTATGATTTTTAAACTGAAGCTGTGTTATGATATTTAGAAGCGATTAAGCAAATAAAAAAACGTAGGGTTGTTGTAGCAAAATAGTGAAAATTAATTAAATGTGAATTTTTTTTCGAAAATTCAAAATTCCAGACTTCGTTGACCGTTAATCGAAAAACTCCCCTTGACAATAGTTTCTTAGAATTAGCTAAGGAGTCGATTGCGTCCACTCACACATCAATTGGATTCAAAATAAACATTTTAGGAAAAGGCGCCAAATCGTTGTGTGGTCACCCCCTGAAGCGAATTTTCAATTGGAAGGAATTTCCAAGTACCAGTGAACTTCACTCATTGAGCCTGTAATTATCATACATAAAACAGAAAAATCCATTTTTCGTCGATACTGCACCTATGTCGATTTTCTAAGATAGCTTGTTGTAATTGCTATCGACATTGTCTACAGCAGATCTAATATCTGTTCACAAATCTCTGACAGCAAGAGATCATAGCACGATAAAGAGACCGTTTTCGCTCTACTTAAAGGCACATCCCGATCACATTTGACACTCCGCTCTGACAATGCTCTCTCGCATACACAGAAAGCGTGAGAGCATTACCAGCGTGGTGAGTATCAAATTAGCTCGGGATTCATAATACGTGGTGTCGATTTCATAGCCCCACCCATAACAAAGTTTTATACAAGATTATCGATTTTTCATTGTTACACAAAACATGTTTGACGTTTTCATAGTTTATTATACAGATTATTATTAATATTATGTTTATACGATGTTAATTAGAGTTGATTTTATTATTTATTATTTTTGTTGCCAACAATGATTACTTAGAAAGGTGTTCAAAAGTCGCGAAAAGAAAAGAAAATCAGAGAAAACTCTCCCCGTTTTACATACTCATTCGCCTCTTTATTCTTTTCTTTTCGCGACTTGGACATGAATAACGACGTAAAAACAATTACAAGTGAAACAGATGATTTGCTCATAGACTGAATGTTTTCTCTCAATAGCTAAACTCCGCTCAATTTTTGTTTACCCGCATAATAACGTATTATTATTGTTATTATTATTATTGTATACCTTCGAAACGAGAAAAAGTGCAAAAATCTAGCTCCAATTGGATGACACATAAAGAGCGGGGCATCGAATGTCATCGTTTCCTGGCTTTGGGCCTATTTTACACTTTTTCTTTTTTTTTACACTTTTTTTTTACTTTTTCTATTTTACCTATTTTTCCTTTTCAGTGGCCGTATGCAAGAACAACGAGAAAACAGTTTTCCGGGAAAATGTGACGTCATTAGCGTAGGCGGAGGATTTTTGGAAAACGCCTCCGCCTACGTTAATGACGTCACATTTTCCCGGAAAACGGTTCTTGCATACGGCCACAGAATATAGTAATAATGATAATAATAATAAAACGTTATATCTCATATTGTATCGTTATCACAGAGAAATTGCCCCTAATAATGCTTGCATGAAACGAAAGTAATAATAATAACATTAATAATATTATTACATCACATCACATCACATCCCATCCTATTATTAACATCGTATTTAAACCTCGAAACCCTTGAATATAGAAGAGCTATTTATGATATTCAATTTATTCATAATACTATACATAACTTTAATTTGTTTGATTCATCCAATCTCCTTTCTGTTTTTCCCTCACAATACAACCGTCTTTCTCATCCATATCGTATTATTCTCCCTTATAGGATTTCTACTACCCATACTACATGTGCTTCTAGAAGTATAGACTGTTGGAATTCACTCCCATCAGAATTAGTTCTTTCGTCCCCTAAACCCTTCCGTGCAGGGTTATCAAATCTCCCCTCCACCCTCATCATTAGTGACTCTCGAATTCGCCCCTAAACCCCATCCTTTACAAACTGCCACCGAGCCAAAACCGAAATCGCCTTATGCGACGGAAATCCATCTATCCCTCTTCTGTGTACACATCACCCTATATTATATATATTTGATGGAATAAAGAATAAATAAATAAATAAATAAATAAATAATAATAAGATTAGGGTCGAGCAAAAAAGTGTTTTTTTCTTTCAATTGTACACAATTACATGCGATAAATTCGTTTTGTTGATCTACCCTTAACAATCAATCAATAATTAACAAAATGACAGACACGATATGGCATAAGTTATGGTCTGACAGACAGACAAGACGACTGACAGACATACATAATGACAGAATGACAAACAGGGTCTAATGAATGGGTGACTTCATATGGGCCAGATAAACGAAGAGAATGGATGAGAGGGCCGATATCAAGAAGATGACATCGAACCATCGATGGTAGAAGTTGAACTGCAAGTCGCCCAGTACCTCCGTTATGATTAACCTGAAAAGATCAAAGATAAAACAATAATAAATCAAATACTCAGTTTGAAAGACACCGGCAAAGATCAAAGATCAATTGTACCACACGAAGTTCAAAGATCAAAGTTCAAACTACAAACCGATATTCGAGGGGCACATTCATTCGCATGAGCAGCACACTCGAGACAAAGTACATTCCCTGCAATGGGTGATTTCTTGAGATCAAACTACATATTACACTCAATCAATCGATAAATCAATCGATAACAACCGTAACCCACCATAATCTGAGCGAGCAACAGTACGATCGTGTTCGAACTCTTGCTCGACGAGATCGCGTAGAAGAACTTGGTCAACGTTATCAGAAGACCTCTTGAAGGATTGCATTATGATAAGTGAAGAATCAATCAATAATCAGGGATTGTAGTAAGTGAAGAATCAATCAATAATCAGGGATTGTAGTAAGTGAAGAATCAATCAATAATCAGAGATTACTATAATTAGAAAATCGATCACCTGATAGATGTGACTACAATCACACCGACTAACAGGAATGAGATGTGCTGCGACCAGAAGCGAACCTGAAAAGGTTAGAGATCAAAGATCAAAGATCAATCCTACTCACATCAATATCGATTCCCATCCAGTGCACCGCAATCTCCATGCTCTTCGTTACGGGATCCACCTTGCCCACTCTATCGAATACGATATTCACCTAAATATTGATTAATTGATCGATTGGTCCAGCGACTAATGGATACTATAGCTATATCGATTGATCAAACGATTACAGTAATCTATGGACTACCATAAATAATCAATAATCGATACCGTAGATATGAATATCTTCCAGATGCAATAGATGGAGAAGAAGTGACCGAGAACATTGAAGTACTTCCCCATCCAGGTCTTCGAGTAATCGATTCGATCCTGAATATCGATTTTTAAATCTGAATATTGATTTTTTTAAAGTCTGAATATTGATTTTTTAAATCTGAATATTTATTACATCGAGGAAGCCGCGGCGCATTTTATACCTCAAACCCATATCAAAATGGCAAAAGTAGCTTCCCTCAAAATTCTTCCATATTCAACCAGTCACATCTATGTCTCACTACTGCCACATATCCCTACGGGGCTTCCCAGAAGTGCTTGATCCTTAAATGATGACCATTCAACTAATATTTCTGTACACAGTAACGCATGACACTTTCATAGTTAAAAAAAATAAGCGTTTATAATGAATTTTTGAAAAATATACTGCTCGTAAATTTTGGCTACAGGAGAGGATACCGTACCCCAGAGACAATTCAGAAGACCCACGCTCTCGTCCGCGCCTGAATCAGGAAATGAGGGTTACGCTATGACAAATCTGGGGAGGATACAATGTTATTTGATCCTTAATCAGGGGAGAATAGGATTACGGTATGTTGATCTTTGATCTCTCTCATAAGATCAAATTAAGATACAAAATAGCTCGGCATACCCATTCCACACCTACAACTCACTAAAATGTGGTCTAACTACACAACCATGTTTCTATACTAAACAAACTACCATACTATACCGCAGAATTCCACCGCACCTCCACTGATCACACTATCGTACTATAATATCATATTACCGTACTCTAGATTCCTACCGTACCTCTACCGTACTCTAGATTCCTACAGTACCTCTACCGTACTCTAGATTCCTACCGTACCTCTACCGTACTCTAGACTCCTACTGTACCTCTACCGTACTCTAGATTCCTACCGTACCTCTACCGTACTCTAGACTCCTACTGTACCTCTACCGTACTCTAGATTCCTACCGTACCTCTACCGTACTCTAGACTCCTACTGTACCTCTACCGTACTCTAGATTCCTACCATACCTCTACCGAACTCTAGACTCTTACCGTACCTCTGCTGAATGCTGACATCGAGACATCCCGCTCGTGTTGTGCCAGTCTTCGCTTCTTCGACGCGATCATCTCCATCGTCTGCACCAACTTCTTCTCCATTTGCAGAATCGACGTCTGATCTACCTGCAATCAATCGATCGATAATGTTGGATCAAAGATCAAAGATCAATCCCAATCGGGCATTCAACCAACAAAACAAAACAGACAATACACACGCCGTTTCTAAGATATCATCAAATCGGGGTAGACCCGGTAGATTCGCGCATCACTCTCTCTATGAGATATTACATTAACTGATAATGATGCTCGTTTCTGGGGAAACAAAACATTATATGGGCATTATAGGAACCATTGTTGTTTGTTCCACCATGTTGATGAACTTCCCCTTGTGTCCTTGGAAGCTCTTGCTAATTCAGATAGTTGTTGGTCATTCCGGACATGGTGTGGTGTGGTTTCGGTTGTATATCGGGGTTTGACGATGCCGAGGTTGAAGGAAATAACGACAAAATAACGTCCTCCATCTCTCAGGATTGTCAATGGTCCCTATAGCTTCGCAGTATCGCGGTTATTGACGCCGCTCGCCCCCGCGACGGCTCTTCCAGCCATTTTCAAAGGGATCCCGACACCCCCACCACAAGCTAATTTTACTCTCCGCTCTGGCAACGCTCTCTCGCAGACAAAGAGAGCGATAGAGTGTGACCAGAACGTAGTTTCAGATTAGCTCGCGGTGTTAAAATTAACACGGAGTGTCACTTTAACAGCAGTCACTTATTACTCGATTCCGATTACCTTCCTCATGAAGATGGACATGCACGTGTAGGGCGCGTTGACCGCACCGAAACCGGAGAGTACCGCCATTACCGTAACCCCGAAGACGCCGATCCGCGAAATAGCTTGCTCTATCGTGAAGATGCCTAAATGACGGATACGGATGGAGGTATACTGTATATACCAAGCAGAATCCTCTACCGATCTACAGTACACAATATCGGAGAAATAGATGCCACATTCAGGTTTTTCGATGCAAATTTTTGTCCCAAATGAGATATCTTCTCGCCTTCCTTTTCCATTGTAATCAACAACCAATATTATCATGTTTAATAAATCATAGATGTAGAGAGTTACATACGTGAGCACCACTGCCGCTAGCGGCAATACACCCCCCCCCCCCCCGATTTTCCACAAAAAAATCACTCAAAATGACGTATAAATGCTCCATTTTTTTGCGTCCGACCCCCCGAATTTCATTTTCTGCGGCAATGCCTACCCACGTATGGTCAGTTATATATAAAATATACCGTGTTTGGGCGATAGGATGGGAAAGATGGGCAATCAATCAATAATTAACTATATACAGTATCTAATTGATCTATGGGCAATCAATCGATAATTCACTATATACAGTATGCAATTGATCAATGAACAATCAATCGATATTCCGAAGAGGAGGTTCGTCATGCGACAACAAAGACGGCACATTCTAGTTTCACCACAAATACTTTTGCGCCACTCGAGATGAGTCAAGGGTTGCACTCCATCCCAAGCAATAAAAATGTAATTGCTATCGACATTGTCTACAGCAGATCTAATATCTGTTCACAAATCTCTGACAGCAAGAGATCATAGCACGATAAAGAGACCGTTTTCGCTCTACTTAAAGGCACATCCCGATCACATTTGACACTCCGCTCTGACAATGCTCTCTCGCATACACAGAAAGCGTGAGAGCATTACCAGCGTGGTGAGTATCAAATTAGCTCGGGATTCATAATACGTGGTGTCGATTTCATAGCCCCACCCATAACAAAGTTTTATACAAGATTATCGATTTTTCATTGTTACACAAAACATGTTTGACGTTTTCATAGTTTATTATACAGATTATTATTAATATTATGTTTATACGATGTTAATTAGAGTAGATTTTATTATTTATTATTTTTGTTGCCAACAATGAATACTTAGAAACGTGTTCAAAGTCGCGAAAAGAAAAGAAAATCAGAGAAAACTCTCCTCGTTTTACATACTCTCTCGCCTCCTGTTTCTTTTCTTTTCGCGACTTGGACATAAATAACTACGTAAAAACAATGACATGTGAAACAGATGATTTGCTCATTGATTGAATATATCCTCTCTCAATAGCTAAACTCCGCTCAAATTTGTTTACCCGCACATAATAAAGTATTATTATTGTTATTATTATTACTGTATACCATCGAAAAGAGAAAAAGTGCAAAAATCTAGCTCTAATTGGGAGTGGATGATATCTAGAGAGCGGGGCATCGAATTTTACACTTTTTCTCCTTTCTAGAATATGATAATAATAATAATACGTTATATCTCATATTGTATCGTTATCACAGAGAAATTGCCCCTAATAATGCTTGCATGAAACGAAAATAATAATAACATTAATAATAATAATAAGATTAGGGTCGAGCAAGCGATCAAAAAAGTGTTTTTTTTCTCTTTCAATTGTACACAATAACATGCGATGAATTCGTTTTGTTGATCTACCCTTAACAATCAATCAATAATTAACAAAATGACAGACACGATATGGCATAAGTTATGGTCTGACAGATAGACAGACAAGAAAAGTGACAGACATACAGACTGGCAGAATGACAAACGGGGTCTAATGTATGGGTGATTTCATATGGGCCAGATAAACGAAGAGAATGGATGAGAGGGCCGATATCAAGAAGATGACATCGAACCATCGATGGTAGAAGTTGAACTGCAAGTCGCCCAGTACCTCCGTTATGATTAACCTGCAACAGATCAAATATCAAATCAAATAGCCAAAGTTTAAAAGACACCTTCAAAGATCAAAGATCAATTCTACCACTCGAAGTTCAAAGATCAAAGTTCAAACTACAAACCGATATTCGAGAGGCACATTCATTCGCATGAGCAACACACTCGAGACGAAGTACATTCCCTGTAATGGGTGATTTCATGAGATCAAACTACATATTACACTCAATCAATCGATAAATCAATCGATAACAACCGTAACCCACCATAATCTGGGCAAGCAACAGTACGATCGTGTTCGAACTCTTGCTCGACGAGATCGCATAGAAGAACTTGGTCAACGTTATCAGAAGACCTCTGGAAGGATGAGATTACGGTAAGTGAAGAATCAATCAATAATCAGGGATTACTGTAATTAGATAATCGATTACCTGATAGATGTGACTACAATCACACCGACTAACAGGAATGAGATGTGCTGCGACCAGAAGCGAACCTGAAAAGGTTAGAGATCAAAGATCAAAGTTAGAAGATCAAAGATCAAAGATCAATCCTACTCACATCAATATCGATTCCCATCCAGTGCACCGCAATCTCCATGCTCTTCGTCACGGGATCCACCTTGCCCACTCTATCGAATACGATATTCACCTAAATATTGATTTATTGATCGATTGGTCCGGCGACTAATGGATACTGTAGCTATATCGATTGATCAAACGATTACAGTAAGCTATGGACTACATTAGGCAATCAATAATCGATACCGTAGATATGAATATCTTCCAGATGCAATAGATGGAGAAGAAGTGACCGAGAACATTGAAGTACTTCCCCATCCACGTCTTCGAGTAATCGATTCGATCCTGAATATCGATTTTTTTTAAATCTGAATATTGATTTCTTAGATTGAAATATTGATTATATCGAGGAAGCCGCGGCGCATTTTATAACTCAAACCCATATCAAAATAGCAAACGCATTTTGAGATGTTTGATTCTCCTGATGTTCTTCCAAATTCAACCAGTTATTGACCGTATAAAATACACTTGTTTATTTGGTACGAGAGTAGCCAATCACTCCCACAAGCGACTTTCTTGTTTTGCATGGTTCAGAAACTATGCCGATCTCTTTTATATATAATATAGCGTGCGGCGAAGGTCAGCCGGGTTAGAGAGAGGCAGCGGAGAGACAATCGAGAGGCGGGGCGAGATGTAGAAGGCTACATCTCGCTCGCCTCTCGATTGTGACTTCCGTTCGTTAGCACCATTTGTCATTTTCTTATGCAAGTACATTTTATACGCACAATACATCTATGTTTTATTGCCCCCACATATGCATACAAGGCTTCCCAGAAGCGATTAATCCCTACGAATGTTATGACTATCCTACAATACCATTATATTGCCTTCGCATCATAATCAATGCTCAAAAGGGACTGAATTAGATCAAAGATCAGTCCGCTACCTTCATATTTCGCAGTTCGACGACCTCGAGGAAGAGATGTCGCGATAGCTCCTCCAGGGGAGCGATCTCACTACGCAGTTGTCTCATGTGATCGTGGGTCGTGATCGATGTCACCGGCGAGGATACCGTACCCCAGAGACGATTCAGAAGACCCACACTCTCGTCCGCGCCTGAATCAGGGGTTACGGTATAAAAATCTGGAGGGTATAGTGCCATTTGATCCTGAATCAGGGGAGAATAGGATTACGGTATATTGATCTTTGATCTCTCTCAACCTAACCACTCGACACCTACCCTCACTAATGTAGCCCAACGACGCACTCTACTAAACAAACTACCATACCTCACTATACAGTATAATTCCACCCACTCTCCCACACCTACCGTACCTCCACTAATCACACTACAGCACTCTAATCTCACAGTACCGTACTCTAAATTCCTACTGTACCTCTACCGTACTCTAGCTTCCTACCGTACCTCTACTGAATGCCGACATGGAGACATCCCTCTCGTGTTGTGCCAGTCTTCGCTTCTTCGACACGATCATCTCCATCGTCTGCACCAACTTCTTCTCCATTTGCAGAATCGACGTCTGATCTACCTGCAATCAATCGATCGATAATGTTAGATCAAAGATCAATCTCCAATAGCCGTTTCTAGGATATCATCAAATCGGGGGTATACCCGGTAGATTCGCGGAGCACACTCTCTATGAGATGTTGCATTCCCTTCAGGTAACGATGTATCTTATAGGGGAAACTGCCATTATATGGGAATTATGGGAACCATTGTTCTTGGTTCCACCATTGGTCACTCCGAACATGATGTGGTGTGATTTCCGTTGTATCCTCGTTTTTTTTTTGGAGCCGAAGTTGAGGGAAATAACGACAAAATAACGACCTCCATCTCCCAGGGGGTCAATGGTCCCTATTGCATCGCTACATTTGCCTTATGTACCTACGCCGTAACCTCCGCCTTAACGACGGAGACGCGGCGGAGGAGGTTACGGCGTAGGTACGTAACAGGGGTGTGCGGCAACCGCTTTTTTCGGCAATCGGCAATTTTGAACTTAAAAGGCGTTCTCGGTAAGAATGCAGTGAACGGGATGGAAGATGGCACAGTTGGTGAAAATCGTTTCTATGCACTCAAACTTCACAGATGGAGTGCCTAGGGGTGGGATACACTTCAGCCAAAAAATTGGACTCCAAATGTGATCTTTGATCTTTGATCTCGCGAAAAATAAAGTTGAGATTTTCCAATCTTGTTATATACCATTCGAAAGAGCGCAAAAAGTTATGCTAGAATATAAATTTTCAGAGCTCTAGGTCTATAACCAATCACAGTCCTACTCAATTTTTCTCTCTCTTACCCTATTTCAAACGTAAACATCGATTGGTTGATCTTGTCCGAATCTGGAACCGTACTAATGGTTTACCCCCAAATGAGGCTTGTTCGCAGGCATGCATGGCTTAATCTTTTATCTGAGCATATCACCGCTGCCAGGATCAACCAGGTAACTGTCATACGACAGAGTCGTACATTTGCAAGCCCGATGTAGTGTTTCTAAACAATCCTAAAGGAATCCTAAAGGAGAAAGGGCGTGTGACGGACACACAAACAAACAGTCAGACGTGCCCCATCATTTTATAGAATAAAGTAATTCTCTCGAGCAATTCAGCGATCGTGACTTTATAGTAGAGTTAAGAACTCGTCATTTGCATACTTTATCAGATAAATATGTCAAGAAAACCACTTTCTTAAGGTCATACACATTGGCAAAAGCCTTGGGCAGCATTGGTAGGCCGCGAAAAATCAGCAAAAAAATTTTGCCTGAGGTGGGATTCGAACCCACCCCAGAATAATGAGCTCGATCGGGCGATAACGTTTGCTTAAAAGTGATGTTTAGACATAATCGCTTTGTCTCAATTAATTTTTATTAAATTCTACATAAAATTTGCTACAAGATAGCGTCAGTGGAATTCCCTGGAGATTATTGTAAAGTGCTGATTTATTTTTTTAAAGATTGAAAACGTCTAAAAAATTGGTTTTTCGCACATCACGGGAGCTATACTAGACCTAGAGCTCTGAAAATTAATATTCTAGCATAACTTTTTGCGCTCTTTCGAATGGTATATAACAAGATTGGAAAATCTCAACTTTATTTTTCGCGAGATCAAAGATCAAAGATCACATTTGGAGTCCAATTTTTTGGCTGAAGTGTATCCCACCCCTAGGCACTCCATCTGTGAAGTTTGAGTGCATAGAAACGATTTTCACCAATTGTGCCACTTTGCTTGCCGTCTTAGCGAGAACGCCTTTTCAATTCAATTTTCAATTTGCTTCAATTTGCTTATATATTTAAATAACTTCAATTTGCTTATATATTTAAATAACTTATTTTAGGAGCGCTGACAAGGACATTCCGCCGATCAAGGAGGAGTCTGTGGAGCCTGAGAAGGCGTAGAATTATCGATTGATTGGATAAAATTATCGATCGATCGATCGGCCATGTCCTATCCTCTTCTCCGACCATTTCTTACTAATAACCATGACAATGATACGAGCTATCTTTTCTAATCTCGGGTCGTTCACAATTCACAGCTAATTCGTAGTGGTAGTTTAAATTCTCGGTACCTAGTACCACTAATTGATCTTTGATCTCCATTTTGTATGGTTCCCGGTTTTTCTTCGCTTTTTCCTGTGCACTAATAGAGTATAAAGAATCTTTTCTTATCTAACGTGAATGAAAGACGAACAACAGTAAAGTTACACAAGGAGCTAATTCGACTCCCCGCTCTGGCCACATTATCTCGTAGACAAAGAAAGCGGGAGAGTGCGGACAGAGTGGAGAATTTGAAATTAGCTCGGGGGTAATTACAAAATTAAAGAAATAGTTACAAAATTAATGGAAACGGACGAAGTAATACTGATGTGAGAAAAGAAGTGCAAGCACGAGCTGTGTATAGATACGTGACGTCTCATAACCTTGGGCAGTGTATTTATTATTATTAGGCTTAGCATTTTTTTTCATTCAGGCTTAGGCTTAGCATTTATTTTTCATTTAGCCATTTGAAATGATTTAATGATAATTTTTATGAAATACTTATCAAAAAATATTACCAAACGAAACCAATGAGAAGAATAAATTGCAACAACGAATGAAATATCAATAATTTTCGATACTTATGTCCCATAAGTAGAATATTCTTAGAGTTGAACATTGATATTTGGGAAGTATATTATGTATATTATTTTTTTCATTCTCAAAACGACACGATTATTCGTTTCGATATATCGAATACACCAAATTTATATATATTGCACACAAAACTTGTTCTTATCTGACTTTTTTCTATTATTTTTTGCTTGAATTTTTTTTCGGCAATTTTTCATAATTGGTTGCCGTCATAGGTCGAATAGCTAGGTTATCGGTTTTCAAAATACGGTCAGGTTATTCGATTTTTGGCAATTTTAGCTCAAAACCCGGCCAGGATTATCGATTTTTGTGAAATTTTGGCTCCAAATCCGGTCAGGTTTTTCGATTTTTGTGAAATTTTTTTCTCAAAATCCGGTCAGGCTTGGTACTTTGTAACATACTTTTCGACCTATGCTCGGAGTGTTAAAAGTCGCTTTAAAAGCTACCAATTATTACTCGATTCCGATTACCTTCCTCATGAAGATGGACATGCACGTGTAGGGCGCGTTGACCGCACCGAAGCCGGAAAGTACCGCCATTACCGTGACCCCGAAAACGCCGATCCGCGAAATAGCCTGCTCGATCGTAAAGATGCCTAAATGACGGATTCGGATGAATACAGTATATATGAACAAACCTCCTCCTATACCGACCTGCAGTATAGACTAGCGGGCAAAAAGATGCCACATTCAGGTTTTCCAATGTTAATTTTTGTTCCAAATGTGATATCTTCTCGTCTTATTTTTCATAGGAATCAACAACCAATATTATCATGTAATATTAGATGAACCATAGATCATGTCAGTTATGTATACAGTGCACCGTGTTTGGGCGAGAGGACGGGCCTATTGCCTGTTGTTGCCTACAAGCCTATTGGACGAACAGCGTTATGTTTTCGTGGGTTGTATTCAACATATATCAAACTAAAATTTACCGTGTTTGGGCGAGAGGATGGGAAAGGGATCGCCGAGTTTCCAGAAGAAGTAGATGTACACCAGCCAGAGGACTACTGTCAGAGGGAACACTAGATTCTTCTTCACTGAAGTGATAAACCTTCGCATTTATATTTATATTTATTTATTTGTATTTTTATTTATTTATTTATTTATATATATTTACGCATTTGTAACACATACTCTACGAAACACTAGGGTGAGTAGATTTTCCGAAAAATATCTATTTATGGCATTCCGAGTTTACAATCTTTGCTCTTCGTCAGTTATGCGTGAAATTTTGAGTATATTAAGAAAATCTGTGAATAAATTTTTGATAATTTTTCAAGCATTAGGTTCGATAAACACACTTTGAGTTTTCGTCGTCTTCTTTCCAAAGAAACAACATCGCAAATATTTTTTTATCGTGATCCTCTTGAAATTTTTTTTTGAAATTCTTCAGATAAAGATACTCGGACTAAAATTTCATGAGTAACGCAATAATAATATTTTCGATGCTGTGTGAGGATGAAAACTGCGGAGAAAGAGTGAAAATCCAGTTTAAAGCTCGAAAAAATTTCATTCGCAAATTTTGTTAATTTGCTCAAAATTTCACATATTTTTTTTTAAATCGACAGCGGACTCTACCGCATACCGTTTTGTGAGGTTCTCTCATACAACCTCTTATAAATATATTGCACTTATATTTGTAGAGAAGCTGCAACCAACAGTATACCTCAGATAACTATAAACAACAAAAAACATAGACTGCACGAAACATGAATGTCGCGGGCCGAAAAGAATTAAACGTGAGATAACTATCATTACACGAAATATTGCTAAGTCAGAGATCTCATTACAAACCGCCTAATTCTATCTCGATACGCCATACCGAAATCAACAGTTACCCTAATCGATCGATAATCTCTGTTTATCTATTGATTGAGACGAACCAAACGATATGGAGCTGAGCAGAGTGTAGGCGACATAGAGTGGAAGGGCGACGATGAGAGTGAAGAGGATACTGTACAGACCGAGTCGCCAGTACAGTAGACGAGATCTGGAATACGGTAATCGATAATGTACATAATTGATAAATCAAGATTTGTGATATGGTAAAAAATATGCATAATCACTAACTCAATATCTTTGTTAAGGTAATCGATAATATTCGTAATCGATAAAAACTATTATAAAAGACTTTGTTCATAGACGAAACCACATTCTCGTCGTTAAATAGAGAGAAAATTAACAATAAAATAAGAAAAAAAGAGAGAAATCGATCAATGAAATGGCCTACCCTGGTTCGAGAATGGCGAGGATTTCGAAGATGATCAGCTCGAACATGACACATGAGAGGGCGAATGTGATAGAGAATAACAGTTGGACTATACGATTGTGAACCTGAAAAATCAATAATTATATATCTCTACCTTTTTGTATTCCCAAATCTCTTTCTACTTGTGCCTCTAGATCTCTGTCCACGTGGAACTCCCTCACCCAAGAGCTTGTCTCTTCCCCTAACCATATATTCCGTGCAGGGATACTAAATTTGCCCCCTCACAATATTATAACTGAAATTCGTATTCGTCCTTAATATCATTATTCAGCTAAAGCTGCCACTCCCCAACCGAAATCGCTTAAGCGACGGAACTCTATCACTCCCTTATTGCTTCATTCATTCATTATTCTTGCTTTTAACTGATGGGTAAATAAATAAATAAATAAATAACATTCAATCGATAAATTAGCCATGATAATCAATAAATTAAAGCGTATTATCCAGAAACTTTCGATAATTTGTACCGTATTCCTTGCCCTAACTACAGCATACCTCAGATCCCCTAGGTTACGGCATGCCTCATGTTCCCTGACTACAGTATACCTCAGATCCCCTAGGTTACAGCATGATACATTTTCATACCCTCACAGAGTGAGGATTGACCCACTATATACGGCCCATTTTCAGGGTCGACCCACTACGTAAAACTCATGTTTTATGTTATGTTATGTTTTAAGATTACAGTTTAAACGAAAAATAAGGAATTTTTCTAAATCGACCCACTATATATAAATAATTCGGCGAGGGCACCGAAAATGTATGTTACAGCATGCCTCATGTTCCCTCACTACAGTATACTTAAGATCCCCTAGGCTACAGTATGCATCATGTTCCCTGACTACAGTATACCTCAGATAACCTCGGATACAGTATACCTCATAGTTCCTGAAGAGTTGTTTCATGAAGAAGAGCCATCCACAGATGAAGAACAGCGCGACGGAGATGAGAACGATGATGACATCTTGAGATATCACCCCATCCACCATCCTTCAATCAATCAATAATCAGGGATATCAATAATCGATAATCATAGATTCAATCAATGATCGAAGGAAATAATCGATAATAAATAAATAAATAACGAATTCAATCAATAATCCAAAATAATAATCAATAATCAAAGATTCAATAATATAGCCGATTCATAGACCAATCAAAACTCTACCATAATCACTACCCGATCAATCAGTATTCACCTTTCCACTCGAAATCCAAACCCCGCGCTACCGTATCCCCTTTCAGATATCACGCACGATCATAACATGTATTTGAATCAAGAACAACAGGGTGAATATACAATATTTATCTCAACTACAGTACTAACAATAATTTACATGCACGAGAGAACAAAAAGGACCTGTAAACGTGGAAAACTATGTGGCAGATATCATGGGGAAACATTAGGTAGATCTGGAACAGTGGGAGGAACTAATCAATCGATAAATAGGCGGAGCTAATCAATCGATAAGTGGGCGGAGCTAATCAATCGATAAGTGGGCGGAGCCTCTATTCTCCCTTCCAAGAGGGCTTTCTCTTCTCAGCAAAGGCAGTCATGCCCTCCTTTCTGTCCTTGGTCGCAAAGGTGTCATGGAAGAGACGACGCTCAATGTTGAGACCCTCGTGAAGAGTTGTCTCGTAGGCGCGGTTAACTGCTTCCTGAGAATATTATTGATAGATTAAATGATTATTTATTGATTAATGAATATTGATTGATTCGTGATTATTGATTGATTACATGATTGTTGATTGATTAATGAACATTGATTGATTACTGAGTATTGATTGATTAATGATTATTAATTGTTTTCAAATCAAATCATTTATTCCTGTATAGGAATGGACAATTGCTGTATACTTTATATTGTATGTAAAAGGAGGGACTGTTTTATACTTTCACATTAGGTGGGCACGCTGGGGGAAAGGCTGTGCGCAAACCGGGAAATTGTAAGGCAAGGCTCTGCGCATGGGCATTTTTTAGCAGATTTGACTGGAAATTTTCCAATTTTTGCGAGGCAAGGTGATTCGCAAGGCCCAGCAACAGAAGGCAAGGCTGTGTGCAAAAATAATTCGTTTTCACGCGCCCACCTATGCTTTCATTATTGAATTGTCTGAATATTATTGATTGATATAACGCTAATTGAGCACTGACTATCGGTAGTACTCTCCTACTATTATCGAATAGTAAATATTACGACTGACATGTTGACACATCCAGGTGAATTCTTGTTTCACACAACTAACAAACATACCTTGCACATCTGTGCGATGAGTGGTGACTGGGCGGCGATCTTCTCTCCGAGCTTGATAGCCTCTGGCACGACCTCAGACGCGGGGAACACTTTCGAAACGAGGCCGACCTGATTGAAATGGACATTTTTTTAAATTATATATTTATTAAATATATTATTTTCCAAAATTATGCTATCTGGCTGCAAAAACGCACTTCAGCAATTACATTTTTTGAAGTTATTTACACTATTTTCCCACAAAATAAGCTTAAAGGTACCACTAAGAAGAGAACAAAGTACGAAAATTAAAATCAGTCTTGAGACCTGCCAGACAAACAAATTGTTTTCAAATGGTGCCTATGAATGGATCTGATAGTGATCGACATAGCATTCCGGATATATTCAATCGATAGGCGTTAAAAGGCGTTCTCGCTAAGACGGCAAGCAAAGTGGCACAGTTGGTGAAAATCGTTTCTGTGTGCGCAAACTTCACAGGTGGAGTGCCTAGGGGTGGGATACACTTCAGCCAAAAAGTTAGACTCCAAAAGTGATCTTTGATCTCGCGAAAAATAAATTTGAGATTTTCATATCATGTTATATACCATTCGAAAGAGCCCAAAAAGTTATATTAGAATATGAATTTTCAAATGTTTTGGTCAAACCCAAAGCAAGTAATGCGCGAAAAACCAGATTTTTGGGACATTTTCAATCTTCAAAAAAATAAATCACCACTTTACAATAATCTCCGGGGAAATTCAATGTCGCTATCTTGTAGGAAATTTAATGTAGAATTTAATAAAAATATTCCGGGAAAAATCTATCTAGTCTAAACATCACTTTTAAAGCAAATGTATCGCCCGATCGAGCTTCGATCGAGCCATCAGGTTCGAATCCCACCCAAGGAGAAAATCTTTTGCTGATTTTTCGCGGGCTTACCAAAGCTGCCCGAGGCTTCCCTATGGGAAAATTGGCATTTTAAAGTATTTTTTGTCCATGTTTACCAGTTTTATTGACTTTATTACTTCTTGATTTCAATATCTCTCTGAATGTGTCAATGTGGTCAGAGATATGTGAATGAGAAGAGAAAATCGATGAGGTGCAGCGCAAAAGAATGAAGAAAGTCGTATGATGAGGTTATTAAGTAATAGTGACGACTCCGAAGAATACAATTTGAGCAATTGTAATGAATTTTTGAAAGGTGAAATGACAAGAGAAGGCGAAGAAGTTGATCTCGGTGAGGAAGAGAAGTTATCTGATAATGACAACGAGGAAAAGACTTTCGAGCTATTCATCGATCGTGACTACCATTGTTATCAATAGGGATGCACGGTATTTTGCTGCCGAATATCGGGAATCGCTAACTGATTTTTTTCAGTCAACTCGGGGATCATAGTTGAAAATTTGCCAAGGTAGAAAAATTCATGATGGTCCAAAACCAAATACTATATACCAGTATATCAACAGTGAGCTAACTTTTACTTTTCCGAATACCGTAACCCAAACTACCGTAATCTAGCCACTCTATCCTATAGTATTTTGTCGAAGTTCATGCGTGCATGATTTTGAATAGTAAAATATATAAATAAAATATCTTCAACGAGCTGAGCATGAATTTACAAAGAACCGAATTTTAAAATGAATCCAAAAATAAAGTCAGTTCATAATACACCACTGCATTCATGATCACTGTTACTAGGGTTACTGTAAGCAGAGTACGGTATTCAGGATCCACCAATACCTAACCTTTAAAATGCGAATTTGGAGTTAACTTCGCAACAATACTATAGGGCAGTTAAATTACGGTAGTTCGGTTACGATATCCAGAAAAAAAAGAGTTAACTCACTGTTGATATACTGCCATAAACTATTTGGTCTCGGACCATCATGAATTTTTCGACCATCGATTTTCTCTTCTCATTCACATGTCTATTTTTTGCTAAATAGCTCGAAAGAGTTTAGATACCCTTGAAACACGAAGAGAAGAAAGCGATATCAAATCAGCTATCAGAGGAAAATACAAAATCTCTAATCGAAAACCACATTTCTTTCGTCTTTATACTACTCATAATGGTCTCAATTTTAATATCCCAGGCTCACGCTTTCATTACAGGCATAATAGTTTCTTTCCTAGAGCAGCATGGCTTCTTGTACGATTACCATTAGTTCCCCTGAGTGAAAATTGATGTAATCTCCTTATTTCCCATAGTAATTCTATTTCGACAGTTCTTTGTTCACCAAAAACCGTTTACATCATTTCAACATGTTCGTCTCATTCACACATTTTAGCCGTTCTTTTCTGTACCGTGTTTTCTCGAAAACGCATATATATTATCATTTCCATTAAAGATAACTTCTCTTCTTCACCGAGATCAACTTCTTCGTCTTCTCTTGTCATTTCACCTTTCAAAAATTCATTACGATTGCTCAAATTGTATTCTTCGGAGTCGTCACTATTACTTAATAACCTCATCATACGACTTTCTTCATTCTTTTGCGCTGCACCTCATCGATTTTCTCTTCTCATTCACATATCTCTGACCACATTGACACATTCAGTGAGATATTGAAATCAAGAAGTAATAAAGTCAATAAAACTGGTAAACATGGACAAAAATACTTTAAAATGCCAATTTTCCCATAGGGAAACCTCGGACAGCTTTGGTAAGCCCGCGAAAAATCAACAAAAGATTTTGTCCTTGGGTGGGATTCGAACCTGATGGCTCGATCGGAGCTCGATCGGGCGATAAATTTGCTTTAAAAGTGATGTTTAGACTAGATAGATTTTTCCCGGAACATTTTTATTAAATTCTACATTAAATTTCCTACAAGATAGCGACATTGAATTTCCCCGGAGATTATTGTAAAGTGGTGATTTATTTTTTTGAAGATTGAAAATGTCCCAAAAATCTGGTTTTTCGCGCATTACTTGCTTTGGGTTGGACCAAAACATTTGAAAATTCATATTCTAATATAACTTTTTGGGCTCTTTCGAATGGTATATAACATGATATAAAAATCTCAAATTTATTTTTCGCGAGATCAAGGATCAAAGATCACTTTTGGAGTCCAACTTTTTGGCTGAAGTGTATCCCACCCCTAGGCACTCCACCTGTGAAGTTTGAGCACACAGAAACGATTTTCACCAACTGTGCCACTTTGCTTGCCGTTCCCTGCAATGTTACCGAGAACGCCTTTTAAGTGTTCACTTTTCTAATATCGCAATAAAAAAGCGACCCGGTGATTTTGCGCCACGGGCATAGCATATATCTCTTTGAAACACTGGTGGACCAATGTAAGGTAGGGTTTCATCATGAATCAAATTAATCGAAAAATAACGATTTTTTAAAATCGTCCCACATATTTCGAAAATCTACCTACTATATATTTTTTTTACAAAATCCTGTGAGGGTGCCGAAAATGTATGGTACTTTGCGGAACAACCTTTTTTTTGCAATTTAAGGGGTCCTGCCATTCATACATTGGCGCCAACATGAGGGTGCATCCCTGTAAAATTAGGGCTTTTCGAAAATTTGTGGAATGCCCCCAGTAAAAAATGACGTTTAGGTGCAATTTTTGGGTAGAAAAATGAGTGCCCCCTGTAAAATTCACCATTTTTCTTTCGAATGGCCCCTGTAGAATCTAGCTCCAGGTATCCCGCCCAACAACAAAGCCGGCACATTCTAGTTTCACTACAAATACTTCTGCACCACTCGAGATGAGTCAAGGGTTGCACTCCATCCCAAGCAAAAAAATGTAATTGCTATCGACATTGTCTACAGCAGATCAAATATCGGTTCACAAATCTCTGTCAGCAAGAGATCATGCCACGATAAAGAGACCGTTTTAGCTCTACTTAAAGGCACATCCCGATCATATTTGACACTCCGCTCTGACAATGCTCTCTCACATACACAGAAAGCGTGAGAGCATTACCAGCGTGGTGAGTATCAAATTAGCTCGGGATGCATAATACGTGGCGTCGATTTCATTGCCCCCACCCATAACAAAGCTCTACAAGATTATCGATTTTTCATTGTTACACGAAACATGTTTGACGTTTTCATAGTTTATTATACAGATTATTATTAATATTATGTTTTATTTAGAGTAGATGTTATTATTATTATTTTTGCTGCCAACAATGATTACTTACTTACAAAGGTGTTCAAAAGTCGCGAAAAGAAAAGAAAATCAGAGAAAACTCTCCTCGTTTTACATACTCTCTCGCCTCCTGTTTCTTTTCTTTTCGCGACTTGGACATAAATAACTACGTAAAAACAATTACAAGTGAAACAGATGATTTGCTCATAGACTGAATGTTTTCCCTCAATAGCTAAACTCCGCTCAATTTTTGTTTACCCGCATAATAAAGTATTATTATTATTATTGTATAATATACATTCGAAACGAAAAAGTGCAAAAATCTAGCTCTAATTGGGAATGGACGATAGCTATAGAGCGCACCGAATGTCCTGCATCGTTTGATGGCTTTAGGAATTTTACACTTTTTCACCTGTTCAGAATATAATAATAATGATAATAATAATAATATCTCATATTGTATCGTTATCACAGAGAAATTGCCCCTAATAATGCTTGCATGAAACGAAAATAATAATAACATTAATAATAATAAGATTAGGGTCGAGCAAGCGAACAAAAAATTGTTTCGAAATTTCTTTCAATTGTACACAATAACATGCGATAAATTCGTTTTGTTGATCTACCCTTAACAATCAATCAATAATTGACAAAATGACAGACACGATATGGCATAAGTTATGGTCTGACAGGCAGACAGACAAGACAACTGACAGACATATATAATGACAGAATGACAAACGGGGTCTAATGTATGGGTGATTTCATATGGGCCAGATAAACGAAGAGAATGGATGAGAGGGCCGATATCAAGAATATGACATCGAACCATCGATGGTAGAAGTTGAACTGCAAGTCGCCCAGTACCTCCGTTATGATCAACCTCAAAAGATCAAAGATCAAACTATAGTAAAATCAAATAGCCAAAGTTTAAAAGACACTCAAAGATCAAAGATCAAAGTTCAAACTACAAACCGATATTCGAGGGGCACATTCATTCGCATGAGCAGCACACTCGAGACGAAGTACATTCCCTGTAATGGGCGATTTCTTGAGACCAAACTACAGAATACACCCTATCAATCGATAAATCAATCGATAACCACCGTAACCCACCATAATCTGGGCGAGCAACAGTACGATCGTGTTCGAACTCTTGCTCGACGAGATAGCGTAGAAGAACTTGGTCAACGTTATCAGAAGGCCTCTGTAAGGATTGCATTACGATAAGTGAAGAATCAATCAATAATCAGGGATTACTGTAATTAAACAATCGATTACCTGATAGATGTGACTACAATCACGCCGACTAACAAGAATGAGATGTGCTGCGACCAGAAGCGAACCTGAAAAAGGTCAGAGATCAAAGATCAAACTTAGAAGATCAAAGATCAAAGTTAAGAGATCAAAGATCAAAGATCAATCCTACTCACATCAATATCGATTCCCATCCAGTGCACCGCAATCTCCATGCACTTCGTTACGGGATCCACCTTGCCCACTCTATCGAATACGATATTTACCTGAATATTGATTTATTGATCGATTGGTCCGGCGACTAAGGGATACTGTAGCTACATATATTGATTGATCAAAAGATTACAGTAATCTATGGACTACAGTAGATAATCGATAATCGATACCGTAGATATGAATATCTTCCAGATGCAATAGATTGAGAAGAAGTGACCGAGAACATTGAAGTACTTCCCCATCCACGTCTTCGAGTAATCGATTCGATCCTGAATATCGATTTTTAAATCTGCATATTGATTTTTTAGATCTGAATATTGAATACATCGAGGAATCCGCGGCGCATTTTTTTTTAAAAGTAGCTTCCCTCAACATTCTTCCAAATTCAACCTGTCACATCTATGTCTCACTACTGCCACATATCCCTACGGGGCTTCTCAGAACTGCTTGATCCTTAAATGCTGACCATTCAACTAATATTTCTGTACACACGCATGACACTTTCATAGTTAGAAAAAAATAAGCGTTTATAATGAATTTTTGAAAAATATTCTGCTCGTGAATTTTCGGGTGGATGGGTGCCAAAACCGGGTGGGGTTTATCGCCAGCGACAACGCCCCCCCCCCCCTACGTATGTTATGAATATTCTATCGATACCTTTATATTACCTTCACATCATAATCTCGAAAGGGGCTGAATTCAAAGATCAAAGATCAGTCCGGTACCTTCATATTTCGTAGTTCGACCACCTCGAGGAAGAGATGTCTGGATAGTTCCTCCAGGGGAGCGATCTCACTACGCAGTTGTCTCATGTGATCGTGGGTTGTGATCGATGTCACTGGAGAGGATACAGTACCCCAGAGACGATTCAGAAGACCCACGCTCTCATCCGCGCCTGAATCAGGAAATGAGGGTTACGGTATGACAAATCTGTGGAGGATACAGTGAAATTTGATCCTGAATCATACATTTTCGGCACCCTCGCCGTTTACTTTTATATAGTGGATCAATTCTCGAAATAGGGTGGGTTGATTCGCAAAATTCGCTTAAGAATCGTTATTTTTAGCTTCCTTTTTTAATCAAGTGGCCTAAAATGGGCCTTATAACACGCTATCTTAGAAAATCGACATAGGTGCGGTATCGACGAAAAATGGATTTTTCTGTTTTATGTATTATAATTACAGGCTCAATGAGTGAAGTTCACTGGCACTTGGAAATTCCTTCCAATTGAAAATTCGCTTCAGGAGGTGACCACACAACTATTTGGCGCCTTTTCCTAAAAGGTTTATTTTGAATCCAATCGATGCGGGAGTGGACGCAATCGACTCCTTAGCTAATTCTAAGAAACTATTGTCAAGGGGGAGTTTTTCGATCAACGGTCAACGAAGGCTGGAATTGTGAATTTTCGAAAAAAATTTCACATTTAATTAATTTTCACTATTTTGCTTCAACAACCCTACGTTTTTTTATTTGCTTAATCGCTTCTAAATATCATAATACAGCTTCAGTTTAAAAATCATAATTTTTTAAAAATACGATTACGGTGAATAAATCATTTTTATAATGAAGTCGTGAATTATGGTGTGGCACCTACAGTATCCCGAATCGATCAATTTAGAAATCTGGTAGTTTTAAACATATTTTACCCACGGCGGTTCAATGAAGAGAAATCCCTACATTTAACTTTGGCTTGAAGCCTCTTGCATTACGAAAAATCGGCAAAGTTGATTTGCACTGGGCGGGGTTCGAACATACGAGGTTCGGATAGATACGCAAAAGCTCTACCCACTAAGCCATATCGGCATGTCTCGCGAATCGTAAAACTCGATGATAGGTCTAATCAGAAGCGAGCGCCCAGATATACCGTAGTCAACTTTCGCGCTGGGAGAACCTAGATGTTTTAGTGCTTATCATCACTCAGTTTGCGGTACTTTCTTTCTCCGGCAAGAGCTTCTTAGTTACTATCGTTGAGCCGCCGTGTTACCGCTTTTCCTGACATGACTAACAAGGGAAGTATAGTGCGCCGGTCCCGGACTTCGGAATGGGACATATACCATTCGATAGGTATCCAAAATAGAAGACTCCCATATTAAGGATTTTGGCAACGTACCCCTGGGGAGAGAGTAATTTGCATATTTCTGACCGTCTTTTTTTCGCCCTACAATGAGATCCAGTCTCTGTGAGATCTAGAGCAAGCGGTGGTGGCCGGATGGATAAGAGGATTGTCTCTATATCTTTTGCTCGTGAGTTCGATTCCCACACAAGTTCAACTTCTTTTGCTATTTTTCTATCTATGAAAATCTTACAAAAATCATTTAAAAATCAATCAACAATATTTTGCATTATCATATGATAATGATAATAAAAATACAATTTATAATTTTTACAAAGAATAATGATTATGATTATAATTTATGATAGTTTCAAATGAAAATCGAATTCATTATTTTCAATTGTTGTTTTTTGTAACAATTTTCACGTACGTGGAGTGGACTGGCGGTCGTTAAAGATGGTGGCCTGCGAATACGTTCGTAAATATATTATAAAAGCGATGCATTCTTGCTAATAGCGCTCCTAACGCACTGGAAAAGTAAAAGTAAATTTACAATCCGTTATTCAATGCACACCTGACCTTCAAACATACTCCTTCAAATATTTCTTTAAAAATGTACCCGAATCCAGCGCTGCATAAATCCTCACAAGGATACATGTTATATACTATGAATCTTTACCGAGGACTCATCGATTTGAGATAATTGATTTTTATCGTTTGTTCATGAAAGATTATCGTAACCCCTAATTACTGCATACCGAGCGTTAGGAGCGCTATTATCAAGAATTAATCGTTTTCATAATGTATTTACGAAAATATTAGCAGGCCTCTATCTTGTACGACCGCCAGTCCACTCCACGTATGGGGAAAATGTTACAAAAAACAACAATTGGAAATAATTAATTCGATTTTCATTTTAAACTATCATAAATTAAAATCATATCAATATATTCAATATAATCACCATTATAGTCACAATTATTATAATCACCATTACATTATAAATTGTAATTTTCATGGTCATTTTCATATAGTAATGTAAAATATGTATTGTTGATTGATTTTTAAAATTATTTTTGTAAGATTTTCATACCTAGAAAAATAGCAAAAGAAGTTGAACTTGTGTGGGAATCGAACTCACGAGCAAAAGATATAGCGACAATCCTCTTATCCATCCGGCCACCACCGCTTGCTCTAGATCTCACAGAGACTGGATCTCATTGTAGGGCGAAAAAAAAGACAGTCAGAAATATGCAAATTACTCTGCCCCGAGGGGTACGTTGCCAAAATCCTTAATATGGGAGTCTTCTATTTTGGAGACCTATCGAATGGTATATGTCCCATTCCGAAGTCCGGGACCGGCGCACTATACTTCCCTTGTAAGGTATACGACAACTCCTCGTCTTCGGAGGGCATCCGTGCCCAGGTGCTGATGTCGATGAAAATTGACAATTTTCGTAAATTGATCACTATTTCGTTGTTTGTAATCCAATATCGATAAAAATTGTATTACTATACCATATTATCATCTATGCAAACATACTAAAAAATGAAGAGAATCGGTTGACTGCGAAGAAAGTTATTGTTGAAAAACCAAAATATTGTAGAATATTTGCCAGCACTGTACCGTGCAGGTGCACTCCGAAGACGAGGAGTAGTCGTATACCTTAGTCATGTCAGGAACAGCGATAAAATATGTTTAAAACTACCAGATTTCTAAATTGATCGATTCGGGATACTGTAGGTGCCACACCATAATTCACGACATCATTATAAAAATGATTTATTCACCGTAATCGTATTTTTAAAAAATTATGATTTTTAAACTGAAGCTGTGTTATGATATTTAGAAGCGATTAAGCAAATAAAAAAACGTAGGGTTGTTGAAGCAAAATAGTGAAAATTAATTAAATGTGAAATTTTTTTCGAAAATTCAAAATTCCAGCCTTCGTTGACCGTTGATCGAAAAACTCCCCCTTGACAATAGTTTCTTAGAATTAGCTAAGGAGTCGATCGCGTCCACTCCCGCATCGATTGGATTCAAAATAAACCTTTTAGGAAAAGGCGCCAAATCGTTGTGTGGTCACCTCCTGAAGCGAATTTTCAATTGGAAGGAATTTCCAAGTGCCAGTGAACTTTACTCATTGAGCCTGTAATTATCATACATAAAACAGAAAAATCTATTTTTCATCGATACCAAAAAATATCCGAGTTGTTGAATTCTCTCAGATAATGTTTTTTATATAGTGGGTCAACTCTCGCATTGCGAGGGTTTGAAAATGTATGATCCTGAATCAGGGAAGAAAAGAATTACGGTATACTGTAAGTACTGATCTTTGATCTCTCTCATAACATCAAATTCAGATACAAAATAGCTCGGCATACAAAGTCTAACTATTTCACATCTACCACTCACTAATGTAGCCCAACGACACAACCCTGTTTCCACTAAACAAACTGCCGTACCTCACTATACCGCAGAATTCCACCGTACCTCCACTGTTCACACTATCCCACTATAATATCATAGTACCGTACTCTAGATTCCTACCGTACCTCTACCGTACTCTAGCTTCCTACAGTACCTCTACAATACTCTAGATTCCTACCGTACCTCTACCGTAATCTAGATTCCTACCGTACCTCTACTGTACTCCAGCTTCCTACCGTACCTCTACTGAAGGCCGACATAGAGACATCCCTCTCGTGCTGTGCCAGTCTTCGCTTCTTCGAAACGATCATCTCCATCGTCTGCACCAACTTCTTCTCCATTTGAAGAATCGACGTCTGATCTACCTGCAAGCAATCGATCAATAATGTTGGATGAAAGATCAAAGATCAATCCCGATCGTGATATTCAAAGCAAAGCAAACAATAAACCCGCCGCTTCTAGAATATCATCAAATCGGGGGAGGACCCGGTAGATTAGCGTAGCACCCTCTCTATGACATACATTAACTTCAAACAGTGATAATACATCCAGCTTTCCCCGTAAGATTATATGGGCATTAAGGGAACGATTGTTGTTGGTTCCACCATGCTGATGAGCTTCACCTTGGTGTCCTTGGATAGCTCTTACTAATTCTGGTAGTTCTTGGTGTGGTGTGGTTTCCGTTATATCCGCGTTTTGACGGTGACGAAGTTATAATAACGACAAAATAACGACCCATCTCTCAGGGGGTCCCTATTGCATCGCTACATTTGCCTTACGTACCTAGGCCGTAACCTCCGCCGTAACGACGGAGACGCGGCGGAGGGGGTTACGGCGTAGGCACGTAAGGCAAAAGTAGCGATGCATATAACGCGGAAGTACCGCAGTATCATGGTTATTGGCGCCGATCATTCCCACGACGGTTGCTCTCTCATCCATTTTTACCCCGAGCTAATTGTTCTCTCCGTTCTGGCAACACTCTCGTAAACAAAGAGTGCGAGACAGAGAGTGTGGCCAGAGCGGTGAGTGCCAACTTACAAGCTTTTCCTATTATACTCAATTCCCATTACCTTCCTCATGAAGATGGACATGCACGTGTAGGGCGCGTTGACCGCACCGAAACCGGAGAGTACCGCCATTACCGTAACCCCGAAGACGCCGATCCGCGAAATGGCTTGCTCGATCGTGAAGATGCCTAAATCAAGGATACGGATGGAGATTCACAGTATACACTAGCGCACAAAAAGACAACACATTCAGGTTTTTCGATGCAAATTTTTGTCCCAAATGAGATATATTCTCGTATTATTTTCCATTGGAATCAACAACCAATATTATCATGTTTAATAAATCATAGATCTTGTCAGCTATATATACAGTATACCGTGTTTGGGCGATAGGATGGGAAAGGGATCGCCGAGTTTCCAGAAGAAGTAGATGTACACCAGCCAGAGGACGACTGTCAGAGGGAACACCAGGTTCTGCTTCACTGAAATGATGCAACCTTCGCATTTATGTTTATTTAATTATATTTATATTTATTTGATTATATTTATATTAATTGATTTATATTCATTTTTGTATTTATTGTCACTCGCATCTACTCATACACCAATGTAAAGATGTAGGAGAAAGTGCTTTGGGGCGGAATTTCGACTCCGAGCACATAAATTTTATTAAAGGTAGAGTCCCTTGAATATGTTTTATTTATTTTTCGATTTTTATTCAAAGATCAAAGATCAAAAATAGATTGTCATGATTGTGGGTGATTCTTGCTCTCCGTACTCGACTTAGAATAAATAGCTACATTTCCAGAATATCGATACACTCGCGTTGAGAGGGGAGCTCGGATATCTCATTATGAGATTCTCATAGAACAAAACTCCTCATTCTATCATACGCCATACTGTAATCAACAGTTACCGTAATCAATCGATAATCAATAGCTACCGTAATCAATCGATAATCACTAGCTGCCGTAATCAATCGATAATCAATAGTTACCATAATCAATCGATAATCAATAGTTACCGTAATCGATCGATAACCTGTTTATCGATTGATTGGGACGAACCAAATGATATGGAGCTGAGCAGAGTGTAGGCGACATAGAGTGGAAGAGCGACGATGAGAGTGAAGAGGATACTGTACAGTCCGAGTCGCCAGTACAGTAGACGAGATCTGGAATACGGTAATCGATAATGTATTATGTAATCGATAAAAACTAATATAAAATACTGTTCATAGAATTCAGGCTATGTTATCAGTACACTAAATACTCCTTCAAACTAATAAACATGTGCGAGACACGGATTCAACTGGGCAGATTGAGGAAAAACCGTTAAAAGAATAAGTCTTAAACTAATTTTAAAATAAATCAATAATCAATTGTGACACTCTAGAACTGTAGACAAAGATTGGACACGGTAATCGATAATATTCATAATCGATAAAAACTGTTACAAAAGACTTTGTTCATAGTCTTCATAGACAGTGAATAGTGGTTTGAGAAACTCATCGAATCAGTGGATTTAACACTATTTCAAACTAATAAACATGTGCAAGACACGGATTCAACTGGGCAGATTGAGGAAATCACTTGCTTTCGCCGTTCAAAATAGAATAAATTTAAACTAAATTAAAAACAAATCAATAATCGATAGTGAGTCGCTAGTACGGTAGACAAGGACTGTGATAATTTAATCGATATTCATAACCAATTAATCAATACAACATTTCCCAATTACTTTTTTGGTGACAAAC
The DNA here is from genome assembly GCA_943737045.1 of Parapristionchus giblindavisi. NCBI lineage: Eukaryota > Metazoa > Nematoda > Chromadorea > Rhabditida > Diplogasteridae > Parapristionchus > Parapristionchus giblindavisi. Next base: position 115,965 of record CALSFV010000316.1, on the reverse strand, counting down.
GCACAACAATATTACAAAATTCCTCTTGAAACTATCAAACATGTCTAAAAACCATCCATCTGGTCATATTGACCAATCCACGCTCGCATCGTCGAAAAGAGGGAAATAGATCAATAAAAAAAGAAAAAAATATGGCCTACCCTGGTTCGAGAATGGCGAGGATTTCGAAGATGATCAACTCGAACATGACACAAGAGAGGGCGAATGTGATAGAGAATAACAATTGGACGATACGATTGTGCACCTGGAAAAATCAATCGATAAACGCAAGAGTCAATCGATAATTTGCTATAAATTAACCAATAAATTAAAGCGTACTATCCAGAAACAGTATCACGTTCTCGACATTTGGCAACAAAATCCTTAATCTTACTATGTATATCTCATTACACATTGGACACCCAGATCTTCGATACAGTATACCTCAGAAAACCCTGACTACAGTATACCTCAGACATCCTCGGATACAGTATACCTCAGATAATCTCGGATACAGTATCCCTCGGATAACCCTGGATACAGTATACCTCATAGTTCCTGAAGAGTTGTTTCATGAAGAAGAGCCATCCACAGATGAAAAACAGAGCGACGGAGATGAGAACGATGATGACATCTTGAGATATCACCCCATCCATCATTCTGCATTCAATCAATAATCACGGAATCAATCAATAATCGAAGAAAATAATCGATAATGAAAAACATATTGAATACTCGATCAATAGCCGAGTATCCAATAATCTAGCCGATTCATAGAACAATCAATAACCTATATTGGTACTCTACCGTAATCACCATCCGATCAATCAATATTCACGTTTCCACTCGAAATGCAAACCCCGCGTTACCATATCCCCTTTCAGATAGCACGCACGTTCATAACATGTATTTGAATCGACAACACTCGGTTAAATAATCAATATTTATCTCAACTACCGTACTAACAATAATTTACATGCACGAGAGCGAAAAGGACCTGTAAACGTGGAAAACTATGTGGCAGATATCATGGGGAAACATAAAGTAGATCTTGAACAGTTTGTAGAACTAATCAATCGATAAATGAGTGGAACTAATCAATCGATAAGTGGGCGGAGTCTCTACTCTCCCTTCCAAGCGGGCTTTCTCTTCTCAGCAAAGGCAGTCATGCCCTCCTTTCTGTCCTTGGTCGCAAACGTGGCATGGAATAGACGACGCTCAATGTTGAGACCCTCGTGAAGGGTTGTCTCGTATGCGCGGTTCACTGCTTCCTGAGAAGATATTATTGATTTATTACCTGATTATTGATTATTTTCAAATGAAATGAAATCAGCAAATCATTTATTCATACGTAACAATGGACAATTGTTGCATATTGTATGTAAAAGAGGGATTGTTTCATGCTTTCACTTTTGAATTATCCGATGATTATTGATTAAAAGCTAACTGAGCGCTGACCATCGGTAGTAATCTCTGACGATTACAGATTAGCAAATATTACGATTCGAAAGTTGACATATCCCGGATTCTGGTTTCACAAAACTAACAAATATACCTTGCACATCTGGGCGATGAGAGGTGACTGGGCGGCGATCTTCTCTCCCAGCTTGATGGCCTCTGGCACGACCTCAGCCGCGGGGAACACCTTCGAGACTAGGCCGACCTGATTGAAATTAACATTTTTAAAAATTATATATTTATTAAATATATTATTTTCATAACTTCTGTGATCTGACTGCCAACGAACACCTCGCTAAATATAATTTCTTTGGAAGTTACTAACACTATTTCCCTCAAAATACTCAAATGAGGAGCGACCCCTAAGAAAAAACAAAGCTCGAAAATTAAAAACAGTCTGCAGACCTGCCAGACATACGAAAAAATTAAATGGTGCCCATGAATGAATCTGATAGCAATCGACACATCATTCCAGACATATTCAATCGATAATAATTTCAATCTACCGGAAGTAAGCACCACAATAGTTTCAAACTAGTTCTAAATGTTCACTTCTCTCATTTCTCAATAAAAAATTACCCGGTGATTTTGCGTCACGGCCATAGCACATATCTCTTTGAAACAATGATGATCCAATTTAAGTTGCGTATCTTAACTACAATTTCATCGAAAACAGATCCGCTATATAAAAATACTGTGAGGGAACCGAAAATATATGGTGTAGCCAGTAGAGGTCCCAAAACGCACTAAAGGGGTCAAGTTTTTGATACATTTTTGTGGAAAATTTTAATCGCATTTTTTGGAATTTAATGGGTCCTGCAATATCCTAGATTCGCGGTTCAAAGGGCCCGAAAAATTTCCGAAGCAAACCATTCATCCTCCGCTCCCTGTCTACAATTTCTCTCAATTTTGCAATACAAAATGACCCGGTGATTTCACGTCTCGCTACCATAACATTAGTCCCTAAATCCTTAGGGACAGTGATACGTAAAGGAATGAATATGAAACGACAAAATGCACCTACCTCTTTGGCCTCCTTGGCTCCCATTCTCTCGCCCGTCAGACACATCTCCATCGCCACAGACTTGCCGGCGCTGCGAGCCCAACGCTGTGTGCCGCCGGCGCCTGATCAATCGATAATTTATAAAAATATTAAATTAATATTATGAATAGATGTACAAGAATAAATATACATGCACTTTAACTATACTATACACAGTATCTAATTGATCTATGAACAATCAATCGATAGTCCAGAAGGGTAGGCTCGGCCATGCGACAACAAAGACGGCCCATTCTAGTTTCAGCACAAATACTTTTGCGCCACTCGAGATGAGTCGAGGCTAACAACCACTTAGACGCTAAAAAAATGTAATGGCTATGGACATTGTCTACAGCAGATCAAATATCTGTTCACAAATCTCTGCGAGGGAGAGATCATACCCGTTTTAGCTCTCCTTAAAGGCACGCGCCTTGCTAATTTAACAATCTCCGCTCTGGTAACGCTCTCTCGCATACACAGAAAACGAGAGAGCATTACCAGATCGGAGAGTATCAAAATAGCTCGGGGTGTGCCTATAACCTCCCTCCACTTACCAGGAATGGTGCCGATATTGATTTCGGGCTGGCCAAACTGGGCCTTGTCACCGGCGTAGATGATATCGCACATCATCGCCAGCTCGCAGCCACCACCTATAATGAATGCATGATATATCAAAACATACATTTTCGAGCACCCACATTGTGGGTACAGGTCAATTTATGAATTGATCTGCGTATAAAAAACGGGCCACTTTATCACATATTTCGCCAAAATAAGCGAAAAATAAGCAATTTTACGGGTCAGTTTATAATCGGGCTAGTTTATCACAATTACGGGTCAGAATATAGTTCAGAAAATGTGAGTTGAACAAAAATGTATGTATCAAAATCAATCAATCAATCAATCAATCAATCAGGTTCACACCGTGGTGTGCTGGGATATGGTAGTTAGCCATTGGGAGTAGGGATATATCATGATATTACCAGTAATAATTTCCTAAAATAGCACATAGATCTTTTTTTTTATTTGCGACACATATATTCATTATCCATTTAACAATAACGCGTAAATCAATAACGCAGAACAATAATAATATATTTTTAACATGTGTCAGCAGTCGCAAATGTAACACCGCATATACATTCGGAAACTATCCTGAAGGAAAAAACGAAAATCCGGGTGACGTCGAGTCTTATACGAGAATATTGAAACACGCTATCACCAAGAAGCGACAACAGTACTTGCGCATGGCGACTAACCAATGTAAAATAACAATAATATCCTTCGTTTGGTTCAATTAATAATAATAATAATAATAATAATAATAATAATAATTATTATTATTACTATTATTTATTCCTTCAATTGAAAGTATCGGGGATCAGTTTGATTGGATGGGACGTTTTTTGAAGGAAGTCCATCGCCAAGGCTAATCGGTGAGACTTGTAGCATAGCCACACAAAAAGAGCTTAGATTTCATAAATTTATATAATAATAATAATAATGTTAGCCATACCTAGAACGAATCCGTTGACAGCAGCGATGACGGGTTTCTTGATGCTCGATAGCGCAGTCCATTCCTCGAGGAAACGACCAGAGATGGTCTGAGCGAAGGGAACATCGATCATCTCCTTGATATCAGCTCCCGCTACGAATGAGAGATTACTGTAGACTTGTTATTGATTGGCGTGAGAATTTATCGATTGATTAGGTTATTAACTTTATAGATTATTGAAAATATCGATTATTCATTGTTTATTATCGATTATTAATTATTGATTGATAAAGTAATTAATACGAATGATAAATGAATGATTGATAAAATAATTAATACATATCACCCTATTACCATATATATTTGATGGAATAAAGAATAAATAAATAAAAAAGTACCGGCGAATGCTCTTTCGGATCCGGTGATAACGATGGCTCCGATGGATTTGTCGTCGTCGAGTTTCGTCAGAACATCATTGAGCTGAGAAAAGGGAAAAGGGGATATATTTTGCATTTAATAGGAAAGCGACACTGCGTGATGATTTTTAATACTGTTTTATTTGCCCATCCCGTCAACCATATTCTAGAATTTACACCCAGACGCCGTATGTACGAACGTTGATAAACGGTTTGTTGATAAAAGTGACGTCACAAGCGTGGACGGAGGCCGTTTGCCAAAGATCCTACGCTTCTGACGTCACGTTTTTCAACGCCCATTCATCAGAGGTGCAGATTGGTTCAGAGTGTGTTCGGAGTGTGGCGCAAGGTCAATCATATTGATAAGAAAATTAAGAACGATAACAACTACCCGTGGTAAACAACTCTGTATTACAGCACATACAAGTATCGATTGTCATAGAGATATTGGAATAATACAAAAATCAAACAAGCAAGATTTTAAAAAAATAAGCGAATTGAAATGTATAGAAAAGAAACCTCAGTCATGAGCTGTTTGCAAAGGGCGTTGAGAGCTTTAGGGCGGTTGAGAGAGACGAGAGCGACGTTCTTTTTCTCTCCGACGATCTCGAACTTGATCATCTCAGGGGCTGAACACTATTGCATAAATAACATGCGAATAAAGATAAAGTACCTGCAGCGAAAGAGCGACAGGATACCTGCGCTACGACGCGAACGGGACCGGCGAGAGAGGCGAGCTTGAACATCTCCTTAATGCTGGTGACCGTTATAAAATAATAAGTCAAATTAAAAAAGGTAAATAACAACAAAATTACAATTAGTTTGAAATTGCGAATTCTCAGGTGTTTGAATCCTTGCATGATCCCAGTAAAATTCGTGCAATTAGTGGCATGATCATGCAGGGAATATACTCGAATCATGCATGGATTATCCATGATCATGCATGGATTCTGTCATTCCATGCATGATCACGGAAAATTCGTGCATGATCACGGAAGATCCATGCATGATCACGAACGATGGATATTCCATGCATGATCATGCATGGAATGTCGAATCATGCATGATTATACTTGTATTCGTGATCATGCAAGGATTTCAACACCAGAGTTAGCGATCCAACTGTACATCCGTGAGTTGCTCTAAGCCGCGTTTTAGAATGACAGCGTGTGCTGGTAAACTGAGAAAGTTTTTTGTTAGTTTATTAAATACAATATGTTTAGTCGAATTGTGGGTTTTTACTATTTTTAAATAGAGAATTAGCAGAAAAATCGGAAAATCACATAAAAGAAATGACATTTCACTGTTCTAAACCTTCATAGGCGGAAATATTTGGTATACTTCCGTTGTTTACTAATTTCCAAAGTGCGCGAGTTCAAACCGCACACACCCGGTTGTCATCATGAACTTTCTGTGGTTTTCGTTTACTTTATTTTGAACATTGTTATTTTTGTTAGATTGCTATATTATTCCGTTTAGCCGGTTCAGCCATGGTCAATATCAATGTGAAATGGGGAAAGGAGAAACTGAGCGTTGATGTCGACCAGAGCGAGTCTCCTCTCGTCTTCAAATCTCAGTTGTTCGCACTTACTGGCGTCGCTCCCGATCGTCAGAAGGTCGTTATCAAGGTCAGGGGAAGATATTTTTGTTCTTTGAAGTAATAATGACAACATTTCTTGTCTGATATCATTTTGTTTATAAAATATTGAATTTTCGAAGGCGCTGCTTGAAACAATGACGTAGCATAGATTGTTATTACTGCAACTCGGTTCTGCTGCTTCAACTTTATATTTTCCTACTATTATTGAAATAGAGAAGGCTCTCCAAAGTAACTAAATTTAATTATTGTATAATTATAAATAAATTAAATAACTTTAAAGGGTCGCACTCTCGGCGATGATGACTGGAAAGGAGTCACTCTATCGGAGGGAATGCTCATAATGATGATGGGAAGTGCCTCGGAGATCCCTCAAGCACCCGTGGCTGCTAATGGATCTGATGATGGTGAGGTTTCATTTAGAGTTTCTATTTCGTCACTGAAGCATGAATTCAACTGTATCCATGAACGGCGTCACGCCGTTTGCCCAAAAACGAGAAGTCACAAACGCATGATGATGTGTTTGCCAAAAATCCTCAGCCTACGCTTGTAACGTCACGTTTGTCGGCAAACGGTTTGCTATCATCCCCATGTCTTCATGTTAGACTTTAAGGGGCTATACAATTGTTTAATTTATTTTATTAATTAATTTAATTATTAAAATCTCATGACGTCGAACATTATTTATATTCTAGCAATGGATACGTCCGAGAAGAAGCCGGCCAAGCTCCCTGCGGGACTCCGAAATCTCGGCAACACTTGCTACATGAACTCTGTCGTTCAGAGCTTCCGAGTCAGTTTTGTGGTTCTACTTTTACTAAAGTAAAATATAATTCATGTGACAAACATTAAACCAGTAACGATTAGCGACGTTAAATTAGCCGAAATTGTTAGATTTGGGATTTTCTTTTGAAATTCTTGTTCGTGAATCCTCTCTCCTCCAACAGGCGTTAACCAAAGATCTGTTGCTGGATGGAGGTCAAAGACACCCCGACATAATTTTATAAATAATTTAAGTTAATGTTCTATTGATACCAAGGTGAAATCGTGAAACAGCATAATTTTAATTAAAAATTAAAAAAAAGGTACACCCCGAGCTATTTTGTAACTGTCCGCTCTGGTTGCAATCTCTCGCTTTCTTTGTGTACGAGTGAGTGTTGCCAGAGCGGAGAGTAAAATTAGGGTGTGTCTTTAGCAAATTCAGTGATGATTATTATGATTATTTCAGTCACTGGATGTTATCCGTGACGCAGTTGCCAAGTACCAGCCACCAGCCAACGGATCTGGTCCCGCAGTTAGGGTTACTCAATCGGTAAAGAGGTTGGTTCTACCTATTACTGATTTATTTAAATATTAATTAAAATGTTTTTCTCTCGTAATTATGTTGATAAAAGTGGATAATTTTTAATTATCCATCTTTCTTTCCCTTGTCAGGAATATGTTTATGAATATATGTTTGATGGAATAAATATTCAATAATTTTTTTTGTGCATTGCATGATTTTGTTCTGATGTTATGCAATTGTTGTAATTGAAAATATTTTTAAAAATATTTTTAAAAAAAATATTTCAGCACCTTTGATGAGCTGCAACGCCCTACTCGTGGAAGTACAACCGATGACGCGGTCCTGCCAATCTCCCTGATGCAGGTATACTGTAGGAGTTGGTTATTATTGATTGATTTTGACGATGTATTGCATACGTTTGCAACAATCGGAAAAATCTGTATTTCTGGCCGCAAAACTACCTATGGCGAACCAGCGGGTTTCGCGTTGCAGACTCGGCTGATTAAATGTGGTCTTTCTCCCATTTGTTTCTCTGAGCTTCGCTAGTTACAATGAAACAAAAATAATGAGCTTCTTATGATATATATACTTCCATAAATCAATGACTTGCGATTATTGATTGTACTCCTGTATTTATAAATCGATATTATTGATTGATTATCCCTTATAGACGCTCCATTCGGTCTTCCCCCAGTTCGCATCTCGATCGCCTCAGGGACAATTGATGCAACAGGATGCGAACGAGTGTTTCACCGAGGTGCAGAGACACATTCTCGATGGACTCAAGGGCATCGAGGTAAGAATATATTTAAATATATTTTATTTTATTTTAATTCTTTAAAAAAATAATGGCAACGGCAAACTTCTTTTGTCGGATGCGATTCTAACAATAAGCCGAAGAAATCTTTGACGTGTGTGCCTGTTGATTGATGGATAATTAAATATATTTATCAATATATAAATATATTAGTGCTAGACGTAGCGGCCGAAACACCATAAGGCACATCGCTAGTTAGCTTATTTAATCAAAAAATTTATATTTGCATGCATACTTATTCTTGTACATTTATTACTAATATTAATTTAATTTCAGGGATCGACAAAGACATCGGATTTCTTCCGTGGATCATTCGCCGTGACCCTCAAGAACACTGAGAGCGAGGAGGAGGCTGTGCAGAAGACCAAGGAGGAGTTCTATCAGGTGCATAATTATGTTAATTAAGTTATTTAATTAAGTTAATAGTGTTAATTGCATAATTAATTGTCTTGGTATTTATTCCTCTTCCTCAAACCAATATCTATGAAATTTCTGTGCAATGCTAACGGAAATGAGTAGCAATCACATTTTTTACAACAAGAAATAGTTCTGCCGTTGATTTAATTCAATTCATATATTATATCAGTCTTGTAGTCTGATGATTAATAACGCGATTAGCATCTTGCATGGGCATAGACCACCATAACAACCCCCGTAACTCTTCTCACTTCATCTCGCCATCGTAGTGGTGTTTGCGAAAAAAAAAATAATATACTAAAGGTCGTACATATACCGATTATCATGGATGAATTGCCATATGCTTCAATATCACTTTTATGAGACACGAAACAGCCACGTACATTTCAAGTTGCAAGAAATCCCCTCTCGGTGCCCATGTATGATGCAGATTTCTTGATAACACTTCTCACTTCATCTAGCCCTAGTATATGAGTTAGGCCGTTATCGGAAGTAGCGCCAATTTAATTAATTATGCAATTAGCTCATTGAATTTGAATTTGGCTATTTTGTTCAAAACTCTCTTTGGTTAGAATAGTCTCTCGCCTCCTTTTCGTTTTATTTCGTTTCTTTTCGTAACTTTTGTACGTCACATAATTAATTAACTGAATAATTGAATAATTATTTATAATTAAGCTAATTAATTAATTAATTAATTAATATTCCAGCTCTCGTGTTTCCTCTCTCAAGACGTGAAGTACATCCAGACGGGAATCAAGGAGAAGTTGTCGGAGGAAATTGAGAAGCAGTCGCCAGTGGTCGGAAGGGACTGCAAGTACTCCAAGAAGGTACGCTAGGAGAGGGGTACTGTGGGATTATTGATTGATTGGTGAACAATGTACGGTAGGACGGAGTTACTGTAGGGGGTATTGATTGTTTGACTGAGGGGAAGCATACATTTTCGGTGCTCTAGCCGTTTATTTTTATATAGTGGGTCAATTCGATTTTGACTCAATCTTCGCACAGCGAGGGTATGAAAATGTATGAGGGGAAGAAGATACTGTAAGGGGAGGTTGGTAGTGCAGGTATTTTTCATCGGAGAAGTAATGTAGGTACGAATTGATTGTGTAGGGCCATGTCATAAATTGTGTATTACATAGAGTAGTTCATAGTGCTTTTTCTCCCTCAATCCTAATCGGTGATCATCGTAGAGATTACGGTATTCAATTCGATCAATAATATTTTTTCTCTAACCGATTACTGTATTCAGGCTCTCATCGATCGTCTGCCCGCCTATCTCTCCATCCAGATGGTTCGATTCTTCTTCAAGCAGAGTGCCGCTGTACGTTGCCTGAACTTTATATTTTTCTATATTTATTAGTATTTATATTTATTCTTTATTTACATTTATATTTGCCTGCCCTTTACTTGTCCCGATAAGTCTGCAGACAGTGCTTATAATAATAGTAATATTTATGTGTTTTCGAGAAAACACGACACAGAAAACAACCAGTTAAATAGAATGAATGAATCGAGAAGATCGAGATGGTTGTCGGTTAACCAATCACTGTCGCTGGCATTGCATAGAGTTTAGAGGTAGACTTGGTGGTTCCATGTTACTTATCATGCATATACACGTGCACTTTGTTGTATCAAATGCTCGATTTCTTGTGTGTAACCTAATCAGTTCTAATTATTTAATTAATTCTGTGATTAGTCAAATCAAGTCCCGTAGTCTTGAAGATCTATTTTGGATATATCAGTGTAGCTTGTAATATTATTATTACAGGTGAACGCGAAGATTCTGAAGGACGTCAAGTTCCCGCTGACCCTCGATCTCTTCGATATGTGCACTCCCGAGCTGCAGGAGAAGCTGAGAGGCAACAGGGATGCATTCAAGGTATTATAGATTAGAGATCAAAAATCAATGTGGGTTTGATGCTCGTTGAATCATTCTTTTTCGTGCACGAAATTAGCGTCTCCGTACGATGCACTTGTCATAATGATAATAGTAATAGCAATAATAATAATAATTTTAATTATAAGCTATTCATTCCTTAAATTGGTATAATGTTCGCGAGGGTGACCGAGACGTTAAAAAAAAATTTTTAATGGCGAAAGTGAGTTGTATGAGGTACGTGAGACGCGCATTCATCGGGTCAAATGCTGAATTACTACCCTTTATTTATTTTATTTATTCTCTCAATTACAGACTATGGAGGACGCTAAGATTGAGCGCATGCGTGCAGCCAAGCTCGAGGGAAAGGATGTCAAGGTTTGCATATTATTGATTGAGTGAGTATTGATTTGTTATTGATTTATTGATTTCAGAAGGCGGAGACAGAGGAGGTTGAGAAGGAAGAGAACGTCCTTCCCTTCTCATTCGAAGACGATCCCGGCAGCAACAACTCGGGATTCTACGAGCTCCAGGTACCGTACATTAATATTACCGTATCCCCGATGTACCGTAATCCTCCTTGTCCTATCGTACCGTAGTAACTTAGTTTAACATGGCACACTGTATCCTGTACCATACGTCCTGGGTTCGAAGAGGCTTTTAAAATTAAAATATTCTGGTTTTTAACCATAATCCTGTCCTATTTGTTCTATCTACCGTATTCTCCCTCCTTCCTTACCTTATCCTCCCTCCTTCCTTACCGTACCCTCCCTCCTTCCTTACCGTACCCTCTCTCCTTCCTTACCGTAATCTCTCCTTCCCTTACCGTACCCTCCCTGCATTGCAGGCCGTCATCACGCACAAGGGCCGCTCGTCCGACTCTGGCCATTACGTGGCTTGGGTGCGCATCAAGGGCGACGAATGGGCAATGTGCGACGACGATGAGGTGCACGCGGTCAACTCGGAACATGTACGGTAGCACCACCGGGGAGAATCGACAACTGACTTTTTTTTAAATCTGGTAGTTGATGACATCAATCAAATCATGCATTGGAAAATATAAAACTATAAGTATTTGGTGATTATAAGTATAATCGTATAAGTATAGTATATTCTGTAAATATTTGAGGGCTTTCGGATTGATTACGGTGCCTCTAGCTATCATGAACTGATTTTAATTTTTCGCTTAATTGTCATTATTTTTCAGATCCTGAAGCTGTCGGGAGGTGGAGACTGGCATTGCGCGTACGTCCTCGTGTACGGACCTCGTAAGGCCTACAAGGTGGACGCGCTCCCGGCTCTGCCGGTTCCCGACGAGAACATGCAATCGACTACGGTATCTCAGTAATCGATATCGATCGATTCCCCTCTGACTTTGTCCCCGACACCCTGTTTGTTTCATTGCCTTCCACTATACAATCAATCAATCGATCACTTTCTTTGTGTCCCGTTCCCAGTGAATGTGCTAACTTATCGATAATTATTTGTATCCTTTTGAAAACAATGATTATGTGTAATCTTTTTACCTCGGCCCAAACCGTTTTCTCGTTCTGCATGCAGAGATCCTACACTATAATATGCGCATTTGTCGTTGATCATAATGATTTATCGATTTATCGATTGTGAAAGGGATAAAGTGTGTTCATATATATTGATTGATTGAGATCTATTGATTGACGGGTTGTTATCCGTAAACACGGTAAGATATATCTAATGAAGTGACTAGGATGGGTTGGGACATCCAGCGGCTTGTATTGCACTTCTATGTGATACTGTCTGTCATCATTTGATTCTCAATCTAGCCCTTATTATTGTTAGCACCCCTCAATGTCTGCTCTCGTGAAACGCGGTGTGAGGGGAGCACCTCATGGATTAGGGTTTCGAGTTATCTATAATGCAGGGGGCTGCTCACGTTGCTTAATTCCAGACGGCTTGTGCGATTATATATATTGTCTATTCTACCCCACCCCCTCCCGCACCATGGTAGTGATTATCGATCAATACATCAGCCCTCGATTACAGTATGACGGAAGTACTGTCCGCCTCTTCCGTTGGAGACCACAACCATCATCATGAGGGACATGTGGACGATGATCACGAAGGTCCTCCAGCTGGTTGGTGGAACAACGCGGAGAAGCGATGGTGGCATCCACTCGCGATACGATACCTGAATATGGGACCGATGCCGAAGTGAGGAGGATTACTGTATTTATGTTCTCGTGTGATCTTTGATCTTAGATCGGATACGGTTGATCACATAGAATAATGGTTTCTGTAGTAATAATAATAAGTATTTATGTGAAATTTATGATTAATGATAATTAGACAAGGAAAATTATACTAAAAAACGTGCGAAGTATGGCTTGTAGTATAGACTTTGCCCAGTACTACATATTGGTTAATGGTAATTATGGTGTAATGCGATTACGGTGGACGGTGCCCATTTCAGACACGTCGCCTTTGTGATGGACGGCAATCGTCGGTACGCTCGATCGAACGCACTGGGTAGTGTGGTCAAGGGACACGAGCATGGCTTCACTCAGCTGACCAAGGTGAGTGCGGTGGTGTGGCCGACGAATCCTAGTTGATCATGCTTGTTGATTTTGACCAGTTTCTAAAGTGGTTTGGTGTGGTCGACGTTTCCTAGCCACCCCACCATCATCATGTTTTCTATGTGAAATGACAATTAGTATTTGGCAGATACTGGAGTGGTGCTCGGACCTTGGTGTGACGGAGGTTACGGTATACGCCTTCTCCATCGAGAACTTCAAACGGAGTAAGGACGAGGTGGATGGATTGATGAGACTGGCTGAGGAGAAGTTCAAATTGCTTCTTAAGGAAAAGTTAGTGGATAACTTTCATTACTTTCAATCATATTTCGAATAGCTCGGTTACAGATTTGCAAAATATGTTATGCTTTTCACAAAAAATACAAAATGCGGACCTATATTTTCCATTATCGAAAAAAAGTCTGATGTAGCCATACAGCGTTTCGAGAGCGGTATGTCAGAGAAAAGAATAGAGCGATACAATTGATAGAGAGTGCGCAAATTGAGAGAGCCGATGTGTGCGCTATTCTATCAACTCTTGGTGATTGCGCGTTTCACCATTCCCGTATATGACTCGTCGTCACCTGGTATTTCGTTTTTTCCTTCAGGGTCGGTTCTAGTCGAATGTATAGTGTGTGAACTGGTCTCTGCAGACACATTTTGAAAATATATTATTATTATCAATATTATCGATTGATTAATTGATTGATTTCAGAGATAAAATCGACGAGAATCAGATTCGATTCCGCTTCCACGGCGATCTCTCGCTGCTGTCGCCATCACTGCGTGCGCTCTTTGCCCAGATCATGATCTCCACAAAGGACTACACCAAGTGAGTGCGCTGGTGCGGGCGAGATTTCCCAAGTGCACACCACCACACCACGCCATTACTGTATTGTGTTGTAGAGGCACGGTGAACGTGTGTATGCCGTACACGTCGACGGATGAGATGGCGCGCGCGGTCGATACGATCAGACAGGGCGTCCAGGCGGGACTCGTCAGGCAAGATCAGGTGAGGTTACGGTAGATGAGTGACTACGGTAGGTCATTCGTTCGGTCAGATTTGTGACTAGGGCGGAGCAGTAATAATCGTAGTACGCATAGTAATAGAGAGAGGTGAGAATGATCAATCAATTATTAAGGAGATGACAGGATTTATTGATTGATTTATTGATTGATTATTTGTAGATCAGTGAATGGCTGATCTCCAAGTGCCTGGACACTCGCCACTCGTCCAATCCAGATCTACTCGTGAGAACCAGTGGAGAGAAGAGACTCTCCGACTTTCTCATGTATCAGGTACGGTTGGGTTACGGTACTCGATGATTGAGTTGGGGATTACGGTAGCTGTGTGATTCATAATATTGATTAGCGACCGGTGGCTTCAGGTCGTTGGTATTTGAGTAGTAATAGCATTAAAATATATTACTTACTTACTTAGTTACTTAGTAGATCCATCTTCAGCGGGCGGGGCCGCGTGGATCACAATTCCTCCATATTTCTCTATTGCGTGCGCGTGTAGTCCAGTGTTGATAGGGCGTCCGTGAAGCGGAGGATCGGGTTGATCTCCCGGTGCTGTAGGGCATCTTCGCGTACTCCTCGATTGAGTCACTCCATCTGGCGGGGGGTCGTCCGGGTGGTCGTATGAGGTCGGGAGGGGGGAACCACTGCGTGACACGAGTGGACCATCTGTCGTCTTCTCTCCTTAGGACGTGACCTGCCCAACGGTGTTTCGCTCGTCGTATGTAGTCCATCGGATCGGTTACGAGAGAGATCCGGCGGACGTCCTCGCTCGTAATACTTCTTTGTCGCATCGTGTGGAGATTCGTGCTGATTAGTGATCTCTCTAGTGCACGATGGGAGGTCTGGATGAAGGAGGTGACGGTCTTCGTGAGGGGCCACGTCTCGGCGGCGTAGCATAGAGCGGGGAGCACGTGAGAGTCGAAGAGAGATGAGCGAAGTTTGGGATCTTGGAGTTGGCTGGTGATCTCTCGAATACTGCCGTATGCGGCCCATGCCGCTCTCTTCCTCCTCAGAAGTTCAGTATGCAACTGACCATCTGCTCGGAGTTCGCGTCCGAGGTAGACGTACGAGTCGGTCTCTTCGAGTGGTTCTCCGTTGAGAGTGATTCCGGGTCCAGGACACCACGCGTTCTTCATGAGCTGCGTCTTCTTCCTGTTGATGGAGAGGCCGATCTTCTTTCCTGATTCCGCCAGCTC
The DNA here is from genome assembly GCA_943737045.1 of Parapristionchus giblindavisi. Classification (NCBI taxonomy): domain Eukaryota; kingdom Metazoa; phylum Nematoda; class Chromadorea; order Rhabditida; family Diplogasteridae; genus Parapristionchus; species Parapristionchus giblindavisi. Next base: position 100,815 of record CALSFV010000316.1, on the reverse strand, counting down.
GTTCAGCATTCTCTGGAGTGCGGTCGTGTCCGTTCCGAGTAGAACGATGTCGTCAGCGAATCGCAGGTGCGAGAGCCATTTCCCATTGATCAGCACTCCTTCTTCACTCCAGTCAAGGTTCTTCATGCAATCTTGGAGAGCGGCAGTGAAGAGCTTCGGCGAGATGGTGTCGCCCTGTCTAACTCCTTTCTCGATGGGAATACGGACTGGTCGCTCAAAGGGCTTCATCTCCGTGTAGCATCCAGAGTTGAGCGCCTCCAGGCAGTGTACGTAGGAGGGGTCGGCTCCTTGATGCGTCAGGGAGTTGAGCACAGCAGGAATTTCGACTGAGTCGAAGGCCTTGCAGTAGTCGACGAAGACGAGGGCGAGTGGGAGTCGGTATTCACGGTGGTGTTCAATGAGGGCGGAGAGGGTGTGTATGTGGTCCATACATCCGAATCTTCTTCGAAAACCAGCTTGCTCTACTGGTTGGGCGTCGTCCAGAGTCGTCTCCATTCTTGTGACCATAACCTTAGTGAAGAGCTTGTAAGGGACGGAGAGAAGGGCGATAGGGCGAAAGTTGTTGAGGTCACAGCGATCTCCCTTCTTGTGGATGAGGATTGAGGAGGAAGATTTCCATTGTCCTGGATACTGCTGTGACTGCAGGTATCGGCTAAACCGCGAGGAGAGTAGGGAATGAAGGAAGCTGCCTCCGTGTCGTAGCATTGGGCCCGTAATCTTGTCCGGTCCAGCTGCGCCGTCCTTCTTCGTACTTGTAATGGCGGTGCGGATTTCGGAAGGAAGGATGGGTAATGGTTCGTCGGCTGGTGGGGTGGGGCAACGAGGAATCGGCGTTTCGGAGCGGAAGAGATCTGAGTAGAACTCCTTCACACGCTCTTCAATTCCAGTTCGACTCGTTACCGGTGATCCGGATTGGTCGTACACTGCATCCATCGGAGTCCTCGCTTTCGATAGGCTCTGCTTGGCCTTCTTGATCGACCTTCTCTCTTCTGCAGCCTTCAGAAGTGTCTTCAGCCGGTGCTCCTGAATGTCCTTCTTGACGAATGCACGGCAGGTTCTCGAGGCCATGATCTTCTCGAAGGTATTGCACTCAGGGTCCCTTAGGCATCTTCCTCTCTGTTGAATCCAGAAGCGGGATGCTTCGGATAGACGTGGAGGAGGAGGTGTTGGCGGGACTTCTGCTGCTCGAGCACACTGCTTCAAACCGACACAGAGCAGGGCGTAGTCCTTCGTTGGATCAGGGTCCGTGCTCCAGGGGTAGCTTTTGATGGCTTCCTCGTATCGATGAGGGTCGATGGTTGGACGAGGAAGTTGGCGTCTCGAGTATCTCCAACTCTTCTCGATCTTGGCGTCAAGTCGGATTCTTGCGCGGAGTAGGCGGTGGTCGGAAGGGAAAGCGAATCCCTTGACAACACTGACGTCATGCACCATCCATCTTCTACTTACAAGGAAGTGGTCGATCTCATGCTTGGTCGTACCTCCAGGCGATTCCCATGTCCATCGATTGTTCAACTTCTTATCGAAGAAGGAATTCCCGTGGAAGGAGCGGGTAGAGGAAAGGAGATCTCTCATGAGATCGTCCGGGTCGCCGTGGGGGTCGGAGTGGAATGGGCCGGTTCTGAAGTCGCTGTCTCTCTGTGGGCTCACTCGGATGTTGAAGTCGCCGGCCACTATACGGTAGAAGTGAGACTTCTCGCTGTTGTAGAGGGAGGTGAGCTCATCGAAGAAGGACTGCCTTTCCTCTAAAGGTGCTGCCGAAGTGGGTGCGTAGATTGAGAGTAGGGACAAGGACGACTTGCCGAAGCGGAAACGAATCACGGCAAGACGAGGGGAGACGATACAGAAGGAGATGATGGATGAGACAAGTCGGGGGTGGACGAGGAATCCTACTCCTCCGATGTTCTTCTTTTCTATCTTCGCTCCAAGTATCAGCCTTGCACCGTTGACGAGGGTGTGCTCAACGGTCTTTCGCGACTTTGTCTCTTGCAGGCACACAACATCGTATCTGATGTCTTCGAAGGAATGCTCCAGAATGGCGATCGAGTCGTCGGACGCGACGGTGCGGCAGTTGAGTGTGCAGATCCTCAGGTCGTCGTTGTGACGGGGAGTGGGTGTTAGTAAGGGTTCGGGGGTAGTCCGGGTAGATGTCCTGAGGGGCTCCGAGATTAGATGGCCCTGCCCTCTGTGCACCGACCGACATCGGAGACGGGCAGGAAGAGGGCGCGGAGGACTTGGGCGCGGGTGGGGAATTGTCGTAGCAGGTTTGAGCTCTGGTTACCTTCCCTATCCGAGCCAGGGGTTCGGGATGGCCGCCTGATCATGTCGGTTTGCAAAACCTATGATCTACGTGAGCGGGTTGCTCGTTAGCACAACTTCGTAGCAATAGAAAGTTGCCGTGGACCCTTACACCGACTTTGAGGTGAGCAATATAAGAGGAGAAATATATTTGATAAATATATTGTTAAAATAGAACAATAGTTATCATTATTTTTGATGGGATAAATAAATAAATATATGAAATGTGTATTTTTTTCAGATGGCATCAAGTCATCTTCACTACGATCCCGTAATGTGGCCAGAGTTTGGATTCTACGAGTTGGTGAAGGCTGTACGAGCGTACCAATGCCATTACAAGGACACACAGGTACGGTATACTACCATTTTATATATATTTTGTAATTTAATAATGGTGATTGAGTAGAGGTTCACTGTCTAGAACCTATGGACGAAACAGCGTTCCTCTAATTAGTATTGAGTACATTTAGAACCAGGGCCGAAACACTGGAACGTTTTATATTCTTTTAGTTCTATAGTTCACTCTTAAAAATTTGCAACACAACCCATTTTTAGTCTTTCTCTTTGACTCTTCCCTATAATTTGCATGATTTGTATTATTTGTTCTTTCAATGGTAATAATAATAATATTTTCCCCGATTTTTTGAGAGAGAAAGGGTCCTGCAGAACATATTATTTTCAACATGTGTCTGCATATCATACATTTTCATGCCCTCATAATGTGAGGATCGGCCCACTATATAATGCTCATTTTTTCTGCGAAAGATTACAATTTAAGCGAAAATAGCGATTTTTCTTTTTAAAATAACGAATAATATGTAGAACAATCCTGTGAGGGCGCCGAAAATATATGCTGCAGAGGCATATTTACACACACAATACAAGTTCGATTAGAAAAGCTGCTATCGATGAAATAAATATCCTGTGACGTCGCGTCGTATATGAGAACAGTGAAACGCGCAATCACCATGTGGCAACAGTAAAACTCGCACAGGAAAACTAGCCAATGTATAATAGTAATAATAATAATAATAATAATAATATTATTATTATTATTATTATTATTATAAACTATATTTTAGTGCATCACGGAACGTATATCATACAATGAGCCATCAGAGACAGATAAGGCAGCTCTGACTCCATTCCTCGAGTGGGCAGAGCAAAAGAGGACAGACCAATTGAAGGAATGGGCGGAATATAAAGGAGACAGCTGAATTATGGATTGATTAATCAATAATTATCGATTGATTTCTACGAGAATCGCTTCGAGTTCGTTGATTGTTCATTAATTTGTCAATGATTATCGATTGATTTCTACATATTATCGATTCGTTCGTAGTGTTTGTTGTCCATCTCTACTACTAATGATTCACTACCATCATGTCGTCAGGTTCTTTTCTTGTTGTATTTTCGTTTTGCCCAACTTTCCACTTGTTGTAGCCCAAAGTTTTCCACGTTCCAAAGTCTGTGATAAGACCCTCTACACCTAACATCACCACTACTTTCTACTACTATATATTATATATATATATTTGCTCTTTTTACATTACCATTTATAGTTAGGTTTGGTATTCTCTCCTTGTTTCCATTCATTGCTTCTTGAATCGCTATTGTACACAATCGCCTAATAAGCCTACTGCCCTACCGATCCCATAGTCCACAAGAGATCAAAGATCAAATATCATTCGAATATAACACAAATACGAATTGTGAATGATTCAAGTTTATCTCGATTGTGATATGATAGCAGCATACATAAACAGTATAATATATATTCGATATGTTACAGTGGTTTGAGGCCACAGAAGATCTTCGAACCCATGGGCGAGGTTTCAGCTCTGCAATTAGAGTGGGAATTATTCTGTATTTGCTGTCGCACCTGTTACGGATGCATCAAATAAATAAATTTTAAAAAATAAATATTGCCATTCAATCATTCATCATTCATTGAGATTAGTGGCTCTACGGTATTGGGGTCTGTCTCATTCAAATCAGAAGTGCAGTGGCTGAGACACGAATACACCAAGTGATCAGAAGATGGGTTTGGTCGCCTTTTGTGATCAGCTTTCCACTTCTATCATGCATGGGGGTGCCCCCTGTAAAATTATTGCTTTTCAAAAATTTGTGGAATGCCCTCTGTAAAAAATGACGTTTAGGTGAAATTTTTGAAAAAAAGTGAAGGCCCACTGTAAAATTAACCATTTTTCGTTCGAATGCCCTTGTAGAATAGAGCTCCAGGTACCCCGCCCAAGTATGGCTTGTATATATGCGATTGCTACATATGTGGTGTCACAGTTGCATTACGTGCCAATTTATAGTTTTATAAACTTTAAAAATAAATTTCACAAAGGGCACGAGCAAACCCAACTTCTGATCACTTGGTGTACTCGTGTTTAGCCATTTTATATCTCATATGAATACGACTGCACACTAATCGGAGAAAGTTCTAACAATAAGTGCGAGAGAGGGAGAGACTGGGGAAAAACCGAAATGCTTGAATACAGTGCACTGAAAAATTATAATGCTTTTGAAAATGCCGCAAGAAAACAAAAACAAACTACGTTTTAAATAATTAATTTTTAACCATCAAATATTGTTAAAATATATATTGCCGATTTTTTTAAATATTGCGGGAATTGCCGGTTCGGTTACAGCCATGTTTCTTATTCGACTTGTCATCGAGTTTTGGTCACTAATTAGTTACGTAATGTTTTGAAGATTCCATTGATGTCGTTTTACGCCATGAAATAACTTCATTAAGCGAAAGAAGTATGCGAAAAATAATCCAGAACAATGAAAAGGCATGGAAATAAGGGCCTAATACGGTGTTACATTTTCAAAACGTGCGCACGCCGTAACCTCCGCCGTAACAACGGAGACGTTACGAAGGAGTTACGTCGGAGGTTACGGCGTGCGCACGTTTTGAAAATGAAACACCGCATAAAGCTTCTGGCAGCCAAATTTCCAGGGCAAAATAACAACATTTTGAAATTTTTTAAACAAAATGGGAACAGAAAAGAGGCATGAAAATACGGCCTATCACGACAATACAAATTTAAGTAAGATGATTCATGATTTATCTTATTCTTTATTCCATCGTATTATATGACATTAAAACGAATAACAACGATTTAAAATACGATTTAAAAGAGTACACCATTTTGGACTCCACTTCTTGTCCATGATTTCCAAATGAATTCGCTGAATCGGAGAATCGTTCAATCCGTAATAGTAGAGAAATATTGGCCGTCGGAGATGATCATGGTGGTTGTGTGGAAAAAAATATAAAAACCAAACATTTTCGAATTTTTATTTCCAAAAATAAAATCGAAAAAATTTAAACAATGTTTTTTTAAAACATCACCGCGCCAAATTTTACTGTCAATGTACATATATGTTCTATAGAAGCGCAAGAATTGCAACTGTGATTTTAAGAATCTCCTTGCGTGATAAAATAAGTATTTTATGCTCAAAAGAAATTGTAATTTTTTATCTTTTGAATGTTATTTTTTTTTAATGTCTTTAATTTTTGAAATATTGTGCTTTTTTATATAAATAATTTTCGATTTTCGATTGCAAGTGAAAAATTAATTTTATTCAAATTTCCTTTATTCTTTAATTTTTTTTTAATTTGACACCCCTCGCAATGGTCTCTTCAACTGTTTACGCTCTCTCGTTGTTAGAGAACAGAGAAATAGTGTGCGCAATGAAGAGGCCATTGAGAGATACAAGATCCGTGTCGATGAAATTCACCGATCCGTACACGTAAAAATTCAGGAGATTTTTTTTGATCGGTGAAAACATTTTTGTTGGATCCGAACAAAAAAAATTTTTTTAATGAATTAAATAATTCTACTGAGACAGATTTTGTATGTAAAAAACGAAATTGACCTCAAAAATTATGAAAATTAAAAAAAAATTAATAGCGAAATCCGCGGTGAATTCGGTGTAGTTTATTATAGTAATTCGCCTACTATAGTATTGAGCATCTAAAAATCACTTGTTTTATTTGTACGTAGCGTCCGTAATGACTATTTCCTGTTTTGTGTAGTTCAGAAACTATGCCTATCTAATTTAAATATCAAATCAGCGCGGCGAAGATCAGACGGGTTAGGTGAGAGGAAGAAGAGGGGTAATCGAGAGTTAGGATTGAGAGACCCGGGGTTCATGGTTGAAAATAGCCAAAGTCGAAAAATTCATGATTACCCGAGATCAAATACTTGTTGCAATTATATCAATAGTGAGCCAACTTTCATCTTTATGGATACCGTAACCCGTACTACCGTAATCTAGCTACGGTAACCTGCAATAATATGGCCAAATGCACTTCAAATCCCGGTTTGATTACGGTAGTTCGGGTTACGGTAACCAGAAAGAGAAAAGTTGGCTCACTATTGATATTATGGCAACTAGTATTAGGTCTCGGAGTATCTTGAATTTTTCAACTTCGGCCATTTTCAACCATGAACCCAGGGTCATGGGTCGACTAAAAAAAATCAGTTCACGATTCCCGACGGTTACGGTAGCACCATACCGTACACCACTACTGATAGCAATGGTACAACTTTTGTTTCCATAGACCTTCTCCCAACCGATTTATAACTCGTTGCCGAAACGGGCGTTGCCGAAACGGGCGCCCCCCTGATTCTCTCTGTCACACTCTCCGCCGCGTGACCAAACCTGTCTGAGATGCGCCGCTCTGACTAATGAACTATCCTCTCATTACAATGAGATTGTGAAAACACACCAAACAGCACACCACAGTGTTGAGAGAAGCCTCAGCATCTCTCTTGCCCCGCTATTCCCATCTCTCTCGCATATTGAACCAACGTACGTATTATTAGGTTGGTGCGTCCATTTCACTTTTCCGGCTCTTTTTTCGATTTCAATGTTCTTTGAAACGGCAATAGCCAGCCATTAAAAATATCCGCCTTTCACATCTACTATCTTATTCTTGCCAAAAACCTAGTATATAGGTCCATATCTCCGCGACTCATTTATTTTATCGTTTTTCACTCGATCCTATTCAACATCGAACCTCTGCTCCCTTTGCCACGGCGGCTCAATGATAGCTAACAATAAGGGGGGCGATCGATTCGGCAACGATCGTTTCGGCAACGGATCATAAATCGGTTGGGAGATGGCCTATGGCAACAAAAGTTGTACCATTGTTATCAGTAGGGGTGTACGGTATTGTGCTACCGTAACCGTCGGGAATCGTGAACTGATTTTTTTCAGTGGACCCATGACCCGGGGTTCATGGTTGAAAATTACCGAAGTCGAAAAATTCATGATGGTAGGAGACCAAATACTATATGCCTGCATATCAACAGTCAGCTAACTTTTATTTTCATGGATACCGTAACCCGATCTACCGTAATCTAGATACCGTACTCTTCAATATTACATCGAAATTCAAGACAAATCCCGGTTTGATTACGGTAGTTCGGGTTACGGTATCCATAAAAATAAAGGTTAGCTGCCTGTTGATATGCCGGCATATAGTATTTGGTCTCCTACCATCATGAATTTTTCGACTTCGGTAATTTTAAACCATGAACCCCGGGTCATGGGTCCACTGAAAAAAAACAGTTCACGATTCCCGACGGTTACGGTAGCACAATACCGTACACCCCTACTGACAACAATGGTACAACTTTTGTTGCCATAGGCCATCTCCCAACCGATTTATGATCCGTTGCCGAAACGATCGTTGCCGAATCGATCGCCCCCCAACAATAAGACCTCCCCTGACAAAATAATATCCTTTTCCAAAATTCGCCCGTAGCTCCCAAACTGCCACTGCACAGAGAGCAAACTTGCCCAACTTGCCCAAATATGGGTAACAGATTTGCAAACTTTCACTACTTGTGTACACAATTTAACCACATTCGCGCAAATGCTAGCCCAAAAACCACCGATTTACCCATATACGGGGCTAACATTTGCCAGAATAACTACTAACGTTACTCGGGCAAATTTAATCTCTGTGTGTGCCCACCACCCCGTAACTAGGGAATGGTTTTTGTGATGGCAGAAACTACGGAGAGGAGTTGATTTATACTAAATCGACCATGCTGATTATCGCTATGTAGGTCATTCTCCGTAGTTTCTGCCATCACAAAAACCATTCCCTAGTAAGTGACGGACATCCATCGACCCCTGTTATTCGGTTTACTGTATCGTATAATACGATGGAATAAAAAATAAGAATAAGATGGAGAGTCACCAGTCGACTCATCTTCCTTCACTCGTAAAAAGAGCGAAGAAAAGTTGGGAAACAAGAAGAAAAAAACGAAATTGATATTTTTGACTTCATTTCAATTGAAACAGCACAAAATCGAAAAATCGCAGACTTTGGAAATTGTTTCTCACTAAGTCGACCATGCTGATTATGGGGCGTGGCCATATATGGGCGTCGACATGATGCATCCTGTAAAATGAGGGCTCTTCGAAAATTTGTGAAATGCCCCCTATAAAAATGATATTTAGGTGAAATTTTTGAGAAAAAAAAATGAATGCCCACTGTAAAATTAACCTTTTTTTCATTCGGATGCCCCCTGTAGAATCGAGCTCCAGGTACCCCGCCCATGTTTGGGCGTAACGTCTATGCGGGCCCGCAATGCATTGCTAGCTTGACGCTGCGGGCCCGCAACCAGCAACCCTATAGTCAACTCTATCCAGAAATGTTTCACTTTTTGTCGTTTTAATGGTACTTTTTTTTCATTTTTTAATTTTTTTTTTGAGAAAAAAATCAAAAAACTTTTTTGATTTTGAATTTTTGGAAATTTTCAAAAAATTCAAAAAAAAATAAAAAATTAAAATAAAAAAATCCCAGCCCTGCTATTGACTATGTCCCCTCTATTTTTACACTGTGAATAATGCATATCACCTCTTGAAATTGTATGCATTGTTTTCTCTAGATTTGACCGACTTTATCATGGAATGATTGGAATATTTAAAACCTGGCAACTAGATTGCGCAAGGAAAAAAGGAAAAATGCCGGATAAATGTCACTTTTGAGTAGAATTGTGGAGCGTTCGCGATTTTTTTATAATTTCTCTGCCAAAAATTAATATTTACAATATTTAGTTCTCAGCCTACGTAAATTAGCAAATTACAATCTTTAAGTGATAAATTCGGACAAATCTGCGGAAAACGGAAGCGATTCAAAAACACTCCACAAGAATGCCAGAAACTAGTACCAACCTAATATATATATATATTTTTCATTCGGATGCCCCCTGTAGAATCGAGCGCGCAATTTCAAATATGAAAGACAAATGTATTGATAATTGCAAACGGGAATCGAACCCGCGTGGCGCGGTTACAAGCGCCGACTACTAACCACTGAGCTACTCTATGCGCTTAATCTCTCAATTCTACTAGAGAATATAGCGCCACTTCCGATCTCCCACGTTAGCCATGACAATAGTGTACCCTAAATCTCCTGGTTCCCCTTCTTTAATAGTTCATCAACGTATTTTTCATTAAAAATTGCTTTTAGAATGAGAATCTATTTTAGGTTGGAATGGTCGAAGAATTCCCACATCGAACCCAAATGGATTACTATAAGATCCTGCTAAAATCATTAATTGTGTTATTGTATATTCTCAGAGGCGTATGTGGTGTATTAGGTATAGAAGTTTATTATATTTTATTCGTATTTTTGATATTTTCAAACCCAATTTCAGGATATGTGGTATTTCCTGTGATGCTATACGGTATTGGACTTTCATATTATCTATACAAGACTGAGCAGATGGGAATGAGCTGGGTATTTATTTATTTAATTATTTATCCATCAGTTAAAGGAATGCCCCATGCAAATTTTACCCTGCGCATTGGCAATACTCTCTCGTTGATAAAGAAAACGAGAGAACATTGCCAGAGCGGAGAGATTCAAATTAGCTTGGGGTGTGGCTTTAAAAGCAGAATAATGAAAAATAAAATAAAATAAAAAATAAATATAATAAAATATAATAATTATAAAATAATGTATGTGTAAAAGGAGAACTCATGATTCCTCGTTTTATGAAAATTTTTGTAAGGATCCGCAAACGTTCCGTTGTGCACAATAAAGAATAACTCACTAATGCATAATGAATTCGCATGCATCAGGGCTGTTCAGGGAAAAACCCATGAAATTTTCGGAAAATCGAAAATTCGGCAATTTCGACTACAGTACACTTTAATCGGCAGCAATACAAAAAGGGTATAGAGATATTTGGAAGTCTAAGAGAATTTGCCGTGAATGCAGGGTTTCGCCGATTTCCAAATGTTCGTTTTGAGGGTAATTGGATAAATAATCCCTCCATGGTATATGTTACATTATAACGAAAAGATTATTTAATTCCTTGCTCACGTTTATACAATCATTGCCAATTATGTGGTGGATATCAGGGCTGGGACACAAAACGTTTTCTTGACACAAAAATTATGTGTACACAAAAACACAAAAATATTTTTTGTGTACACAAAACACAAAAAACACAAAAATATTTTTCTCTAGATTTGAGCAAGATTATAGCTAATAAAAAGGTATTTTTCAATAATGAACTTCAACGCCAACAATACAGCATGTAATATCAGTTCAAAAAAGAACAGCGACCGAGAAACCTATGAGTCTGGTATTCGGCTGAACGAAAACGGAGATAGCAAGCTTCAAATTACTGATAAAAGGAAATTCTAGACCAAAATTATCTGATCGTTGCAAAATTTACAATTTTGCAGATAAAATTTTACTGTACAGAACGACTAATATCATCGATTTTCTTCCTGAAAAAAACTAGTAAAATCAGAAAATGGGTACCATTTTTTTGTGTTATTTTTTGTCTCATTTACACAAAATTTTTACACAAAATTTTTTGTGTCCAAGACCATGAAAAACACAAAAAAACACAAAACACAAAAGCCCAGCCCTGGTGGATATACTGTTCTGGCCATAGAACGGTAGTCCTGTTGCATAATGGCATTGTACTGATACATCACAATGCGAGGATTCACCCACTATATAAGGCCCATTTTAGGCCACTTGATGTGAAAGGAAGCTAAAAATGACGATTCTGAAGCGAAAATAATGAATTTTGTGAATCAACCCACCCTTTTTCGAGAATTGGACCACTGTATAAAAATAAACGGCGTGGGCACCGAAAATGTATGATTGTACTATAACGCGGAATGACGGGTTCAACTAATAATCTTACAAAATACTTCAGCTTATGGTAGTCAGCAACACTCGTCGCTACGTCGATGCTCTTATTAAAGCAATATGTTTTTGTGTAGCGGCTTTCGTCCTCAACATCTTCCTGGTACATGTAAAGGACCTTTATCATAGATATCTCAGTGTAAGTCACGTTATACCGGATACTATTTTCGATTCTCAATTATCGAGAATTGTTTCGCTGTGAGAGTGCTTCAAATTCATTAATCGATACGAAGGATTGCATCATAGTTGTAATATTATATATTACATATTCTAACTGTAAGAAACATTTTCAAAAAGGGCGCACGTCCACGTGCGTTTTTCAGTTAGTAAAACACGTTGCTCGTTTTGAAAATGTAGCACCGCATTAGGGATGTTTTTCTCTACTTTCATTGATATTCCATGTATGTAAGAAAATTATGAATAAGGGATATATTCCCTAGTGAACATAAATTTTAACTGCTATTTTCTGTTGGATTAGAAGTTGATTATACAACATCTGCAAAAAAAAACAATCATGCAATTATTGAATCAAAAACGTACACGCACAGAAAATTCCCTTAGGGATATTTGAATTGTGGTTATCCGTTAGGCGCTGTTACATTTTTCAAAACGTGCGCACGCCGTAACGACGGAGACGCAGCGGAGGGGGTTACAGCGTGCGCACGTTTTGAAAATGTAACACTACCTTAGGGACTGTTCCCTATTTGAAGTGAGTTTTCACCTACTCCGTTGAGAGAGGTCACTCTCTCTTTAAGGAAGCTCAGAATAGGAGGAAGCCCGTTGTGGAAGTGATTTTTTTAAAATTGTTATTTTTTAAAGATAGAAAAAGAAGAAGAACAAGCGAAGGAGATGAATTTGGAAGAGAAACTGTCCAAAATGTTTATTGATGAGACTGAAGAGATCATGCAAGAAACGTCCATTCAGGTAGAGATCAAAGATCAAACTACAAATGATCGTGAGAGCAAAGATCAAACTGAAGTTTGTTATATTACTAATGATCAAAGTACTCTTTATCGTGGTAGAGCGAACTCTCTTTGGTAGACTGACTAATCGATAGTAAATCAAATAAATCAATAATATCGATAATCAATAATATCGATAATCAATTAATAATATCAAAAATCAATCAATAAATCTCTTTGCAGACGACTGAAGCGGAGTGGCTTGAACTGTTCAGTTCGTCCTTGCGTGGTACTCAATCAGAGAGATATAATGAGATGCGTGTTATCAGATGGATCGTGATGGATACGGTAGAAAAGATCAGGAAGCAGGCAAGGATTATTGATTGATTGAATCGAGATTGATTGATTATTCTTTGTTCAGGGTGGGGAAGAGGCGGCGTCGCACCACCACAGTCTATGTAAAAAGTTAGTAACGATTCGAATGAAGTATGCGGTAAGTAGATCAAAGGTCAAACTACATCCAAATGTGATTGTTAAAGCTATGATTTCAGTTTCGCAGTTTGATTATGACGATGCCACATAGGATGTGAACAACAACTTGAGGAGAATCATGACGTCATTTACACCCCCCTCATTGAGAGCAGTTGCCTGGCAAATCGTTACCCATATACACTACTCTGGCAAAGGATTACCCCAAATGTTAAATTCAGCCGTTGAATTCCTTTCGCTGAATTCAACATTTGGGGTAATCGTTTGCCAGGGTAGTGTATAGGGGTAACGATTTGCAAGGTAACTTTGCTCTCAGTGCTCTACTTCTTCCTTTTGCTCTCTCCCTCTAGACATGAGTGCTTCAAAAATAAATTGCATATACCCTTACCCGCGTCTCCGCCTTGCTTCTGGGACGCGGCGATTCGCGCCGCGGCCCCCGATTTCTACGAGAATCGCTTCGATTTCGTTGATCGTTGATTAATTTGTCAATGATTATCGATTGATTTCTACATATTATCAATTCGTTCGTAGTGTTTGTTGTCCATCTCTACTAATAATGATTCCCTACCATCATGTCGTCAGGTTTATTTTGTTGTTGTATTTTCGTTTCGCCCAACTTTCCACTTGTTGTAGCCCAAAGTTTTCCATTTTCCAAAGTCTGTGATAAGACCCTCTACACCTAACATCGCCACTACTTTCCGCTACTATATATTATATATATTTTCTCTTTTTACATTACCATTTATATAGTTAGGGTTGGTATTTTCTGCTTGTATCTATTCATTCATTGCGTAATGAATCGCTATTGTACACAATCGCCTAATAAGCCTACTATCCTACCCTTCCCATAGACCACAAAAGAGATCAAAGATCAAATATCATTCGTTATCATCACTATAGATATACTGCGTAATAACACAAATTGTGAATGATTCAAGTTTATCTCGATTGTGATATGATAGAAGCATGCATAAACAGTATAATATATATTCGATATGTTACAGTGATTTGAGGCCACAGAAGATCTTCGAGCCCGTGGGTGAGGTTTCAGCTCTGAAATTAGAGTGGGAATTATTGTAATCAATGATTGAAATTTCGGACAAAGTAGTGATTGGAGTCTGCAGACTCACTCAAATGAGATGTGCAGTGGCCGAGATACGAATACAGCAAGTGAGTAGAAGATGGGTTTGATCGCCCTTTGTGATCAGTTTTCCCACTTGTATGCGTTTGTTATGTGGTGTCACAGTTGCATTAGGTGCCAACGTCGTAACCTCCGCCGTAACGACGGAGACGCGGCAGAGGGGGTTACGGCGTAGGGACGTAAGGCAAATGTAACGATGCATTCGAATTGTGGAATCAGAGAGACCCAATTTGGCATATGCAGCAGCCCTTACTTATATCAACTTGATAATCAATATGATAAACGCCTAAATGCTAAGCCTAAGCCTAAATGAAAAAGGCGACCACAACCAAGCCGCGCGTACGTAACTGGAAAGAGGAGCTCTTTCGACTCAATTTTGCACTTCGTGATCTTTGATCTTTGATCTATATACCCTTCCGTAGCTTGATATTCGATCTCTTATTTGGCTATCCAAGCGGCAGATCCGAGCAAGTCGGCGAATGGATGGGAGAACATTGCGAGATCAATTGGTGGCGACCGAACGGCTGAACAGTGCAAGAAGGTACGGTACAATACAGTGGGATACTGTAGCGTACGGTACAAAACAGTGAAATATTCTAGAATACGGTGGGATAATGTAGAATACGGAAATTTCAAGTAGTTTTCTCCGCAAGTGCATGGTTGTAAAAAAAGGAAAACAGGATGCGATCTATTATACAATTTATTCACTTACACACAGAAATTATCAATTGGATATTCAATGCACATTAGCTGTTTATGTAAAGCGACGAATTACACGAGTATCAAGCAGCGGATTTGTAATACATTCAAAAGAATTACATTGAGAGTATAGATATCACGATAAAGATCGGGAAATATGCAGCAGTATGGGTTGAGGGAGAGGTAGAGTGACCGAGCAAAAGGGAGAGGTAGAGGGAGAGATATAGGAAGCTAGAGGGAGCAATAGTAAGAGGTAGAAGGAGTGGCAGGTGGCATCACGATTATCCCGATTTATTTAAGAATACCGTAGTCACGGAATGACAGATCAAACTACAGTAGTCGAATGCTTATTTTAGGGACAAGTTTCAGAAGATTTCGTTCATTGGTTTTTGAGAAAAATCCAGTTTTGCGAAGTTTTTTTGCGAAGTTTTCCAGTCCAGTCAGTTTTTCAGTTTTCCAGTTTTCCATTTCGTTAAATAGAAGAACACTTTCTAGAAATCTCTTATTCCTGACCCAGTTGAAATCTTGTGTAAAAATAGCAGGGCTATCCGAATAACACACTCATTTTAAAAATCTGCGTTCCGGAATACGACATATTGGCAAAAAACTAGCGCTTTTTAGCGTTACAATTCTCGTCGCAGGTTCGATTCCTGCTGCGGATCAAAATTTTTGCAAATTTTTTAAAGTTCCGTTTTGGCTCCTAATCATCTTTTTTCGATGTTCTGGACTGTTTTAATTGGTTTTCATAATACGCCACATGATTTCTAGTAATTTCAGTTGTTGTTTTTCTGTGACGAGTTCTAAAAGTGGAAGTTTCTATTTTTAAACATGTTTATCAAATGAAAATTTGGGAAATCAAGCACATACATCGTCATCATTTGAATATTCAGAATTATCAATTGTTTCGTCCATGCTAAAAATTTCGTTCATGTTGTTTCTGATGGAAGTGACCATTAGATCTTCATAAAATATCAACACATCATCGTCAATTGAATCAAACTTCGCTATTATCCAATTCGTTCAGCAAATTCCTCAATTCTATATCGAAATTTACTTCATCGCTATCCACATCGATTGTAGAACGTTTCGCTCTTATTCTACTTTGTTTTCTTTTTTTTTGTCAATGTTAAAGATGGAGGCTATCGAATGTATATGCAAAAATATAACATATCTGATATGCAAGGGACATGTGATATACAAGAATTTATCACGAAGATTCATCAATCGCGTGGCGTAGTGGTAAAAGCGCTGTTTAGTTAACGTAACAGCGAGTTCGTAACCTATTGCAAAACTTTCCAATTTTCAAAATTTCGCGCCTTTGCATGCACGATCAAGAATGATTCATTCATGATTCTTGCGATCAATAAGCTGAATTAGTATAAAATAATTTATGTATGGTATGCAGAATAACTTTTGCTACCTTTCTGTCTTCACAGTTTGTTCACGAAAATATTCATGTACCTATTCGTATCGAAAGTCCATTATTGTTTTTACGATGTTACAAAACAATCTTATCGATCGGTATAAAATGTACTTGTGTAATTGCCTTGCTGCTGCTGCTAAACGCAGAAATATTCTATCGATCTACCCGTTTCTCTCCCTTCTCTTCTACACACTTTCTCTGAAGTACTATCTCGCTTGGACTTTCTCTCTAAACATAGAAATTCATTGTAGCTCTGGCTGGCTACTCTCGTACCAAATAAACAAGTGTATTTTATACGGTCAATACTTTTATCGATTTGAGTGATCTGCATTAGAAAATTAGTTCTCGTCACAGAAAAAAAAACAACTGAAATAACTAGAAATCATGTGGCGTATTACGAAAACCAATTAAAACAGTCCAGAACATCGAAAAAAGACGATTAGGAGCCAAAACGGAACTTTTAAAAATTTGCAAAAATTTCGACCTACAGTCGGAATCGAACCTGCGTCGCGAATTGTAACGGTAAAAAGCGCTAGTTTTTTTTGCCAATATGTCATATTCCGGAACGCAGATTTTTAAAATGAGTGTGTTATTCGGATAACCCTGCTATTTTTACACAAGATTTCAACTGGGTCAGGAATAAGGGATTTCTAGAAAGTGTTCTGCTATTTAACGAAAGGAAAAAAATCTTGCATTTTTTCGCAAAACCGGATTTTTTTCAAAAACGAATGAACGAAATCTTCTGAAACTTGTCAGTTTTACTTAACTTTCAACGCTCTTTCGAATGATATATGACAAGATTGGAAAAAATCAATTTGATTTTTACACTTTTGGTAGATCAAAAATCGGTAATTCGGGCCAATTTTTTTGGCTGAAGTGTATCCCACCCCTAGGGACTCTAACCATCAAATATGAGTGATCTAGGATGATTTTGAAACTTTGTGCCCTCCCCCTGTCGCTACCCCTCCGCTGTTATTGAGAGTGCGTTTTAATCAATGATTATCGATTGATTTCTACGAGAACCGCTTCGATTTCGTTGATTGTTGATTAATTTGTCAATAATTATCGATTTATTTCTACATATTATCGATTCGTTCGTAGTGTTGTTGTCCATCTCTACTATTAATGATTCCCTACCGTCATATTGTCAGGTTCAAGTTGTTGTTGTATTTTTGTTTCGCCTAACTGTCCACTTGTTGTAGCCCAAAGTTTTCTCAATTTTCCAAAGTCTGTGATATGACCCTCAATACCTAACATCGCCACTACTTTCTACTACTATATATTGTATTTCCTCTATTTCCATTACCATTTATAGTTAGGGTTGGTATTTTCGCCTTGTTTCCATTCATTGCTTCTTGAATCGCTATTGTACACAATTGCCTAATAATCCCATAGACCACAACAGAGATCGTAGAGATCAAAGATCATTCGGTATCTCAGATATAATGCGTATATAACACAAATACGAATTGAGAATGATTCAAGTTTATCTCGATTGTGATATGATAGAAGCATGCATAAACAGTATATATGTTCGATATGTTACAGTGGTTTGAGGCCACAGAAGATCTTCGAACCCGTGGGCGAGGTTTCAGCTCTGGAAGTAGAGTAGGAATTATTGTAATCATTCATTCAGCTTTAGCGAAATGTATTGGGGTCTGCAGTCTCATTCAAATGAGATGTACAGTGGCTGAGACACGAATACACCAAGCTATCAGAAGAAGGGTTTGGTCGCCTTTTGAGATCAGCTTTTCCAATTGTATATCAGGCATCTTTCCTAAGAATTGACCGATTCTACTACACACTTTTGAGTTGACCCCCTCTTTTCTCCACTGTTTTCGATGCCCCTTGGGTAGGACATCCCAGAACCAGATTAGCAAGGATGGTAGATCAAACATCTCTCCAGTAGCCCACGTCAAAGTTCGTCGTTGAGGATCTTTCCGATGCGATTATCACGGCTCACAGTAGAGCTATGAAAAAGTTTCCAACAGATGAAATGTGTATTTTCTCGAGTACTTTCAGATAAAAATGTAAAAATGCAACTTTTTAATTTTTTGTTCCCTAAGGAATTGATCGCGTTCCATAGTCCCGGGAAAGATTTTTTCGAAAGCTCAATCGATAAAGCTCGTTCACAGCTTTCATTTAAGCTCTTGAGAGACGATTTTCATGGGGATTTGACTGAACTACGTCCAAAAAACTGCATTTGAATGCTGGTAGATCACTAATGAAAGCTTTGATCTACTCGAAATTGTCGGTTCCTTGACAGGATTGTCCTGTAACATACCGGAGAAAGGGCTGAGGATCATTCTGACGTTGATTCGCTCATTTATGTTCGTGTTGCTCTCGCTGCAGCCAAACCAGCGAAAGGAGTCCCTTCTGATGGTTCCTGGTATTGACTGACCGATGAGTACTGCATATATGAGAGAATATCCCAGTTCGAACCAGTAAATGAGCATCCAAGATGGCTACGTCGAATGGGATAGATTCAGACCAACGAAAATTCGCTCTGGAATTCTTCGAGGAACATCGATCACTTGGCCAGTGAGCCGGATAGCTACAACTTGAATATATCTTCGGTATTGATCGGTAAATCAATACCAGGAACCATCAGAATGGGCTCATTTCGCTGGTTTGGCTGCAGCGAGAGCAACACGAGCATAAGTGAGCGAATCAACGTCGGAATGATCCTCAGCCCTTTCTCCGGTATGTTACAGGACAATCCTGTCAAGGAACCGACAATTTCGAGTAGATCAAAGCTTTCATTAGTGATCTACCAGCATTCAAATGCAGTTTTTTGGACGTAGTTCAGTCAAATCCCCATGAAAATCGTCTCTCAAGAGCTTAAATGAAAGCTGTGAACGAGCTCTATCAATTGCGCTTTTGAAAAACCTTTCCCGGGACTATGGAACGCGATCAATTCCTTAGGGAATAAAAAATTAAAAAGTTGCATTTTTGCATTTTTATCTGAAAGTACCCGAGAAAATACACATCTCATTTGTTGGAAACTTTTTCATAGCTCTACTGTGAGCCGTGATAATCGCATCGGAAGGAGCCTCAACGACGAACTTTGACGTGAGCTCCTGGAGAGATGTTTGATCTACCATCCTTGCTACTCTGGATCTGGGATGTCCTACCCAAGGGGCATCGAAAACAGTGGAGAAAAGAGGGGGTCAACTCAAAAGTGTGTAGTAAATCAGTGGATTTTGGTCAATTCTTAGGAAATATGCCTGATATGCGGTAACGACGGAGACGTGCAACCGTAAATTCTGCAGAATGGAAATATCGAACGAAATTTTAACATAAATGCGATATAATAGATAGAGAGTACACCCAAAGGCATCATCTGATCACTTGGTGTACTCGTGTTTCAGCCATTGTACATCTCATTCAATGTGACTGCAGATTAATTGGAGAGAGTTCAAGATATCAAATATAGTATCTTATTTATACAGTGTCAAATCTAGTTGTCCGAGCATGTAAAAGAATTTTCTCTGCTCTTCCTTTATTTTCAAAAATTTTAAAATTATTATTATTATTATTATTATTATTATTATTATTATTATTATTATTATTATTATTATTATTAGGCATGCCTGCAGTGTTGAAGGAGCACTCCCTGTACGGTAGTTCCTCGTGGGAGCACGCCAGTCATGAACGGAGCTGCCTCCTCTGCTGTCCACGTAGGACGAGTGGTGAACAAAATCGATAGTCTCAAAGAGGATTACTGTAGTAGGATTACTGTAGGTCAATCGATAGTCGCTACGGTAAATCAATCGATAATCTAAGAGGATTAGTGAACGAGAATCCAAAATGATACAGTACCCTAATAACAATAACAGCAGAGTTAAGCTTAAAGTAAAGTAAGGAATGATATCAATCAATAATTCTCCCGACTACAGTATACCTTTCTCTCGGGTTCTCGGGCAGATCTTCCGCGTCAAAGTACTCGATGCGCTCGCCGTGCGTTACTGACGTTGTGCGCAGCGCCAGTCCGTCAAGGTACTCCCATCTGGAATTGTGATTACGATAGCTACAGTGCTGGCCAATATTCTAACATATTTTGGTTTTTCAGCCATAACTTTCTTCGCAGTCAACCGTTTCTCTTCATGTTTTAGTATGTTTGTATAGATGATACTGTGATATAGTGACCCTATTTGTATCGAGATTGGACCACATACAACGGAATAGTGGTCAATTTACGAAAAATGACAATTTTCAGCGAATTCAGCACCTGGGCATATCGGCCATTGGAGTCACCGGGGCAGCTTGGATTCAGTTCTACGTGTGGAATCTGTGTGCTGCAATGACTGTTGGAAAGTATCAAGGTATGGGGTTGATCAGGTTATCGACGATGGAGGCGAGAATCGCAGCCGAAGCGCGTTGAAGCTGCTCGGACTTCTCGGCCGCGTTCTTTTCCTTTCTCTTCCTTCTATCCCTTCACAGCACGCTTTAACACCTCCCATATGTGCAGTATGATGTTTAGGAAACATGATTTACTATATCCATCCATCTACCGGACCCTACTACGGTGTAACTAGGCGACAACATGAGGTGGACCAACGCTTGAGACCGTTATCCAGCAGCATAGCGAAGGCGCGGCGGCACGTGGCTTGGACCCAGGACATTATCGTCTTCTCCCAGATGTTCTCGATACTGTAGCGATCGTAAATGCTCTACATCCGAAACCGGGGACCCATTCCACGGTGGGAGAAGCATCCCCGAACAAGAATCGAAAAGCACGAGTGATAAGGGCCCCGCTACCATCTGCAATGGACCCGCGAGGAGTAAGATATGGTGGCCAATACCGACGACAGCATGCACAACCTCTTCGGTAGTGACGGTACGAAGTGGGTTCGTTGTACTACCGGCCTTCTCATCGTACCCAAGTTTCATTGCCCGACGGTCAAGCATGTTGGTGGCAGTGTCCTTATCTGGGGATGCTTTTCCCGCCGCGGAATGGGTCCCCGGTTTCGGATGTAGAGCATTTACGATTCCCACAGTATCGAGAACATCTGGGATAAGACGATAATGTCCTGGGTCCAAGCCACGCGCCGCCGCGCCTTCGTTATGGTGCTGGATAACGATCTCAAGCGATGGTCCACCTCATGTTGTCGCCTAGTTACACCGTAGTAGGGTCCGGTAGATGGATGGATAAAGTAAATCATGTTCCCTAAACATCATACTACACATATGGGAGGTATTGGAGCGTGCTGTGAAGGGATAGAAGGAAGAGAAAAGAAAATAACGCGACCGAGAAGTCCGAGCAGCTTCAACGCGCTTCGTCTGCGATTCTCGCCTCCATCGTCGATAACCTGATCAACCCCACACGTTGATACTTTTCAACAGTCATTGCAGCACACAGATTCCACACGTAGAACTGAATCCAAGCTGCTCCGGTGACTCCAATGGCCGATATGCCCAGGTGCTGAATTCGCTGAAAATTGTCATTTTTCGTAAATTGTCCACTATTCCGTTGTATGTGATCCAATCTCGATAAAAATAGGGTCACTATATCACAGTATCATCTATACAAACATAGTAAAAAATGAAGAGAAACGATTGACTGCGAAGAAAGTTATGGCTGAAAAACCAAAATATGTTAGAAAATTGGCCAGCACTGTACGCTCCTCGGGATACAGTGATCTCAGCAATGGCAGTATTGTAGATACAGTAATCGCTAAACATGATTATGAAGAAAATGTTCTGAATTTTAATGCAAAATTATCAGTAAAAAAATTTCTTCAATCTGCTAAAAAAAGGAATCGCAACAACAGAAAAATGCCTCACTTGAAATTAACAGTAATAATAATTATTAATATTATTAAAAATTTTTAAATTAAAATAATAATTATTATTACTTGAGTACCACTCCAATGGGCACAATCTTCTCAATCTTCTGTTCGAATTCCTCTAATGAGTAGCTCTTGACGAGCGGCAATAGCTGGCGAGCTCTCGTCCTGCAGAACGCATCGTGCGATGCGATGTAGCCGATGGACGACGTTCCTGAATCAGGGGGTTGAGGTTACTGTACCCGCACCATGGATCATAAACTGATTCGACATTATGGTACATCACCACATAGGATATTGACCAGCGAAAAATCAAAGATCATACCATCTTCTTCCGTGGTCTCAACCTGCTTGAAATGTGTTCGAAGCAGCCACTCGAGCAATTCGTCTGGATATCTGCAGGGAGGGATTACGGTAGATCTATCGGATTACGATAGATCAATATCGTCAACTGACTACCGTAACCACTCACTTGGTAGTGTCCTTGAGATTGGTTCGAAGTAGATCAATGGTTATTGATCGATCTTTGGATAGAATCAGATCATCGATGGTATCAACGGCGCCGTCGAGTAGCTCCCTCCGGATATCAATCGATAACCAACGGTAGCATCCTGGAATTATGCACTGGTTGCCAAGATCAGATTAGTTAGTAATGGTTTAGTGAGTATTCGGTACTTCTCTGTTTTAGTCCAGGTTATTTTATAATTCAAATACACACTCATTTTGACCGTGGTTGACGGCACAGAAGAGCATAATGAAAGGAGAATGAAGGAGGGTGATAAGGAGAGAGGAGAGTTTGAAATCGCCTGCGCCAAAAAACAGAGAAGAGTATTCTACAGGTAAGTATTCCTTACAATAATAGAGAAGCCGTTGGCCGCGCATTGTCAGTCTTCTTACGTTAGTTACTTTACTAACATACATGTTCGGTACCCTCGCCGTCATACGTGGACACCACTGCCGCTAGCGGCAATACACCCCCGATTTTTGGCACCCGACCCCCCGATTTTCCGAAAAAAATCACTCTAAATGACATATAAATGCTTCATTTTTTGCTTCCGACCCCCCGATTTTCATTTCCAGCGGCAATGCCCGCCCACGTATGCTCGCCGTCTATTTTTATATAGTGGGTCAATTCTCGAAATAGGGTGGGTTGATTCACAGAATTCGTTATTTTCGCATAAAAATCGTCATTTTTAGCTTCATTCTTTTATCAAGTGGCCTAAAATGGGCCTTATATAGTGGGTCAATCCTCGCACTGCGAGGGTATGGCAATGTATGTTTACTAATGTTGGCCCGGTGATTGCATGTTTCAAGGAAACATTAATGCTGATAGAAAACAGAACAAAGCAATTGGCGATAGGCCCTCTCTGAAGAATACTAACCATCAATGACAACCACGGGCCACGCCTCCAGTGCCTCCATCAGTTCACCCTCGCTCATTCGTACCGTATCCAGCAGCGCTTCGAGAGTCACTCTGAAGGTATTGATTAATTGTCGAAATGGATTGACACACTATAATGAATACATGCCGTGGAAATACGTGTTCTCTAGCAAGAAACTAATGAGAATCATAAATGATCAATTTTATTCTGTGAACAATAAACCCTAATTATCAATAAATAGCAATATTGACTGATCATTGACGTAGCGGCCGAAACACCATATGACGCATTATTAACTAACTTATTATATCATTCAATATTACATTTAAAGTACATTAAACCTATACCTGTACATCTACTAATTATTGATTGATCGTTTGTCAAACCTTTCATTAGTGTCATTACAGAGATCTCTCAGTTCGCTCCTCTTCAGAATATCCTTCAACTTCATCCTCGTCACGAAACCCATCTCTTTCAACTCGAGATAGTGTTGTTTCATCGCGGGAACCTGCCGATCGATAATTGGACAAAATGGGCGGAGACTTCGTTAAATCCTCACAATTCTGGTCGTGAGAATCGGCACGCCGCCGCACACTTCGTTCGCTACGGTCATCTTGGGCGTGAGGACCAGCGTGTTCGACGTTTCCGTTTCCTGTTAATATACCAGGTTTTATGAGAATTTAGGGAGCCAACGAAAAAAAACCAGGGGAGGAGATTCAGCGAGCGGTCATGGTGTTGTGACAGGGAAAAAGGTAGATCGAAAAACAGCGGGAGTACGCAAAAGTAAGAGAGCGCAGACGGTCCGCAATTTTTTTGTGTTGGAGAAACGCTGTGAGTTTACCTTCACTTCGTAGGTTCTCGTTCCCGTGCACAGAACCGCATTCTCGTCGGGATCTCCGCGAAAAGCGAAGCTAGAATGTTATCGATAAAGCGATCAATACAGTAATCTATCATTGAAAAATCGATAATCAGCTAACCTTTCGCCGTTCTCGAACGCCTCGAGCATCGCATTGTCGACCTCGATCAATCGATATTCCTTGGTAGGATACGGATCAGCGAATTGCAACTGCTGAATCTCGCCCTGTAAGGATTACGGTAGGTATATGCGTTGAGTAAGGTACATTTCGTGGTGGGACCAGATCGATCATTATATTAGTTACTGTTGAATTCTGCTAGATATCGATTAACTATGGGTGTGATGTAATCCAAAACTTATATGTGTTCTCGTGCAATAAGTAATTGATTCTGAAGCCGTATCCAGGAACGGTGGTAAACCGTTTGATGAGATATGTGACATCACAAGCGTGGGGGGGGGTTGGTTTGTTAAAGCCTTCGTGACGTCACGTTTATCAGCAAACGGATTTCCAACGTTCATGCACTTAACCGTATAGGACGGACGTCCAGAAAAGCCGCGGCATTTTTGGACGTCCGTCCTATACGGTTCTATGTGACCCGTACCGTATAGGACGGACGTCCAAAAATGCCGCGGCTTTTCTGGACGTCCGTCCTATACGAATCACCAGTATAGGACGGACGTCCAAAAAGACCGCGGCTTATTAGCAATATATTTGATCGATATATACCACCATTCATCATTCTGCCTTTAGCGTCCGCAATTTGGCCATCCGCCGGATACGGATACGTATGAAAAAAACCTCCTTGACAACGAGATAGTACTGCATACACAAAAATATTAATTGTTTAGACGGCTGCGGCGGCCCGCTGCCCACGGTGTTTATAATATACTGCTAATGGTGAAAGCCATAACTAAATGAACTCGATTGATTGATGGTAGTATGGATCGATAAAGTCAATGGATCTATAGAGTTTCGTTTCTATAGCATGGAGAGCGGACATTGAGAATTTGGCAAAACGCCACGAAAATATGATATAACCCGCGATTTGGAATAAGTCCGCAATTATTTTTAAAGTGATAGAGTGGAGCAGTGCGGATCATTAAAAAACTAAAAAAACCTTAACCAAAGAAACTCGATAGATTGAAACGTGTCCATAACCGAATGACAGCCATTTTGTGGAATAGGTCCTATTTCTTGCTTTGTTTTTTTAAACAAGCATATAAGTTACATACAACATTTTTTCGCGTATATAGACTGTTTTTCGATGTCTCTGTATGTGTGAAACTGTTAAGGTCAATTGAATGACCTCTTGATTTTCTTATACATCGTTACATTTGCCTTACGTGCCTACGCCGTAAGCCCCCTCCGCCGCGTCTCCGGTTCTAAGACAAATGTAACGATGCATTAGCGAAAGTTATCTTGTCTAAACAATTGATATCTTTATGTATGCAGAACTATCTCGTTGTCGGGCAGGTTTTTTATACGTATCCGTATCCGGCGGACGGCCAAATTGCGGTCGCCAAACCATATAGTGCGCACTCTAAGCCTAAGCATACCTTAACTAAGGAACTCTGCAGATTGTTTAGAGCGACTGAATCGATAGAATATGTAAATGAATCAGTAGAGTAGTGCGGACTCTCATAGGTCGAATAGTTAGGTTATCGGATTTCAAAATGCGGTCAGGTTTTTTCCCGATTTTTGGCACGTGTCCGTATCCGACGGATGGCCAAGTTGCGGAATTAGTCTTATTTCTTATTTTGTTATTTAAACAAACAAATGCAGTTACAGGCAACAATTTTTGCGTACATAGACTCTTTGATAGACTAATTGAATGGATCAATAGAGTAGTGCGGATACTAAGCCTAAGCTTTCCTTAACTAAGGAACTCTGCTGAGTGTGAATAGTAACTGAATCGATAGAATATTTAAATGAATCAGTAGAGTACTGCGGACTCTAAGCCTAAGCATACCTTAACTAAGCAACTCTGCTAATTGTGAACAGTAACTGAATCGATAGAATATTTAAATGAATCAGTAGAGTAGTGTGGACTCTAAGCCTAACAACACAATAATAAACATAGTCAGTCCATATTAAACATAATGAGAAAATTTCATAATACATACAACACAATTTTTCATCCCGATCGTGTCATCATTTCATTCTACGCTAAATATCCGCGGCGGCATTTCTGGACGTCCGTCCTTTATGGGTGCTCCGTATAGGACGGACGTCCAAAAATGCCGCGGCATTTCTGGACGTCCGTCCTATACGGATCACAGCACAGCCTTGCCTCTCAATAAATTGGAAAGTTTCCAGTCGAATCTACTAAGAAAAATTTCGGCGTAGCCACGCGCATAGCCTTGCCTCCTGATTCCCGGGTTTGCGCACAGCCTTTCCCCCAGCGTGCCCATCTATGATAAGGCCTTACCTTGATATTCTCGAACTCCTTGACTAGCTGATAGTATCCGATGACATTTTCCAGATTATCTTTGAGATCTCCGACGATGTCGACACCGACGTCACTGTTGTTCTGCTCGAACTGAAAGCCACACGATTACAAATAAAAATATAAATTCTCAAAAATAGATCAAAACCGCTAGGAAAACATCAGGAGACAAGAGGAACCAGATATATGTGAACACTGTTAGCGGGTTCCCATACAAGATTATAAATATCGTTGACTGTTTCGCTACTAATCGTCTTTACTAAATACTCACGAATTTAGCCGTGCACGAATGCGGTAAATATTAATTTAAACCTTTCTACTGGCTGCGGTCAAGAAATCAGTCGGCTGCTTCTTCTTCTTGGTTGCATTAGCCGGGGCCGATTGAGGAGCACCTCGCTTGATAAAATTATCCATCCTAAACTGGAAATATCAAAATTAAAACGAATTTTAGCGAAAATTAATTCAAAACTTTTGAAATCCCGCTGGGAGAATCATTCGCGTCAGCAATTTTGCTTGCACACATCGTTCCCATCTTGCGCATTACGTGATCGCGAACTAACAGATTTGCACTTTCCAATTTGCGCTGACAATTCCCTGACGTAATAATTTTTTAACAGTTGGTCTAGATTTTGTACAACTCCTCGATCTACCCTGCTGATATGTTCTGCCTGTTTCCCGCTCTCGATGCGGGCTCCCTTCTCATATTAAAAAATTGCAGAATTGCACTTTGTTTCACTAATCTTTAGTTTAATCTGGATGAAAGTTGTTCGTCGTTCATACGTCAGACAATTGTAGTGCATTCATAGTACAGCGTGTAGTCTTGCGCATTCGCAGTCGCATCAATCGTTCTATCGTAGTTAGGTCTTTTCCCACGTCCGGTATCGTGTTTTCGATCGTTATTTGCTGTGCATTTAGATGTTGTTGGGGTAGTTACTCTATGTTATTGACTATTGATTATTGATTAACCTCTTTATCTTCAGTATGACGGTTATCGTGGGCGCAACGACGCCGTCCGTATGCAACGGAACGTCGTTGATAGAGAACGGAGCGTGCAAAGCACCCGTCCCATCGCCTCCACTCACTATCGGCCATTGTTGTCATCGATCCAAAAAGAAACTCGTCAATTCCAAGGTTCACTTTTACAACGTTTACGTCGGAATATGTCAACAGTCTCTCCGTTTCGCAAACTTTTTTGTTTGTTTTCAGCGATCATTTGGCTTACAATTAGAAAAGACTGTTGACAAAGCCTTTGTCGCTTTAACGACGTACACAATACGTAACGATAGATAAACCAGTGTTAATCATGCCTTTTTTGTTGTCTGTGATGAGAATTGTAGAACCGCAAAAGTTTCGAAACCGTATTGATTTTATCATATTCTCAGGCCGTCACGAAAGGTATCAAAGATAAGGCACAATGTGGGCCTTGTTCGAGGAACGAGAATTCCACCTCAAGCGCTAATGTAAGTTGTAGGCCTTTTCATTGTATATTATCTCGTACGACCGTGTTGGTAACACGGATCTTGGCACGGTGCCAATTTTTAGTAGTACTTCCTTTACTACCATTGCTCCTTGCATCACCCATCTTCTATTCGCGCTTCTACCTTTCTTCATTTCTCTTTTATCATTATTTATTTATTTATTTATGTATATATTGCCTATTACAGTCGCCTGATGGCTCCCTGTCGATGTGTTTGAGCTGTGGCTCGCGATTCTGTCGTGATCATGCGCACGCGCACAGTAACACAGCACGCACCGAGGACCATCCCTTCTTCTACGATTTCGGCGATGATACTACCAGGTACGGTATCGGTATCGATTGACTCGTTCATTGATATTCGGATTTATTGATTAGTCTTACGCAAGATTAGCATACTGTAATCGAAGAACTACGGTATTATGCGACAGTAAATCAATTGTTCCGAGACAATAGGCGTTAAAGATCTATCATACACCACGCTCACAGCCTACATGGGCTTTCTCAGTCTCGTGCATCTATTTCAATCAATAAATCGATATTCCAGATGCAATTTATGCAAAGTACTCTTGGATATGGTAGACTGCCCGAGCACAGATGTGATCAAGCAAGCAGTAGGCAACATCAGATCTAGCAAGAAGACTAGCACACCACAAGGTGAGTGCTGGTACCGTAGCAGCGTTTTACACCCTCGGAGACTATTTCTCCTTGTGCATTTTTTTTCACTTGAATCGTTTTTTTTACTTTTCGAGAATACTTTATGATGTATGATAAATAAATAAATAAAGAGTATTATGCAGTTTAGAAAAGCTTGATCGTGTACAAAATTCTGATCAAAGCCTTGACCAAGAATGACATTTTATTGTTTAAAATCAAAAAGTAGGGATCTATTTAAAATCAATAATCGATATTACAGAGAACGGCACAAGTGCTGCAGCGCCAGCTCCCGTTGTGATAGACAAGCCCCAGCCCAAACCCGAGTGAGATACTTTGATTTACTTACAGTAATCGATAATATCGATTGCATGGATTGACCATGTCTTTGTGTTCTCAATTTCTTCCCCACTAATTTCATCTATTAGTTCTTTCACTCTCACTATTTTCATTTGTCGCCTTTCAGAGTGGTTGTTCTTATGTGTATAGCGAAGCGATGGTTCATCCCTTTTGTTTTATTTTTCAATTATTGATCGATTTTTCAATTTATTAATTTTTCAGGAAGAAAGAGATGACCGAAACCAAGTCGAAATCTTCTAAGAAGGAAACGAGTGAGTGATTATTGATTGATTTCAAGTTGATCTTTAATCTTTGATCCCTTCAGTGAATCATTCGAATCAAAATGGCCACGCGTACACTCAATCGTCAGTGCCGGAGAACACTGCCTTGCCAGCGCAGGTTAGTTGATCTTTGATCTTCAAACTGTCATTGCTCATCTGATGTCTTTCCCATTCCTCTCTAGAGTACAGTCACTTTAGCTTTAAAATGTGATCTTTCATAACATTCTCTAAAGCTTCTTTAATGTGGTTTTGATCTCTTTCTTTATTTAGATTATACCTAAATAAGTTAAGTAATAATCTTTGATCTTTAATCTCCCCCTCTTACAGGGTCTGTCCAATCTCGGCAACACGTGCTTCTTCAACTCTGTCATGCAGTGCATTCTTCACACCCATCAGGTTTTGTTTTAATTATAATATAATAATAATAATAATAATAGTGGGGGGGGGGGAAGCTGTTAGTTTGATAAATACTAAATATCCGGCGAAGTCGCGTCATATACGAGAAAAGTGAAACACGCAATCACCAAGAGGCGACAACAGAACTCACACAGGACAACTAGCCATTGTATGATAATAATAATAGTATATTATTATTATTATTATTATTATTATTATTATTATTATTATACTTACTTATTTTTATTATTATCAGATCTCCTTCTATCTCAAGAGATTTGGACGAGTGAAGAAGCTCACGTTTGACAGTCAGTCGAATCCTATGGTCATCAACGACGAGAAGGTGGACATTGAGGTACGGTTGAATATATAGATCGATAAAATGGGATTACGGTATACGCCTGTTATTGATTGATTTGTGGCTTGGTAGATGCAACATGTACTATATATCTAATTAGTCAATAATCAAAGAATTCCATTCCTCCTTTTTCTCTCTGCTAATATTATATGCTCATGAATATATTTTTGATGAAATAAATAAATCAATAATCCGGGATCCCTGATTCAGGAAGCCACACTTACCGTACCCTCTGGGGCGGCGCCACTCAACGACGCTCTGCGTGCGTTTATCGTCGACTTCCGCAACGGTCGCACACCCTCGCCCAATAATCTATTCAATCAGGTATACTGTAGGATGACAGATTTATTGATTTTTCTTCCTTTCTTCGATTGCCCACAATCAGGGATACTGTAGGATGATATATTTGACCTATTTATAGATTTTTTCTTTAGATTGCCCACAAGGCCGCTCGCTTCAGGAGTATGGCCCAGCAGGACGCCCATGAGCTATTACGGTACGCAGACATATTAAATTTATTGATTACTGTAGGTAGACTTTCAAATATTTTACATTAGTGGCCGTATATTTTTTTAATCATTTTCGATTGGTCCTCTGCTGATCCGCCAAAGTCGAATACAACCCATTTTATCCCCCGTCCTTTTGATAGCGAATCGAGTGTTATTATCAACGGGGGTAGCTTCATTTTGTGCGCGGTACTTGCTATCGCTTGCTGCCTGTTAATTTCTCGTTCCTGACTGGCTATGTGACCGGGTGAAAAAATTGGTGCTTGTTGATTCGATCTTTTTGCTTTTCAAATAGTCCTACAGTTGGCTGAGTCTCATTCGTGATGTGTGACGCTGTCATTTTTTATCGCATAGGGTTATTAACTTTTATCTTTATTAATTTATTTAATCTCATATATTTCCAGATATCTACTGGATGGTCTGTGCTCGGAGGAGACTGGTCGATACCAGGAGGCCATCGCTGGCCTCGTCGGTGCGCCCGTACGATCAACCGCTCGAGTTGATGCCGCCATTGTTAGGAAGGCCAAGGGTGAGTCGGAGTACTGTAAAGTCAGGGTTACGGTAGAGTAGGAGTACTGTAGACTCAGGGCTACGTTAGAGTAGGTGTACTGTAGAGTCAGGGTTACGACTGATTTGTCTGACAATGAGACAGCCATACAAGTTGCACGTCTATCTTGAACCAAACATAGTCAAATTAAATGAAATACTGTTTATTTATTTATATCATACATCATAAAGATTTTTCAACAAGTATTGTCTATTGCAGCCTATCTCCAACTCGCTGGACGTCCCCTTCTCGACGCCGTATTTGGTGGACGATTGCTGCAGACGATCCGATGCAGCAGATGTCATCACGTCAGTGAGAGGTACGGTAATGATTAACATCTACCGTAATCGGATGGTTACGGTATAGTCTACCGTAGAGCAGTCAGAATAGGCGGGTCTGCAGTACGAATAAAATAAGTTAAACGAAAATAGTGTATTTTCTTGTATTCGTTTGAGCGAAAAAAATATGAGAAAGCAGCCCGTTGAATGGGTCGTTGAATGGGACGAATGAATGAATGAATGAACGTTGAATGGGACGTTGAATGGTCACGTACATAGGTCGAAAAGTATGTTACAAAGTACCAAGCCTGACCGCATTTAAGGGCCAAAATTTCACAAAAATCGAAAAACCTGACCGCATTTTGAGCCAAAATTTCACAAAAATCGAAAAACCTGACCGCATTTTGAGCCAAATTTGCCAAAATTCGAAAAACCTGACCGCATTTTGAAATCCAATTACCTAGCTATTCGACCTATGGTCACGTAAATGCAATAAGATCTTGGTGAATTCTTGTTTACGATAAGTTTTCGAATAACTTTTTTAATACCCTAATGGTTATATCAACGATGACAGATGAGGTGCAGATGCAGAAGCATTGCATGATACAATTTTAATTAATTAATTATTATTTATTAATTGTTTTTAGATACGAGCACTTTCTGGATCTGTCGGTGCCGTTGACTGGTGGAGGTGGAGGATCATCGAGAGGGTTCGGAGGAGGAGGAGTGACAGGGGGCGGAGTCAAGACTAAGACACTCAGTAAGCATCAGCAGAAGAAGGAGCATGCTGCTGCGAAGAGGGTACGGTATTGGTAGGGGGGTTACGGTAGACAGGGTACATTAGGGAGGTTATGTGGGTTACGGTAGACAGGGTAAAAAGAGAGGTTATATGGGTTATGGTAGACATCGGTACAACAGGGAGGCTCTGTGTTACGGTAGACCTGTGTACATCAGGGAGGTGATGTGGGTTACGGTAGCCTTCTGCTATTTTTGGACTATCTCTATGGATTGTCGCGAAGAAGGGTACGGTTTTGCAGGGTTATATTAGATTAAGTAGCGCGTAAATTAATAAATTTATTGCTGTAATATTACCCTTCAAAACCAGAGTATTTCCATAGAATACTGTACATTGAGATAATCCTTGTTTCAGGCATCAAAGAAGGGACGGAAGCAGCAGAGGAAGAGTGAGAACGAGGGAGAATTGGGTGAGATGCACTTTTAGTTATTTAAATTTCATTACTTTATCGTATTTGTTTAAATCCACAACCTGACAACCTGGGCTAATTTGAAACTGTCCGCTCTGGCAATGTTCTCTCGCTTTCTTTATCTACGAGAGACCGTTGCCAGAGCAGAGAGCTTCAAATTAGATCGGTGTGTGCCTTTAACAAAAAATGGGCATTCGTAATACACTGTGAATATGTACCTCGTTATCAATGTAATAAATCTAGTGTACTGTAATCTTGGCTGAATAGATACTGTAGTGACTGCCTAATTATTGATTGATTGCAGAGACGAAGATGAACGGGCTATCGATCGATAAAGAAGAGACGAACGGTCACCAGAATGGTCAACCAACCTCGGAGGATTCTGGAGAGGGTGGTGATCATGTGGGAGAGGATGAAGGAGTAGAGGAGGAGGAAGAGGAAGAGGAGTATGAATCGAACGGAACCGGAAAGACTATCGATCCATTGGATCTTACGGTAGGTGGATATGGTATTGATTGATTGATTTGGATTACTGTAACTGTTAATTGTTCAATCGGCTCATGTAATCTTACGGTAGGTGCGTGGGTCGAAGCCAACATTTTTTTAAACCGAAAATGCGGCCAGACTTTCAAAGAAAATCCCAAAATGCGGCCATGATTGTATACGGAAAATAAGGAATAATATACAAGAAATGGGGTAGACGGACCACCATTGATGAACTGTCATCTGGTTCAATATCGTTTGTGTGAAACACGAAACAACCATGTAGATATCAATTTGTAAAAGAAATCTACTGGATTTATGTGCATCGAAAGGGGTGACCCCCATACGTATGCGGCATTCTCGATAGCGACAGGAATATATATATATATATATATATATATATCGATTATCGATTTATTGATTAATGATTGATCTTCAACTTTCAGAAAGTGCTTACGCCGATGGCTGAGCCACCGCCGCCAGGACAGAGTATAAAAGCGTCGCTGCTCGAGTTTACGGCTGAAGAGAGGTATATATTGATTTATTGATTTTTGTTGTATTGATTTTTTTCGAATGAACGATGAATCATGAACCGATGCATAGTTATGGCGTACAATATGTTTATTGGTTTTAAAATGAATACAGCTTAAAAACCGAACTAATACGAATTTTCTCTAAAAAAAGATTTGCCTAGAAGGGTGGAGGGGGGGGGGGGTGAATGTGTAAAAATATGCGCTTCTCCGGCATCCAACCGCTCATTTTCATCAACGAAGAAATTAACGAAAATTTAATTATTTTCGTTAATTCGTTAATACCATCTCTGGTGGTATACATTTGTTGTGGCTAGAATCTAGTTGGGGTTTCCCGGTTTCACAACAATGATATTGAAAGCATGGCATCTGTTAACGATAATGGTTATCCATCGTAGTCTACTATCCCTATACTATTGTTTGCAGGCTGGAGGGCCCTAATGCGTACGAGTGCGAGAAGTGCTGCACGCCCCACAATAAGGAGGTCAGTGTGCTGAGCGTATTATTGATTGATTGGTTATCGATTATTCGACTGACCGATTCATACATACGGTAGCACACTGTATTGATCGAATAAGTAGTTGTATCTGAACGATAGAAAGTTGATGATTAAATGTATTGATATCTATAGATTATCGATTAATTATCGATTGATAGCTATAAATTATCGATTGATATTGATTGATAACTATTGATTATCGATCCATTTCAGCGTGGTCTAACGGGTTCATCAAAACGACGAGTGGAGGCGGCAAAGCGATATCTGATCGTCACTCCTCCCGTAGTCCTCACCATCCATGTCAAACGATTCCAGCAGACCCATTATGGAATGAAAGTCGTCACGAGAAAGGTACGGTACTTACCGTAATCATGATGATGATGATATTGTGGGAGGGGTTACGGTAGGATGTGTGGTGGATACTGTAGAATGGGGTTATGGTAGGATGTGGTAGGGATACTGTAGGATGGATCAGAAAGGATATCGTGGGAGTGTTCAGGAATTGCTGTCCTTGAGGGGATATGAGTGCGCTTGCGAGAGAATCGACCATATCCAGTGGGGGTCCGGCACAGGCAAAAAATCAAATTTTGGGGATCGGGGTTCTCAAGGGTGCTGATGACGATGGACATGTTCATTTTGCACCTAGAGCCACCGTTGAGGCCAGACGCCGTCGAGTTGAAATCTCGTTTTCCGCGTTGAAAAGTCGTTTATTAGGGTGTGACAAAAGTCTTTGCACTTTTTTCATACTTCATATTTTTTCGAATAACAAACGAAGCAACTACATTCAAATGCTGACATACTGTCCACGTTTATGAACAACTGTCCTCCATCTAGTATGCAACTGCATGACACCGTTCTTGCAGAACTCATTAGAGAGCGAGGCAATCCAAAGGTCGATCTCCCGTTTCTCATCGATCATACTATGAAAGGTTTTCCCTCTGCAGCAGTGCTAGAGAGATCGGAAAGCGTGGCAATCACAATTGGATAGGTCGGGGGAATACAGCGGATAGGGAAGCCAGCCAATATCTAAATTCTTCAGTTTGATCTGCGTCTTGTTAGAGTGATGTGTCATCGCGTTGTTCATTAAAAGCAATACTTTTCCTCACACAAAGCGGCTGAAAAGGACTGAGCCCTACATCTCCTGTAGTTGTTTGCAGAAGTCATTAGTGTTAACAATCTGACAATCAGGTAGTAGTTCGTAATAAACCACACCAAGAGAACAGAGGAAGAATGAGTGCGACTCTTTCATTCCATTCGGATTGGGTTTAGGGACGGTTTTAGCATCCTTCCAGGCGGGCAGACATTCCATCATTATATCAGGGTTGTCGTGCGAGATCCACTTATCAACTTGGTAGACAATATACATCACCCAATCAGTGGATCGAGAACGGCCGAGATTTGAAGTGGAGAAGTCGACTCGGTTTTTGAGCTGTTTTGAGAATAGGACCGAGATCACATGGGGAATCAATTAAGATGCCCTGGGACGAAGGGAAGACCGAATGAGGATGCGATGGACAGTGGATCATGGAGTACCATTTGTCTGCTCCAGGTATCACAAACTCTGCTTCGGCCAACTTCAGTCAGTTCGAAGAACCAGGGCTTCATTTTAGCAGGTAGGACGTCATGACCTTGGGTTTTCAACCAAAGAAAAATGGTTGTTCTTGAAATGACGATACCAGGAAAGGCTGTTATGTGACACTTCATCCTTGGCTTCATTGACTGGGGTAGTTGGTGATACGTTTCTGTTGCAGTCCACTCCGTACGGTGCAAGTCAAGAAGGACATGTCGAACTTTGAGTAATGTTGTCATAAATAAAAATTTAAATCTAGTCGAGGAAAGAGACTTATCACATTTACTGATCAATAAGCCTCCGATATAGGATAAATGCCACATGGGATAAGAATTGCTCTCGACCGAGAAAGAGGGGTCGAAAGTAGGTATAGAAAAAAAGTGCAAAGACTTTTGGCACACCCTAATATCTTCATCCGATGGTCCTAAAATTACCAAACTGTGATACGCGGGGCAGAATTTTATGGCGATCACGCCTGTCTAATTTATTTTTCATCAACAATTTTCATAATTTTCATAAATGGAATTTCTCTCAACGGCAAAAGTAAGTAATGATCGATCGGACCGGAATGGCTCCAGCATCAGATAGAAAAAAATTCAACCAATTTGCGCCCGCGACTTTCGAGAAAATCAACTTTCAGTGCAGTCATTTTGCCGTTGAAATGGAGACAAGAGACGAGAGAGTGTGGTGGTGTGAGAGAGCAGAGAAGGTAGAGGGGGAGGAAATTCCGTCGACCCCCCTTCCCTCCCATGCTGGCCGCCTCACCTTCCTCTCTGCTCTCTCACACCACCACACTCTCTCGCCTCTTTTCTCCTCTTCTAAGACAAAATGTCTACACTGAAAGTTGATTTTCTCGAAAGTCGCGGGCGCAAATTGGCTGAATTTTTTTCTATCTGATGCTGGAGCCATTCCGGACCGATCTGTGTAGTTTGCATTACTTACTTTTGCCGTTGAGAGAAATTCCATTTATGAAAATTATGAAAATTTTCGATGAAAAATAAATTAGACAGGCGTGATCGCCATAAAATTCTGCCCGGTGAGTCACAGTTTCGTAATTTTAGCACCATCGGGTAAAGAGAAACGATTTTTCAACGCGAAAAACGAGATTTAAACGCGACGTCGTCTGGCCTCAACAGTGGATCTAGGTGCAAAATGAACATGTGCATCGTCATCAGCACCCTTGAGAACCCCTATCATTGGCCGAAAAGTATGTTACAAAGTACCAAGCCTGACCGCATTTTGAGCCAAAATTCCCCAAAAAATCGAAAAACCTGACCGCATTTTGTGCCAAAATTTCACAAGAATCGAAAAACCTGACCGCATTTTGAGCCAAATTTGCCAAAAATAGAAAAACCTGACCGCATTTTGAGCCAAATTTGCCAAAAATAGAAAAACCTGACCGCATTTTGTAAACCGATAACCTAGCTATTCGACCTATGACCCGGATCCCCAAATTTTGATTTTTTCCTGTGCCGGCACTTAGTCGATTCTCTCGCAAGCGCACTCATATACCTCGCCCACGTATGTTGTTGGGTGGTTAATGTGATTGGTGAAATTATAACAAATCATACATTTTCGGCGTCCTAACAGGAGTCCTAGTGGGTCGATTTTCGAAATATGGTAGGTCTATTTAGAAAAATTGTTACTTTTCGCTGAAATTGTGATTTTTCGCATAAATTTAGCCGTATATAGTGGGTAGATCGTCGCATTATGTGGGTATGAAAGTGTATGGCAACCATAGGTGGGCACGCTGGGGGGAAGGCAGTGCGCAAACCGGGAAATTATAAGGCAAGGCTATGCGCATATCCAATTTTTTTTGCAGATTTGACTGGAAATTTTCCAATTTTTGCGAGGCATAGCTATGCGCTAGGCCCCGCAAGGGAAGGCAAGTCTGTGCGCAAAAATAATTTGTTTTCACGCGCCCACCTATGACGGCAACTAATTGACCTGTAGCATTCATGTCTCCGTGCTATCAGATTAAACGCGCATATTGTGATTTTGTAATTCGTGGTGTACCCATAGGTCGAAAAGTATGTTACAAAGTACAAAGCCTGGCCGCATTTTGGGCCGAAATTTTCCAAAAATTGAAAAACCTGACCGCATTTTGAGCCAAATTTGCTAAAAATCGAAATAACTGACCGCATTTTTAAAACCGATAACCTAGCTATTCGACGTATGGGTGTACCAGTTGAGCAATAATTATTTCAATGAAGTTTGCGTTCAATTGAACGAATAAATTATTATTATAATTGATATTATTACTGTTATTATTATTCTCAAAAATAATTTAATGCAACCATGTTTAGGTACCTGGCAACGTGGCCTTCCCTCTCATCTTTGATATCGCTCCCTTCTGCTGCAAGAATGTTGAGGTACATTGATAATAGTTTATAATATGCTTTATCTGCATATAATATGCTGCCAGGATAAATATTGTTATTAGCAATAATAATTGTTAGCAAAAAAACTGTATTATTGAGTGATATTTTGAAATTGATCATCAGCCCGTTGCTTACCGGTTTCAACATTTCTACATTGCCTTTGATATCCTAATCTCCTTTGATTATGCTCATATGAATGACAATCATTGATAGTGTCACTCGAGGGAGAGTGTCAAGTTAAAAGAATGATTAAAATATTAAAATTAAATATTAAAAATTTTTAAAGGTTAAAATATTTCCCAAATTGCAGCGTATCTCGTCGAATCAGACACGAGTACTGTATTCCCTGTACGGTGTTGTCTCCCACTCGGGTGATCTGGGAGGAGGACATTATGTGGCCTATGTCAAGAGCAGAGAACGACTGAAACAGGTAAAACAATCAATATTCAGGGCATTTATCAATCAATATTTAGGGAAGTTATCGATCTCTTGCCCAATCAATCAATATTATTGTCCGGCATGAAAGGGACTTTATTTAGAAACAGGGAATAGGAGAATAAACAAACGCGTAGAGCTTGATTATAGTCAAGCTAATGTTTGATTGTTGTTTTGTATGATAGGAGTTGAATAGCATAATAGCAATTATTATTATTATTTTATTATTACGGTTATTATACTTATAATAATTTATTCCTTCAAACTAGCACACCCTGATTGGGCTATATCTGTTAGACCAGTCTTTAGGCTATTGTACGTAATGTGCGATTTTCAACCATACATTTTCGCCCCACCCACAATCTATTGTTTTTGCGAATTATAAACTGACCCGATCTACATCTCAAGTACTCGGAACTGACCCGAAATGGGGGGCGATTCTTACTAATATCCACTCCGCAATTTTAGGGGAGCCAATAATTTGGTCGAAGTGGGGCCAATAATTTGGTGGATCGGAAAAGTTGACCCTAAAATTTGGCTACCAGACAAGCCCCACTTTTAAAGTTAAGTCAATAATTTGGTGGTTGAGCCAATAATTTGGTTCTAAGTGGGGCTATTATTTTAGACTAAAGTAACAGTCCCACTTCGAACCAAATTATTGGCTTAACCACCAAATTATTGACTCGCTTTAAAAGTGGGGCTTGTCTGGTAGCCAAATTTTAGGCACCCAAAAATGTTCGACCAAATTATTGGCCCCCCTAAAATTGCGGAGCAACTCCCGCATATTCCTAGATGGGTTTCAAAAATCAAAATTGACCGCATCGACAAAAACTTCTCACTCACAATGTGGGTGCTCGAAAATCTATGTTTTCAACCCGCTGGTTTCGTGTTGCGCACTACTATTAATCTGCGTTCTACAAGCATCGTTCCAGTTTCTGTCTCTTAAGAGCGTTTTGCACTAATCACAGTAATTAATTGGTGTAGTATAGGCATAGTAGTGTTTGATGATTATTGATTATTGATTGCTTATCGTTGATTATTGATTGATTGATGATCCTTTTCTCTTCTTCTCAGGTTGACGATATGTTGGAGACTGCTCGTCGTACATGCGCTGACGTCAACGAGGAAGCGCCCCGTCAGACGACGTCGACGATGAGTCCCGAGACTGCTGAACAGAGTGTACCTCCTGGTATGATTGATCTTTGATCTTTGATCATTAGAGTAATACTTAAGATCCAGTCAGATAGTCTTACACTCTTAAAGTAGCGAGAGACCAGTCGAAAATGTACAGTCCACTGCTATCTCGGCCTGTTTTTGTGAAAGTTTACTGGTAGTCCACCCACAACAGCATACTGTACTTATTAATCAATAAATCAATCAATAATCTCTTCAGGTCAATGGTATTACTGTAGTGACTCGCGAGTGTCGGGTGTCTCCGAATCGAAGGTCCTAGGCGTCGAAGCATATCTGCTTTTCTACGAGCGAATCTGCTAGACTCCGCCCATTTTGTGACTCCGCCCCCTCCGTTGGCTACTATCGTGAACTGACTTTATTCCTTTCTTGAATTATATTAGTACCCTCAACCCTCATTCATAATCTCCCTTCGTTCTGAGAAGTAAATCAGATTACATATAATAGTATTTTATTGATTTTTGTTGTTATTCCCGGCACGATTTTCACCCCTGTCTACAGTATACCCCGTATAGATGTCGATTTTGTTGATCCCCCTGTTATTGGTCCCTGAATGAAATATCGATTAGTATGATGGTACCGTATCTTACCATATATCCTGTCAATCAATCATCTGGTCACTTCTTCTTACTGTATGTATACTATACTAGATCTTTCTCTCGAGGACTTACTCAGTAATTTATCGATTTATTATCGATCGTTTCCGCTAGATAATATTGTAGATTGGTACTTTTTAAAATCCCAAATTAGGTCAGATTATTATCGATTTTTTGTTTTCATATATATTATTACAGTATGCTAATGATTACAAAAATTATTCTATCTATGAAATATTTATCACTTTTGTGTTGTTCACCACCCATTACTCTTTCCTCCTGTCCCTTTACGAATAACCAAGCTCTCTCTCTTGCACATCACCGGTTTCTGTCAGTTCACGATAATTATCGATTAGTTGCTGTTATTGACGGACTACTGTACCCTAAATGAAATATCGATTAGTATGATCCGAATACTTGCTTACTGTAGTACTCTTTCTAGTATTGATTTTCGTTTATTTCTATCATGCATGTTCGCAATGTTGATGTTGCCGCGCACTCCTCACTCGAAACCTCGACTAGATTACACTGTACAGTTGGAGAGTACAGTGCGCGGCACGCGTTTTCTCGTTGATAAATGTCGTCGGATGTTAATTTTTCGTGTATAACAATAAATACACAAACGATTTCAAGGGACAGACCTCTCTCCTCCCTCTCCTCCCTCTCCTACCTCTCTCCCTCTCCTTCTATATATCTCCCCTCCCTCTATCCCTCTCCTTCTCCCTCTCCCTCTCCTACATCTCCCTTTCCCTCGCTATTCTTCTCCCTCTCCCTCACCCTCTCGTACATCTCCCTCTCCCTCTCCTACATCTCCCTCTCCCTCTCCCTCTCCTACATCTCCCTCTCCCTCTCCCTCGCTATTCTTCTCCCTCTCCCTCTCCTACATCTCCCTCTCCCTCTCCCTCTCCTACATCTCCCTCTCCCTCTCCCTCGCTATTCTTCTCCCTCTCCCTCTCCTACATCTCCCTCTCCCTCTCCCTCTCCTACATCTCCCTCTCCCTCTCCCTCGCTATTCTTCTCCCTCTCCCTCTCCCTCTCCTACATCTCCCTCTCCCTCGCTATTCTTCTCCCTCTCCCTCTCCTACATCTCCCTCTCCCTCTCCCTCTCCTACATCTCCCTCTCCCTCTCCCTCTCCTACATCTCCCTCTCCCTCTCCCTCGCTATTCTTCTCCCTCTCCCTCTCCCTCTCCCTCGCTATTCTTCTCCCTCTCCCTCTCCTACATCTCCCTCTCCCTCTCCCTCTCCTACATCTCCCTCTCCCTCTCCCTCGCTATTCTTCTCCCTCTCCCTCTCCTACATCTCCCTCTCCCTCTCCCTCTCCTACATCTCCCTCTCCCTCTCCCTCGCTATTCTTCTCCCTCCCTCTCCTACATCTCCCTCTCCCTCTCCCTCTCCCTCGCTATTCTTCTCCCTCTCCCTCTCCTACATCTCCCTCTCCCTCTCCCTCTCCCTCGCTATTCTTCTCCCTCTCCCTCTCCTACATCTCCCTCTCCCTCGCTATTCTTCTCCCTCTCCCTCTCCTACATCTCCCTCTCCCTCTCCCTCTCCTACATCTCCCTCTCCCTCTCCCTCGCTATTCTTCTCCCTCTCCCTCTCCTACATCTCCCTCTCCCTCTCCCTCTCCTAC
Source organism: Parapristionchus giblindavisi (assembly GCA_943737045.1). NCBI lineage: Eukaryota > Metazoa > Nematoda > Chromadorea > Rhabditida > Diplogasteridae > Parapristionchus > Parapristionchus giblindavisi. Next base: position 58,830 of record CALSFV010000316.1, on the reverse strand, counting down.
ATCTCCCTCTCCCTCTCCCTCTCCTACATCTCCCTCTCCCTCTCCCTCGCTATTCTTCTCCCTCTCCCTCTCCTACATCTCCCTCTCCCTCTCCCTCTCCCTCGCTATTCTTCTCCCTCTCCCTCTCCTACATCTCCCTCTCCCTCTCCTTCTCCTACATCTCCCTCTCCCTCTCCCTCGCTATTCTTCTCCCTCTCCCTCTCCTACATCTCCCTCTCCCTCTCCCTCTCCTACATCTCCCTCTCCCTCTCCCTCTCCTACATCTCCCTCTCCCTCTCCCTCGCTATTCTTCTCCCTCTCCCTCTCCTACATCTCCCTCTCCCTCTCCCTCTCCTACATCTCCCTCTCCCTCTCCCTCGCTATTCTTCTCCCTCTCCCTCTCCTACATCTCCCTCTCCCTCTCCCTCTCCCTCGCTATTCTTCTCCCTCTCCCTCTCCTACATCTCCCTCTCCCTCTCCCTCTCCTACATCTCCCTCTCCCTCTCCCTCGCTATTCTTCTCCCTCTCCCTCTCCTACATCTCCCTCTCCCTCTCCCTCTCCCTCGCTATTCTTCTCCCTCTCCCTCTCCTACATCTCCCTCTCCCTCTCCCTCTCCTACATCTCCCTCTCCCTCTCCTACATCTCCCTCTCCCTCTCCCTCGCTATTCTTCTCCCTCTCCCTCTCCTACATCTCCCTCTCCCTCTCCCTCTCCTACATCTCCCTCTCCCTCTCCCTCTCCTACATCTCCCTCTCCCTCTCCCTCTCCTACATCTCCCTCTCCCTCTCCCTCGCTATTCTTCTCCCTCTCCCTCTCCTACATCTCCCTCTCCCTCTCCCTCTCCTACATCTCCCTCTCCCTCTCCCTCTCCTACATCTCCCTCTCCCTCTCCCTCGCTATTCTTCTCCCTCTCCCTCTCCTACATCTCCCTCTCCCTCTCCCTCTCCTACATCTCCCTCTCCCTCTCCCTCTCCTACATCTCCCTCTCCCTCTCCCTCGCTATTCTTCTCCCTCTCCCTCTCCTACATCTCCCTCTCCCTCTCCCTCTCCTACATCTCCCTCTCCCTCTCCCTCTCCTACATCTCCCTTTCCCTCCCTATTCTTCTCCCTCTCCTTCTCCCTCTCCCTCGCTATTCTTCTCCATCTCCCTCTCCCTCTCCCTCATCATCTCAATCCATTAGTGTAATCATGGTGTGTCTCCTACACACACTATCTGACTTCTTTTCTTCTTCCATTTTATGTCTTCATCTCCATCTTTCGTATTTCATTCTCATTTATATGACATCTATCAAAATTCAGGGAGAGGTACGGTAATGATTAACAGCTACCGTACTCGGTCGATTACGGTATTGTGTACCGTAGGGCAGTCAGAATAGGCGGGTCTGCAGTACGAATACAATAAGTTGAACGAAAATAGTGTATTTTCTTGTATTCGTTTGAGCGAAAAAAAAACATAAGAAAGCAACCCGTTGATTATGCGTTTCACGTAATTGCAATAAGATCTTTGTGAATTCTCGTTTTGCTTGCTATAAGTGAGAGAGACGGAAGACGAAATTGTCCATGTCTGTGAACAAATATAAAAAAGAAATGATAAAGAGACTACAAGCAAAACAAACGCGGTCCGATGTTTCGGCCCTCGGTTCTAGACACCGGAACCGCCCCATGTGGGTTGGGCCTCATCACTAGACGAGCCCACATAGGAATTTTTGTAAAAACAAGTTATTAAAAGAAAAATAGAGAGAATGTACTTAAAAGAGTAACTAATAAAATCTAATGTTAGAAAGAAAGAGCAAAACAAAACAAAAAAGCACTTAGAGACTGAGGTAGTATTGTACCTCGAGACCAGGGTTGTGCGGAAAATTTTCCGACCGGAAAAATTTTCCGGTTTTTCCGACCCCTTTTCGGAAAATTTTCCGACCGGAAAATTTTCCGAAAAAACACCGGAAAACCGGAAAAAGTTATATGCTGTACAAAAAACCGAAATATATTTTCCGCACAACCCCCCAGAAGAAGGAACATGCTGCTGCGAAGAGGGTACGGTATTGTTAGGGGTTACGGTAGACAGGGTAAAACAGGGATGTCATGTGGGTTACGGTAACCTTCGAATATTGGTCGTAGCTAGCTCTGTGGATTGCCATAAAGAAGGGTATTGTAGTGGTGTGGTGATGTCGTGCGGTGATATATTACCGGAGATAACTGTAGTTGAGATTACTGTATTACACCTGTTTCAGGCATCGAAGAAGGGACGGAAGCAACAGAGGAAGAGTGAGAACGAGGGAGAATTGGGTGAGCAACAATTTTAGTTATTTAAATTTCATTACTTTATCGTATTTATTTAAATCCACAACCTGAGCTAATTTGAAACTGTCCGCTCTGGCAGTGTTCTCTCGCATTTTTATCTTCGAGAGACCGTTGCCAGAGCAGAGAGTTTCAAATTTGGGGTGTGCCTTTCGCAAAAAATCACTGTTCTTAATACACTATGGATTGTGAATATACCTCGTTATTAGATCAATCAATAAATTAAGTGTACTGTATTTTTTGCGAATAGATACTGTAGTGACCGTCTGATTATTGATTGATTGCAGAGACGAAGATGAACTCGCTATCGATCGATAAAGAACATACGAACGGTCACCAGAATGGTCAACCAACGTCGGAGGATTCTGGAGAGGGTGGTGATCATATGGGAGATGATGAAGGAGTAGAGGAGGAGGAAGAGGAAGAGGAGTATGAATCGAACGGAACCGGAAAGACTATCGATCCATTGGATCTTACGGTAGGTGGATATTGTATTGATTGATTTGGATTACTGTAACTATTAATTGTTCAATCGGCCATGGGATCTTATGGTTGGTGCATAGGTCGAAGCCAAAATTTAAAAAAAACCGAAAATGCGGCCAGACTTTAAAAAAATACGAAAATGCTGCCATGATTCCTAGTTTGTAACGTACTATACGAACTACATGAAAATAAGGAGTAATATACTAAATACAGAGGTGGAAAACCGAGTATCATTGACGAATTGTGCTTCAATATCACTTGTGTGAAACAGGAATCTCCCATGTAGAAAACTCAAGTCGCAATGAATCTCCGTATATTGTTGCGTATTAGGTAGTATTAGGTGTGTCCCCATACGCATGCGGCTGCCAAAATTCACTCGAAATGAACTTTTGTTCCAACCACCCACCCGATTTTAATTTTAAACGGCGATGGCTACCTACGTATGTAACTGTTAATTGCTCAGGTTGGTATATTGTATGCTGATTCATATTAGGTAGCCAAGAAATATTTTTTGATTATCGATTTATTGATTGATGATTGATCTACAACTTTCAGAAAGTGCTTACACCGATGACAGAGTCTCCTCCACCAGGACAGAGTATAAAAGCGTCGTAGATCGAGTTTACTGCTGAAGAGAGGTATGGACTTCTTCTCCGATTGATATGTGCCATCGGAATATATTCATTTATTGATTTTTTCGTATTTTTTATGTTTGGAATGAACGATTGATAGTTATGATGTGCATTAGATTAACTTAATTTTTTATAACATTTAATTTTAACATTAATGCGCGCGCAATCCTATATTGGTAGCTTTTAATTTTCATGAAATTATTTGCCATGTACACGAATTGGTGTGTGCGCATGTACACCTCGTGTTTCCCGGTTTCACACAAGTAATATGGGAAGCGTGACAACACTCAACGATAATGGTTAGATCAGTCTCTAGGCTATTGTATATATTGTGTGATACGAACCCGCCGGTTTCGTGTTGCGCACTACTATTTATCTGCGTCGCATTTTTACAAGATCCGTTTTTGCCTGACTGTCCTTGGGATAATAATTGTCTATAATCACAGTAATTAATTGGTATAATATAGGCCTAGTAGTGTTTGATGATTATTGATTATTGATTGATTATCGTTGATTATTGATTGATTGATGATCCTTTTCTCTTCTTCTCAGGTTGACGATATGTTGGAGACTGCTCGTCGTACATGCGCTGACTTCAACGAGGAAGCGCCCCGTCAGACGACGTCGAAGATGAGTCCCGAGACTGCTGAACAGAGTGTACCTCCTGGTATGATTGATCTTTGATCTTTGATTTTTGATCGTTGATCATTAGGGTAGTACTTACGATAGACTATCTGACAGGATCAAGATATGTTTTGGATGATTGATCGTTTTGTTTAGCTATTCCAAGTTCCTACTCATTGGTCGAATAGTTCTTTTCATATTTTTAGCCTGGTTTTCATAAAAAAATTTTAAAAAATTACGCCTGGCTTCGTAGTTTGTAGCGTACTTTTCGACCTAATGTTGTATCTCGATCTAGTCAGATAGTCTTACACATTACACAGAGGACAGTCAAAAATGTCCAATCTATTGGTATCTCTGCCAGTTTTGTGAAAGTTTGCTGGTAGTCCACACACAGCACAGCATACTGTATTTATAAGTCAATCAATCAATTAATCAATAATATCTTCAGGTTATACTGTAGTGACTCGCGAGTGTCGGGTGTCTCCGAATCGAAGGTCCTAGGCGTCGAAGCATATCTTCTGTTCTACGAGCGAATCTGCTAGACTCCGCCCATTTTGTAACTCCGCCCCCTCCGTTGGCTACTATCGTGAACTGACTTTATTCCTTTCTTGAATTGTATTAGTACCCTCAACTCTCATTCATAATCTCCCTTCGTTCTGAGAAGTAAATCAGATTACATATAATAGTATTTTATTGATTTTTGTTGTTATTCCTGGCACGATTCCCCCTGTCTACAGTATACCCCGTATAGATATCGATTTTGTTGATCCTCCTGTTATTGGTCCTTTATTGAAATATCGATTAGTATGATGGTACCGTATATCTTACCGTATATCCTGTCAATCAATATCTGGTCACTTCTTCTTACTGTATACTATACTAGATCTTTCTCTCGAGGAGTTGTTTATCCACTCAGTCATTTATCGATTTATCGATCGATTTGCGCTAGAAAATATTGTAGATTAGTACTTTTTTAAATCCCAAATTAGGTCAGATTATTATCGATTTTTTGTTTTCATATATATTATTACAGTATGCTAATGATTACAAAAATTATTCTATCTATGAAATATTTATCACATTTGTGTTGTTCACCACCCATTACTCTTTCTTTCTTTCCCTTTACGAATAACCAATCTCTCTCTCTTGCACATCACCGGTTTCTGTCAGTTCACGATAATTATCGATTAGTTACTGTTCTTGACGGACTACTGTATCCCAAATGAGATATCGATTAGTATGGTCCGATTACTTGCTTACTGTAGTACTCTTTCTAGTATTGATTTTCAACGTTTTTTTCTATAATGTATGTTCGCAATGTTGATGTTGCCGCGCACTCTTCACTCGAAACCTCGACTAGATTACACTGTACAGTTGGAGAGTACAGTGCGCGGCACGCGTTTTCTCGTTGATAAATGTCGTCGGATGTTGATATTTCGTGTCTAACAATAAATACACTCTCTCGCCTCTCCTTGATCTCCTCGAATTTCTCCGTATTTCATTCAATCTCATTTATAAGACAATTATCAAGAGTTGGTTTGGTCGAAGGCTCTCCTCTCAGGAAGTTTGCTCCAGCTGTCTTCTGAAAGATATATACCGTATATTTATATGGTCTGCGTGTATACTCTTGTATTTCGAAATTAGAAGTGTAAATTTTATTTATAAATTAATTCCATCAAATACTGAACATAATGAGTCATGGGGATTGGTACATAGTTTTGGAATGCGCTCCGGGTGATATCTACGTACTCATTGCTTCTTTACTAATCTCTGACCTGAAGAAGAATGAGTAGTAACATGCGTATGTTTGATTTGATCTTTGATCTCCAGCATTTCATCTTTAGTATATTATTCTCGGCGTGCCCATTATTCCGTGTGATCCAGGGTTAAGCTCTCGCACTCTCCCTCTCACTCAGCCTCTCTCCATGTACCTCTCTCTCTCTCTCTCTCTCTCTCTCTCTCTCTCTCTCTCTCTCTCTATATATATATATATATATATATATATATATATATATATATATATATATATATATATATATATATATCTATATCTCCAACTCGCTGGACGTCCCCTTCTCGACGCCGTATTTGGTGGACGATTGCTGCAGACGATTCGATGCAGCAGATGTCATCACGTCAGTGAGAGGTACGGTAATGATCTTCAGTTATACCGTAATCGGATGGTTAGGTTACGGTAGTGTGCCATCGAGCAGTCATAATAACTACAGTATCGATAAAATAGTTTAAATTTCGAAAATTCTGCTTTTACTGCTGTTGCTCACACAGAAAATTCTCTTACTTTTCAATTTCTTATTCCTTAAATTTCTTATTTTTAAGAAATAATACAAGAAAGGGGCGGAGTTTACAATAAGAAATCAATTTCTTATCTACGAATTTCTTATAAATAAGAAATGTATAATGATTTTAATGTCAGAAATACATTTCTTATTCTTCATATTTCTTATATTTAAGAAAATTGCCTTTGAATTTCTTATTTTTAAGAGAAATTGTTATTTTTCTTACTTTTTCAATTTCTTATATTTAATTTATTTTCGTTTTTATTTTGTTTTTTTTATCAATCAATTCCATTAACTTTTGAATAACGTTAGTTAATGATCCAAATGTTGTGTTACTTATTTGGTGTGCGCAGCAACACTGAGAGCAAACTTATTACAGAATTAAAACTGTCCGAACAATACAAATTCCGCTATTTGCCGCGCAATACTCAGACTCCGCCCACTTCTTCGCGCAACATACAATTTTCTCTTATTTCATCGATTTTTATGGCGTCTTCTCGTCATTTAATTGGGCTTTCAGCAAAAATAAAATTATATGCATTTACAAAACGTTCGGAAAAACCTCCCGAAATAAGGCGAAAATTTTGGAGTGCGTTTTTCTCAACGGTGGAGAAGTTTACTATATTCGGCATTTGCGCGATGTATGCAAAACTTTTGTAATTCTATAATACCTGGCAAATCGTTACCCCGATACACTTTCCTGGCAAACGATTACCCCAAATGGTGAATTCAGCCGTTGAATAATTCGCCATTTGGGGTAATCGTTTGCCCGGAAAGTGTATCGGGGTAACGATTGGCCAGGTAAGTTTGCTCTCAGTGAATGTATACGGTAATCATTGCGGGAAAATTTGGCCTTCAATTAAAGCTTCAAACAGATCTATTTTTCTTGCTGTTGCTACGTCGTTTTCATATCGTTTTCTTGTTCGTTATACTCGTTGCTCTTCCATTTTACAGCATGCAACTAATCACCACGTATTTAGTTGAATAACATCGATCTGTTGCAGAACAGTTGCGAAATGTTTGAAGAGAAGCTCGCTAATGCTGCCCTTCACAAGTCCTCAAGGAAGAAGACCGTTGAAGCTATCAAGAAACTAGTATCTGGTGCTCCTTTGTTGCTCGGAATCGGCTATGTGTTTTCAAGGATTCATCCCATGTCGCTCTCGTTTATCAAGGTATAACAGTTTCTCATTGTTCACATAATTGGCTTCATTGCAGGTGAGTCTATTCGATACTTATCGACATGATCGTAGTTTCAACCTTGGAATGAGCTTGATCAACATGAGTAAGGCTCTGAAGTGCGCTAATAACGTCGATACCTACATGATCCAGCATGCTACATTTTTTCATTCTGTGACAGTAAGAGGGACAAGACTCAGGTAATTCAATGTCTGTACATGTCTGTAAATCAAGTATAAAATGATTTTATAGGATGTTACTGTTAAAATGATTGATATCGATATGGAACATCTTGGTATCCCTGATCAGGATTACTCTGTAGTAATCTCTATGCCTTCAGTGGAATTCTAAAACGACTTGCAAGGATCTTTCAATGTCATCTAACCCTCTTAATATTACTGCCACTAATTGTAAGCAGGTTGGCTTTTTTAATTTCAAATATGTACATTGTAGACTGGAGTAACTTTTACTGGAAAAGGAGATATTGGTTTTTTTAGTTGTCACTAACTCTAACACTAACAATGCTGATGATGAGAAGGTTTGTTACCTAGATTAGTTTATTAATCGATAGTGATATTGTTTCAGGGAGGTATTTCGATTATTGTATAGGAGCCGTCCAATTATGTGTTCAATTAAATACGTGAATCATTTCACAGTGGCATCTTCAATCTCTGAGGGAGTAGCCCTTTTAATATGTAATGAAGTTCCTGTTACTGTTGAGTATCATATTGAAGAGAATGTACATCTTCGATATCTCACACGAAGATATTGATGAAGAAGATAGCATGGTTGAAGTATAATCCCATATTATTTGCTTTATCAGTTCATTTGTCTTCGTTCTCCCCAAATCAGTTACGTTTTTGTATTCCATGTGATGTAATAGTTCATTTTATCTTGATATGCCCTATTCACATAAAGTGTTTTCATTTCTAGAATTAGAATAAGTATATACAAAGCAGCAGAAGTATCAGTATTAATATATCAATAATATGTTCTGTAGTGGTCAGGGAAAAAATATAAGAAATTGAATTCTTAAAAATATCGTAGCGATGAATAAGAAATAAATTTCTTATAATTTATAAGAAATTATTTACTTACGAAAATAAGAAATTGAATCACTTATAAAAAGTAAGAAATTCAATTTCGGAGAACGTATTGTAAGTAATCAATTTCTTATTTCAATTTCTTATATTTAAGAGAATTTTCTGTGTGAGTGGTTTGATCGAGAAAAGTTGATGCGAAAGCAGCCCGTTGATTACGTGTCTCAGATAGTTATAATAAGGACACGGTGAATTCTTGTTGTCGCTTTGTAGTATGTGACGTTTCGGAAATTTCAGAAGGTGCCATTTGAGAAAATCCTCTTCAGAAAAGGACGTTTCAGAAAATAAATTAAATTAAATTTAGATTTAGTAGCATTCAATTACAACGGGAACATTTTCTGAAACCTTTTCTGAGTTGGAATTTCTGAAATGAAAGTTTCTGAAACGTCCTTTTCTGAGTTGGAATTTCTGAAATGAAAGTTTCTGAAACGTCCTTTTCTGAGTTGGAATTTCTGAAAAGTTTCTGAAACGTCTTATCACCGTATGTGATCCTGAGAGATGAGTTGCGCATGATGAAGTGTGAAATGATTTTAAATTAATTAATTTATTATTATTTATTATTATTATTATTATTATTATTATTTAATTATATTCATTTTTAGATACGAGCACTTTCGGGATCTGTCGGTGCCGTTGACTGGTGGAGGTGGAGGATCATCGAGAGGAGGAGGAGGAGGAGGAGGAGTGACAGGGGGCGGAGTCAAGACTAACATTAAGACACTCAGCAAGCATCAACAGAAGAAGGAGCATGCTGCTGCGAAGAGGGTACGGTATTGTTAGGGGTTATGGTACATCAGGCAGGTCTTGGGTTACGGTAGACAGGGTCGTGCGGATTACGGTAGCCATCGAATATTTGCCGTCGCCATGCCTTTCGATTGTCGTAGAGAATGGTAGTACTGTAGATCGTAATTAAATACTAATTAATAATAATTAAAATAATCTGTTTCAGGCATCGAAAAAGGGACGGAAGCAGCAGAGGAAGAGTGAGAATGAGGGAGAATTGGGTGAGATGCAATTTTAGTTATTTAAATTTCATTACTTTATATTTATTTAAATCCACAACCTGAGCTAATTTGAAACTGTCCGCACTGGCATTGTTCTCTCGCTTTCTTTATCTTCGAGAGATCGTTGCCAGAGCTGAGAGGTTCTAATTAGATCGGTGTGTGCCTTTAACAAAAAATGGGTATTCGTAATACACTGAATATGTGAATACATCTCGTTATTTGATAAATCAATAAATCAACTATAGTGTAATATTTGCTGAATAGATGCTGTAATGACCGTCTGATTATTGATTGATTTCAGAGACGAAGATTAACGGGCTATCGATCGATAAAGAAGAGACGAACGGTCACCAGAATGGTCAACCAACGTCGGAGGATTCTGGAGAGGGCGGTGATCATATGGGAGATGATGAAGGAGTAGAGGAGGAGGAAGAGGAAGAGGAGTATGAATCGAACGGAACCGGAAAAACTATCGATCCATTGGATCTTACGGTAGGTGGTTATTGTATTGATTGATTTGGATTACTGTAACTGTTAATTGTTCAATCGATCCACTTGATCTTGGTGCATAGGTCAAATAGCTACGTTGCAAATTAAAAATATACCCAATATACGGCCAGGTTTTGAAAAGATGCGGCCAGGATTTCACAAGATTCGAAAATGTGATCAGGATTCGTAGTTTGTAACGTACTTTTTGAACTACACGATAAAATTAGGAATAATATACTAACAACAACGGGAGAAGACAGCAATGGTGATTATCAAGGATGAATTGTCATATGCTTCAATATGACTTGTGTGAAACAGGAAACAACCATGTAGATATCAAGAAGTGAAAAGAAATCTACATCACATTGTATATTGTTTCGTATTAGGTAGTTTGCAAGGAATATACAGTGATTATCGATTTATTGATTAATGATTGATCTACAACTTTCAAAAAGTGCTTACTCCGATGACAGAGCCACCTCCACCAGGACAGAGTATAAAAGCATCGTTGATCGAGTTTACTGCTGAAGAGAGGTATATATTGATTTATTGATTTTTGTTGTACTGTTTTTTTTTTCGAATTAACGATGGATCATGAATCGATGCATAGTTATGATGTGAATTTTTTAAATAACTTTACTTAATTTCAAATTTTAATTTTCATTTTTTTAAAGTGATCTTTGATCTTTAATCTTTGATCTATGATCTTTTCCAGGGTAGCGGTAAGACGGGAAAGTTCGATGTGGAGCTCCTGTACGATTTCCATATTCATTCATTCTAATCGATTACTATCCAGAATTATTGATTTTGTCTGACTTGTTTTAAGCGATACTATCGATTGATCTACCATCCGGAGTTATTGATTTTTGATAGCCTTGTTTTTTTCATAGTAACGAGTAATAATTCTAATCTCGGTATAAATCGACTTACCGTAATCTCTTCTGGTATATAGGTTATAGTTATTGATTACGGATCGTATATTTTAAAAAAAAACTTGATTAAAGATTTATTTAAATATTTATCTTACATTTAATAAATGTGACAACAAGAGAGAGAAATATATTGGTGAAAAAATCTAAAGGGTGGGAAGCTCACTGCATTTTGTTTTCTCTGTTTTCAAAGATCATAATACAGTCATGGGACACTTTCATTTTTTATAACTTTTGAAGCAGGAAAACAATCAAGTTGATCTTATGAGTCAATGTACAGAATTTATCAATGAATATAACCAGGATGTATTGGTGTAATTAAAGAAGTACACTGTTGCGTAGTGAAAATTCATAGTTCTTTAGTGAAAACGAACCGAACCAATGATTAACCATCCGATAAAGTTCTTTCAAAGTCAATGTCATACCATGTTCTTGGCACTGTGCCAAGAAATATTCTCGTTGTCTATCTCTCTCCTTCTCTCACCATCTCCCTCTTCCCACGCCGTGAGTGATCGTTCTTTGATCAGAGCAGAGACTGTGCAGATATGGGAGAGTGCGAGGATGTGAGAGGTCAGAGGAAGACAGACATGGTCCACCATTGTTTACTAATCTGTCCAATCGCGATGCAATCGGCTACTCTTTCCCGCCTTTTTACACTATGCTATATGCTTGTTCAATTTTTTTTGGTTTTCTTCTGCTTCTTCTTTGCAAAGTGTTCACTATTCCTCTCCCTCTACCTCTACCTCTACCTCTACCTCTACCTCTCCCTCTCGCTCTACCTTTCTCATTATTATCAGATATATGACCTATCTTGGAACTTTCATTGCTCATTTGCATATCGTTATTGTTGTCTAGCCCTTCATCATCGTCCATTTTTAACTTGATCTTTGAGCTTTTCCGTATACCTACCTATTCCTACGTGATTTGGTCATATCGATTAGACGCTTCCTATGCACATGTTTCGGTGTGAGATCAGACTATGCTCTCTCTGATCCGCACACTCTCTCTCTCTTCGCATTTTCTCTTTCTCTCACGAACTATATCAACCTTGAAATATCCACTGAATAATAAGAATAAGACTGATGCCTGGACTTATCAATGATTAGTTCTAGTACAATTCAGTTTGGTGAACCTCTCATGGGACCGAAAAGTGTTCAACTAATCACTGATAAAAACCATGACGCTTAAGACTCACTCTATCCTCTGTATTAATTATTCTGTAATTTCGCCACAATTGCTTGGAAATCGATTTGACTTCAGATCCATTTCAGATTGAGTAGTCGTGCCATCTACGAATCTGATTGTATTGGACTTCATGATAAAGTCGAGGACGACAGAAGGTTATCATCTTCCTTTCTCTTCAGCCATTTCGCCATCATACGGTGCATATTTAGCCATGCTAACACGTCGTATTTAATTGGCTTTTTCCATGAAACCGTAACGCTGCCGAAGCACTCCTTAGCTGAAGAGGTGGTGCAAGAGTGCAGTTCGATAAAGGACAGAAAGGCAATTGATCAAAGGTACGGTATTTGCACCATATTTCAAGAATCATCTGTACTTGGACAAAAATATCATCGTGGATCAAAATGCTCTGGCGGCATTGAAAAGTTTCTCAATCCGCTATGTTGTTTCTCCTATCTGTATGCTTTATTTGTATGCGAGAGAGTGTTGAGAGCGAGTTTTAAATTATCACGTGGTGTACCTTTAAATTAGAAAATTTTTTTAAAAATTACTGAAAACTTAAAAGTGAAAGAGAAACCTTTGTTACCAACATCTTTACCATTCAATATTGTCAAAGTCCTGTACATGTACTAAATTGTGAAAACGGTTGAATATGTGGTAATCTCACATTCTTCAGGGTGATCAACGCTTCGCTTCGTCTTCTTTGCCGATGACGTCATCAGAAGGACATCTCCACCGATTCTGATGATCAACGCTATTTTTGAAGGAGGATCTTGATGCTGAATCTCAATCTAGCAGTCTTCGATCGTATTCCTGAATTGCTTGGTTCTCATTTCCCGAAATAATAAAGAATTTGGGGTTGTTAATGTTTGAAATCGGTGTCCAAGCCCGCGAACTTAAATGGGCGGAGTCCGTATCGCTATATAAAAAGGGCTTACCTAAAATGGGCGGAGCCACGCATCGGTATATAAGAGCGGGTGCGGGTGAGTATATCTAGATCCTTTGACACATGACATAATGGGGACCCATGGTCTAGTGGATAAGAGCTCGGACAATCAACTGGATCGGTTGGTCGGCACGGTGGTTCAATCCCCCGAGAAGGAGCAGCAAAAGAAATCATCTCCTAATTGTGACCAACCCTTTTTGCCATTTTTGCGTTAGTGTCTAGTGAGTGAGAGAGATCCCATAGAATGACCGTCAATCGTGAACTAACTTTTTTTCATGAATACTGTTTCAATGAGTTTCACATCAAGTAGGGGTAATTCGACCACGCTGATTTCAAAAATCGTACTATTTTTATCGTAACGTTTCGTCTAACGTGGAAACCGCGTATGCGAACATTCGCTTATTATCGTTTTCAGAGGAGAACGGCACATGGAGACAAAAAATGGTAGTTTATGGACAGAGTGGATTGTTAAATATTGTGTATTTCTTTAAAGGCGCTGGCATTTATTGAAATGATTTTGAATGAGACTCAAATACTTTCAAGTTCTTTAGTGAAAAGTCTTGCTCTTCTGAAACATCGGAGACATCCACAAGGGCTACACAGACAGAAAAATAGAAATGGCTCTGACTTCGATTTCAAGCTATAGCGGGGTTGAAAATTTTAGCCCAAAACTGAAAAAAAGCGTACGGACTGCCGTACATGCGGCTACTCTACGCCATCATTGAATTCGGCCATCGTGTAAGTGATCTGTGATCTTTGATCTTTAAACAAAGAGACCTTGAGGGCCGGACAGATCGGATGAGCTCATTGTATTTTGCCGCTGTTGTCTTAAAAGATCATAATAGGATCACCCGGCCTCAGAGTTGGAAGAATCTCATATCACGGAATTCAAACGACATACTGAATAAGAACCATCATCGAACTAATGCTGTATCCAGTTGGATAGTCTTACACATTACACAGAGGACAGGAAAAAATGTCCGACCTATTGGTGTCCCAGCCAGTTTATGTAAAACCATACTTGTGATCCGCCTATAACACAGCATACTGTACTTATTACTCTATCAATCAATCAATCAATAATATTGTTATGTTCTTGGACACAACTTATAATATAGAAGAGACTTTATCAACAGAGAGAGTAGAGCACAACCATGCGACGTGGGAGCATAACTATAAGAATCGGAGCTGGGGAGAGGAGCCGCAGCTTATATAGGGGCCGCACGCGGCTACGACGCGTAGCGGTTGGTGGAAATTCAAATACCTACGGTAGTAAGTAGTACGCTAGGTCAGACTTTGGAGCGTACACAATAAATATCTTCAGGTCAATGGTATTACTGTAGCGACTCGCGAGTGTCGGGTGTCTCCGAATCGAAGGTCCTAGGCGTCGAAGCATATCTTCTGTTCTACGAGCGAATCTGCAAGACATCAGCAGAAGAAGGAGCATCCTGCTGCGAAGAGGGTACGGTATTGTCATTACGGTTACGGTAGACCTTCGTACAACAGAGAGGTCATGTGGGTTACGGTAGTCTTCGAATATTGGTCGTAGCTAACTCTGTGGATTGCCATAAAGATGGGTAGTGTAGTGGTGTTGCGATGTCTAGCGGTGGATTATATTACCGGAGATTAGTGTAGTTGGTTACTGAAGACAATTGTAGTTGAGATTACTGTATTACACGTGTTGCAGGCGTCGAAGAAGGGACGGAAGCAACAGAGGAAGAGTGAGAACGAGGGAGAATTGGGCGAGAAACAATTTTAGTTGTTTAAATTTCATTATTTAATCATATTTATTCAAGCGCACACCCCCGCAATTTGAAACTCTCCGCTCTGACAATGTTCTCTCGCTTACCTTTATTTACGAGAGAGCGTTACCAGAGCTGAGAGTTTCAAATTCGGGGTGCGCCTTTATCAAAAATGGGTGTTTTTAATAAACTGTGAATATACCTCGTTACTAGATCAATCAATGAATCAACTGTACTGTAATCTTTGCTGAATAGATACTGTAATGACCGCTTGATTATTGATTGATTTCAGAGACGAAGATGAACGGGCTATCGATCGATAAAGAAGAGACGAACGGTCACCAGAATGGTCAACCAACGTCGGAGGATTCTGGAGAGGGTGGTGATCGTATGGGAGATGATGAAGGAGTAGAGGAGGAGGAAGACGAAGAGGAGTATGAATCGAACGGAACCAGAAAGACAATCAATCCATTGGATCTTACGGTAGGTGGACATTGTATTAATTGATTGACTGATTTGGATTACTGTAACTGTTAATTGTTCAATCGATCAACTTGATCTTAGGTCAAATAACTACGTTACAAATTAAAAATATACCCAATATACGGCCAGGTTTTCAAAAGATGCGGCCAGGATTTCACAAGATCCGAAAATGCGATCAGGATTCGTAGTTTGTAACGTACTTTTTGAACTACACGGTAAAATAAGGAATAATATACTAACAACAACGGGAGAAGACAGCAATGGTGATTATCAAGGATGAATTGTCATATGCTTCAATATGACTTGTGTGAAACAGGAAACAACCATGTAGATATCAAGAAGTCAAAACAAATCTAAATCATATTTTAAAAAACTCAAGAACATTAATGATTAAATGTATTGATCAATTGATATCTATAGATTACTGATTAATTATTGATTCATATCTATAGATTATCGATTGATATTTATTGATTATCGATCCTTTTCAGCGTGGTCTAACGGGTTCATCGAAATGACGAGTGGAGGCGGCTAAGAGATATGTGATCGTCACTCCTCCCGTAGTCCTCACCATCCATGTCAAACGATTCCAGCAGACCCATTATGGAATGAAAGTCGTCACGAGAAAGGTACGGTACTTACCGTAATCATGACGATTATGATATTGTGGGAGGGGTTACTGTAGGATGTGGGGGTCTGATGGATACTGTAGGAGGAGTTATGGTAAGATGTGTGAGGAATACAGTATGGGGGGGGAGATATGGCAGGATGTGGGGTGGATACTGTAGGAGGGATAAGAAAGGATGTCGTGGGAGTGTTCAGGAATTGTTGTCCTTGGGGATATACCTCGTCCACGTATGTTGAGTACTGATGAGATTGGTGAAAAGATAGAGAGAGAGAACGAATCGACCCGCAGCATTCGCGTTTCCGTGAAATCATAGGCTTATTGCGATTTAGTGATGCGATCATTTTGAACACAGAAATATTTCAAAAAAGTTTGCGTTTAATTGAAGTAATAAATTATTATTATTGATATTATTACTATTATTACTATTCTCAAAAATTATTTACTGCAACCATTTTAGGTGCCTGGAAACGTGGCCTTCCCTCTCATCTTTGACATTGCTCCCTTCTGCTGCAAGAATGTAGAGGTATATTGATAATCGTTTATAATATGCTTTATCTGCATATAATATGCTGCAAGGAGAAATATTATTATTAGTTAATTGTTTTAACAAAAAAAGCCGTCTTTTTGAGTGATATTTTGAAATTGCGCATCAGCCAGTTGCTTGCCGGTTTCAGCATTGCTATGTTGTCTTTGACATCCCAATGTGTGATATTTCTCGAGATACATCCTCCGGTTTTGTAGAGTAATATTATTGTAAGTAGCGCGCGAAAGTAACTTACTTTTTTGTTACTATTTTGCTATTTCATGAATATATAGCGAAAAAGTAAGTAAAAAGTAAGTTACTCTATGCACGCTACTTACCTACTTACATATTGCCCTGCAAAACCGGAGTCTCTGACAATTATGAGCAATGATATGCACAGGAGGGCGTGTGATGCTATAGAATTGTCAAGTTTATCTGAAAGATTAAAATATGTATATTAAAATTAAATATTAAAAAATTAAATATTAAAATATTAAAAAAAAAAGTTAAAATATTTCCCAAATTGCAGCGTATATCGTCGAATCAGACAAGAGTACTGTATTCCCTGTACGGTGTTGTCTCCCACTCGGGAGATCTGGGAGGAGGACATTATGTGGCCTATGTCAAGAGCAGAGAACGACTGAAACAGGTAAAATAATCAATATTCAGGGCATTTATCAATCAATATATGGGGAAGTTATCGATCTCATACCCATTCAATCAATATTCTTGTGGCGCATGAAAGGCACTTATTAGGAACGGGGAATAGGAGACTAAACAAACGCTTAAAGCTAATGTTTGCTACTTTTGATTGTTGTTTTGTATGATAGGAGTTGAATGCACGAAAAAATTATCAGATAGTAATAATAATAATAATTATTATTTTTATTATTACAGTTATTATACTTATAATATTTTATTCCTTCAAACGATCACGTCCGGCTTGGGGTATATCTGTTAGATCAGTATTTAGGCTATTGTATGTATTGTTCGATTTTGAACCCGCAGGGTTAGTGTTGCGCACTACTATCAAGCATCGTTTTCTGCCTCTTTGATTGATGATCCTTTTCTCTTCTTCTCAGGTTGACGATATGTTGGAGACTGCCCGTCGTACTTGCGCTGACGTCAACGAGGAAGCGCCCCGTCAGACGACGTCACGATGAGTCCCGAGACTGCTGAACAGAGTACCTCCTGGTATGATTGATCTTTGATCTTTGATCATTAGAGTAATACTCACGATAGACTCTTATGAATAGATCAAGTTATGTTCTGTGTGATTGATCGTTTTGTTTAGCAGTCTCCTACTCATAGGTTTCCTTCTACGATCAGGTTTTCAACAAAAAAATCCATAAATTCGCCCCCCCCCCTTCGTAATTTGTAGCATACTTTCCTATCTACGGTAGTATCTCGATCCAGTCATTGTCAGATGGATCGAGATACGAGTCTTAGACATTACACAGAGGACAGTCAAAAATGTCCAATCTATTGGTGTCTCAGCCAGTTTTTGTGAAAGTTTACTGGTGATCCACCCAAAAGATAACGTACTGTACTTATTACTCAATAAATCAATAAATAGCGATAGCGCAGCCCAAATCTTGTGGGTCCCCTTCTTTAATCAATCAATAAATCAATAATCTCTTACGGTCAATGGTATTACTGTAGTGACTCACGAGTGTCGGGTGTCTCCGAATCGAAGGTCCTAGGCGTCGAAGCATATCTTCTGTTCTACGAGCGAATCTGCTAGACTCCGCCCATTTTGTAACTCCGCCCCCTCCGTTGGCTACTATCGTGAACTGACTTTATTCCTTTCATCAATTGTATTAGTACCCTCAACCCTCATTCATAATCTCCCTTCGTTCTGAGAAGTAAATCAGATTACAAAGATTAGTATTTTATTGATTTTTTTTTGTTGTCCCGGCACGATTCTCCCTGTCTACAGTATACCCCGTATAGATGTAAATTTTGTTGATCCCTCTGTTATTGGTCCCTTATTGAAATATCGATTAGTATGATGGTACCGTATATCTTACCGTATATCCTGTCAATCAATATCCTGTCAATCAATATTCTGGTTACTTCTTCTTACTGTATACTATACTAGATCTTTCTCTCGAGGAGTTATTGATCCACTCAGTCATTAATCGATTTATCGATCGTTTGCGCTAGATAATATTGTAGATTAGTACTTTTTTTATTCCAAATTAGGTCAGATTATTATCGATTTTTTTTGTTTTCATATGTTGTTACAGTATGCTAATGATTACATAAATTATTCTATTATTTCTCTGAAATATTTATCACATTTGTGTTGTTCACCACCCATTACTCTTTCTTCCTGTCCCTTTACGAATAACCAAGCTCTCTCTCTCTCGCACATCACCGGTTTCTGTCAGTTCACGATAATTATCGATTAGTTACTGTTCTTGACGGACTACTGTATCCCAAATGAAATATCGATTAGTGTGGTCCTATTACTTGCTTACCGTAGTACTCATTCTAGTATTGATTTTTTCGTTTATTTCTATCATGCATGTTCGCAATGTTGATGTTGCCGCGCACTTCTCACTCGAAACCTCGACTAGATTACACTGTACAGTTGGAGAGTACAGTGCGCGGCACGCGTTTTCTCGTTGATAAATGCCGTCGGATGTTGATTTTTCGTGTCTAACAATAAATACACATACCGATTTCAAGGGACGGACCTCTCTCCATATTATGTAATATCTTATTTTCACTGATCTTTGCAACCTTCAAAGTAACAATCGATTGATTCTTGAGCTTTTAGTGGAAAGTAATGCAAGAATTCTCAATTTCTTTCTTGCTCGCTCTTCGTATATAAACAGAAGAAGAAAGACAGAACATTTTGAAGACCCCCCTTGGACTTTTGAATTTAAAAAAATTTAATTATTATTTGTAATTTTACAATAATTGAGACTTCTTTCATTACAGTTCCACTGTAAGATCAAGAATCAATCGATAATCACTATCCGAAAATTGGAATTTTATTATGTGTTCTCCGTTTAAAAAAATGAAAAAAAGAGGCGAGAGAGTGTGTAAAATAAGGAGAGTTTTCTCTAATTTTATCTTCTTTTCGTGACACCGCATAAAAGGCGGATTGTGGGCCTTTTGAATAAAACTGAATGAGATTAGTAGAAATTCGTAGGTCAAGAAACGTACTATCGCTTTCTACCTGTTGATTTCTCGTTCCTTACTGTCCATGTGACCGGGTGAATATCAGTGCTTGTTGATTACGATTATGTTCTTTTTACGTTTCAAATACTCCTATAGTTTGCTGTGTCTCATGCTTGCCGTGTCACGCTGTCATGCTTTATCGCAAAAAAAGTACCAAGCCTGACCGCATTTTAGGCCAAATTTGCCAAAACTCGAAAAGCCTGACAGCATTTTGAAAACCGATAACCTAGCTATTCGATCTATGCGCATAGGGTTATTAACTTTTATTTTTATTTATTTATTTATGTCATGTATTTCCAGATATCTACTGGATGGTCTGTGCTCGGAGGAGACTGGTCGATACCAGGAGGCCATCGCTGGTCTGGTCGGTGCTCCCGTACGATCAACCGCTCGAGTTGATGCCGTCATCGTCCAAGGGTGAGTCGGGGTACTACATGTAGAGTCAGGGTTATGGTAGAGTAGGAGTACTGTACGTGTCAGGATTACGGTAGGTTTGCGCTCAGCCTTTCCCAATATGCCCAGATTTGTGGTAAAAGTTTGTCGCAAAACCATTAGAGACGGAATGGTTGCCACTAAACGACTGATTGGTCTGGGTCTACTGAGGCACGTCTATCTCGAACCAAATATAGTCAAATAAAATGATATATTGCGATCATCTCATCCATTTTCGGCGTCTTCATCTTTTTGTACAATTGGTCGATTTAGAGAAATCATTGTCTTATGCTTAAATTGTAATATTTCGCCTAAAAATGAGTAGTTTGTCGATTCTCACTTTATGAGGGTATGAAAATGTATGAATCATACATTGCCATACCCTCGCAATGCGAGGATATAAAAATAAACGGCGAGGGTATCGGAAATGTATGGTATACTGTATTGTCTATTGCAGCATATCTCCAACTCGCTGGACGTCCCCTTCTCGACGCTGTATTTGGTGGACGATTGCTGCAGACGATGCGATGCAGCAGATGCCATCACGTTAGTGAGAGGTACGATAATGATTAACAGCTACCGTACTCGGATGGTTACCGTATAGTGTGCCATCGATCAGTCGTAATACACTTGTGTAAAGTACGTTATGCTGGACTGTCTAACTGCCACTGCATCCAAAAGCCTCACCGATATCGCTACCGAAGCGACGGACATCCATCAACTGCTTTATTCCATTCTTTTTGATGTTACGTATTACTTGATGGAATTAAGAATAAGGATAAGAATGTAAATATAGATTAAAGAATAGGTTAACCAAAATTATTTTTCCTGGTGTTTGCTTGATCGAGAAGAGTTTGTGAAAGCAGCCTGTTGATTACGCGTTTCGTGTAATTATAATAAGATCATGGTGAATTCTTGTTTTCGCTTAAGGTAGATACGATAATGGTGAGAGATGAGTTGCACATGAAGGTATGACATGATTTTAAATTAATTAATTGATTATTATTATTATTTAAATTATTATTTAATTATTATTTTTAGATACGAGCACGTTCTGGATGTGTCGGTGCCGTTGACTGGTGGAGGTGGTGGATCATCGAGAGGAGGAGGAGGAGGAGGAGTGACAGGGGGCGGAGTCAAGACGAAGACACTCAGTAAGCATCAGCAGAAGAAAGAGCATGCTGCTGCGATGAGGGTACGGTATTGTTAGGGGGTTACGGTAGACTAGTGAGATCATGCTGGTTACGGTAGCCATAGACTATTTATCGCCACTATCTCTGTGGATTGTCGAAGGGTGCCGTAGTAGTGTGGTTATGTCTTGCTGTGAATTATATTACCGGAGCACGGCGGCTCAATGATAGTAACTAAGAAGCTCTTGCCGGAAAAAGAAAGTATTGCAAACTGAGTGATGATAAGCACTAAAACATCTAGGTTCTCCCAGCGCGAAAGTTGACTACGGTATATCAGGGCGCTCGCTTCTGACCAGACCTATCATCGAGTTTTACGATTCGCGAGACATGCCGATATGGCTTGGTGGGTAGAGCTTTTGTGTATCTATCCGAACCTCGTAGGTTCGAATCCCGCCCAGTGCAAATCAACTTTGCCGATTTTTCGTAATGCAAGAGCCTTCAAGCCAAAGTTAAATGTAGGGATTTCTCTTCATTGAACCGCCGTGCGGAGATTACTGTAGTTGAGATTACTGTATTACACCTGTTTCAGGCGTCGAAAAAGGGACGGAAGCAGCAGAGGAAGAGTGAGAACGAGGGAGAATTGGGTGAGATGCTATTTTAGTTATTTAAATTTCATTACTTTATCGTATTTATTTAAATCCATAACCTGAGCTATTTGAAACTGTCCGCACTGGCATTGTTCTCTCGCTTTCTTTATCTTCGAGAAACCGTTGCCAGAGCTGAGAGGTTCCAATTCTGGGTTTGCCTTTATCAAAATGAGTGTTCGTAATACACCGTGAATATGTGAATATACCTCTTTATTACATTTCGATCAATCAATAAATCAAGTGTACTGTAATCTTGGCTTAATAGGTACTGTAGTGACTGTCTCAATATTGATTGCAGAGACGAAGATGAACGGGTTATCAATCGATAAAGAAGAGAGGAACGGTGATCAGAATGGTCAACCAACGTCGGAGGATTCTGGAGAGGGTGGTGATCATGTGGGAGATGATGAAGGAGTAGAGGAGGAGGAAGAGGAAGAGGAGTATGAATCGAACGGATCCGGAATGACTATCGACCCATTGGATCTTACGGTAGTGCATAGGTCGAATAACCACGTTTCAAGAAAATTTAAAGAAACCCAATAGAGACGAGTGGGTAGATCAAAGTGATCCTTCCATCTCTCGAGCGAGAAATCGGCTAAGTCCAAGATTTCAGACTCGTTTTTTGGGAAAAACTCATATCGCGGGCACGATTAGACCCTATAAACTATATATCAATCGATGCGTCTTCACAATATCTTACATCTGAACCAATAAAAAAATGTTAAATCGATTTTTGGTGCAGACGTCAGCTTCCCGCCACAGAAGTTGATGAAAAATCGATTTTGTAATTTTTGCTTGTGTTATTTCGATTCTCCTGAGAATTTTCTACAATTTATGTCTTTATGATATTTTCGATATTCCCATTCCAAAACGAGCTATTGCGGCTGAAAGTCGAGACTTTTCCACACATTCCGACAGCCAACGGCGTCTATCTTCGTCGAAATTGATCTTAGACAAAAAATCGAAACGCTATCATCTCCGGCACTGTCAGGGCTATCCAAAAATGGTCTATTCAAAATTTTTATTTTTTCATTGTCCGACAGTTGTATTGATCCTTACGCGACACGCGTGATATGCTTCAATATGATTTGTGTGAAACAGGAAACAACCAGGTAGATATCAAGAAGTCAAAATAAATCTACATCATATTGTGTGTTGTTTCGTATTAGGTAGTTTGCAAGGAATACACGATGATTATCGATTTATTGAATGATGATTGATCTACAACTTTCAGAAAGTACTTACACCGATGACAGAGTATCCTCCACCAGGACAGAGTATAAAAGCATCGTTGATCGAGTTTACTGCTGAAGAGAGGTATATATTGATTTATTGATTTTTGTTGTATTGTTTTTTTCGAATTAACGATGGATCATGAATCGATGCATAGTTATGATGTGAATTTTTTAAATAACTTTACTTAATTTCAAATTTTCATTTTCATTAATTCAATTGATACCAGGCAATAATATTGATATTTATTTGAAGCCTAAACTCAAGCTCGTTGTTGGAAGAATCTACCATGGTGTTTTGTATTTCGTAGTCATAGGTCGAATAGAATAGCTGGGTTATCGGATTTTAAAATGCGGTCAGATTTTTCGAATTTTATCAAATTTTGGTTCAAAATGCGGTCAGACTTAGTACTTTTGGACATATTTTTGTAGTCTGTACTTTGATCTTTGATCTTCCAGAAGCGTCAGTCGTCGCTATCACCGATGATGCTAGATGGCAAGGTATTGTGCGTATAAAATGTACTTGCATAAGAAAATGACAAATGGTGCTAACGAACGGAAGTCACAATCGAGACTGTAGTATGCTAGATGGCAACGTACTGAAGGGCATCGAAGCCGCCAGTAACATCTCGGCGCGCACCCAGAGGCAATTGAGCTGTGTCATGGTGCGTGATTATTGATTAGCTAGGATGATTTATTGATTGACTGAATAATAATATATACTTTATTCGGTGTAAAAGTAGAGTATAATTCATATGAAGTGGAGTACGCATCTATACGATGCCACGACTAACAAGATGATATTTTCAATTATTTTCATTTATTGATTGATTAGGATGACTTATTGACTGGTTTGCAGTAAGCAGCTTACTGATTAACAGATTTGATTTTGCTGTGATACTTGACTGTGTTTTGCTAAATAGATTTAATTGCCTTTCGTGTTTTATTTGATTAGAATCATTTTTAAAAAGATTCGCAATATCGATTGATTACAGACCAAAGAGGATGATCTCATTGGTGTCGATGAAATTATTGATTGATGGAAGCGGCTTGATCTACCGGTTAGTGAGTCAATCTGTAGTTCTACATTACCGTATCCTTACACCCACTGTTATTGATGATCGTAAGTGGGTCCGAAATCAGAGAACAATTTCTCTCATTTAGAATGTCCCCTTCTAGTTTACGAAAGCAAGAAACTACGGGCTATAGTTTGTCTGAAATATTTTACATATAATACCTATAGGATTCTAGTGAATCTGGTCTTTTCCCAACAATTCGCTCAATAAATTAATCGATAATCAATAAATAATGTTGAGACTGTAATCAATCAATAATTTTAAGACAATAATCAATCAATAATCTTAAGACGATCCTTCGGGTCTGCTGACCAATATGCGGATAGGAATGAGTATGCGATACGAGCGACCCATCCTCACCTACTCTGTCGAGTTGTTCGCACTGCTGAGAAAGAAGATTTTGATAGATAAGGTGACGATTATTGATTATTTATATAGTTTTTTGATTTTATAAATTTATTTATTGATTGGAAACCCCGGACTTTTTCGCCATATGCTGACACACATTTTCATGTCCTCTTGGAAAGATCGGTCCACTATATAAGGATTTTTGTTAGCCTTGTTTTTTTCATAGTAACGAGTAATAATTCTAATCTCGGTATAAATCGACTTACCGTAATCTCTTCTGGTATAAAGGTTATAGTTATTGATTAGGGATCGTGTATTTTAAAGAAACTTGATTAAAGATGTATTTATTTAATTATTTATCTTACATTTAATAAATGTGACAACAAGAGAGAGAAATATATTGGTGAAAAAATCTAAAGGGTGGGAAGCTCACTGCATTTTTTTTTCTCTGTTTTCAAAGATCATAATACAGTCATGGGACACTTTCATTTTTTATAACTTTTGAAGCAGGAAAACAATCAAGTTGATCTTATGAGTCAATGTACAGAATTTATCAATGAATATAACCAGGATGTATTGGTGTAATTAAAGAAGTACACTGTTGCGTAGTGAAAATTCATAGTTCTTTAGTGAAAACGAACCGAACCAATGATTAACCATCCGATAAAGTTCTTTCAAAGTCAATGTCATACCATGTTCTTGGCACTGTGCCAAGAAATATTCTCGTTGTCTATCTCTCTCCTTCTCTCACCATCTCCCTCTTCCCACGCCGTGAGTGATCGTTCTTTGATCAGAGCAGAGACTGTGCAGATATGGGAGAGTGCGAGGATGTGAGAGGTCAGAGGAAGACAGACATGGTCCACCATTGTTTACTAATCTGTCCAATCGCGATGCAATCGGCTACTCTTTCCCGCCTTTTTACACTATGCTATATGCTTGTTCAATTTTTTTTGGTTTTCTTCTGCTTCTTCTTTGCAAAGTGTTCACTATTCCTCTCCCTCTACCTCTACCTCTACCTCTACCTCTACCTCTACCTCTACCTCTCCCTCTCGCTCTACCTTTCTCATTATTATCAGATATATGACCTATCTTGGAACTTTCATTGCTCATTTGCATATCGTTATTGTTGTCTAGCCCTTCATCATCGTTAGTCCGCTTTTCCGTATACCTACCTATCCCTACGTAATTTGGTCATATCGATTAGACGCTTCCTATGTACATGTTTCGGTGTGAGATCAGACTATGCTCTCTCTGATCCGCACACACTCTCTCTCTCTCTCTCTTCGCATTTTCTCTTTCTCTCACGAACTATATCAACCTTGAAATATCCACTGAATAATAAGAATAAGACTGATGCCTGGACTTATCAATGATTAGTTCTAGTACAATTCAGTTTGGTGAACCTCTCATGGGACCGAAAAGTGTTCAACTAATCACTGATAATAACCATGACGCTTAAGACTCACTCTATCCTCTGTATTAATTATTCTGTAATTTCGCCACAATTGCTTGGAAATCGATATGAATTCAGATCCGTTTCAGATTGAGTAGTCGTGCCATCAACGAATCTGATTGTATTGGACATCATGATAAAGTCGAGGACGACAGAAGGTTATCATCTTCTTTTCTCTTCAGCCATTTCGCCATCATACGGTACATATTTAGCCATGCTAACACGTCGTATTTAATTGGCTTTTTTCATGAAACCGTAACGCTGCCGAAGCACTCCTTAGCTGAAGAGGTGGTGCAAGAGTGCAGTTCGATAAAGGACAGAAAGGCAATTGATCAAAGGTACGGTATTTGCACCATAACTCAAGAATCATCTGTACTTGGACAAAAATATCATCGTGGATCAAAATGCTCTGGCAGCATTGAAAAGTTTCTCAATCCGCTATGTTGTTTCTCCTATCTGTATGCTTTATTTGTATGCGAGAGAGTGTTGAGAGCGAGTTTTAAATTATCACGTGGTGTACCTTTAAATTAGAAAATTTTTTTAAAAATTACTGAAAACTTAAAAGTGAAAGAGAAACCTTTGTTACCAACATCTTTACCATTCAATATTGGCAAGTCCTGTACATGTACTAAATTGTGAAAACGGTTGAATATGTGGTAATCTCACATTCTTCAGGGTGATCAACGCTTCGCTTCGTCTTCTTTGCCGATGACGTCATCAGAAGGACATCTCCACCGATTCTGATGATCAACGCTATTTTTGAAGGAGGATCTTGATGCTGAATCTCAATCTAGCAGAGTCTTCGATCGTATTCCTGAATTGCTTGGTTCTCATTTCCCGAAATAATAAAGAATTTGGGGTTGTTAATGTTTGAAATCGGTGTCCAAGCCCGCGAACTTAAATGGGCGGAGTCCGTATCGCTATATAAAAAGGACTTACCTAAAATGGGCGGAGCCACGCATCGCTATATAAGAACGGGTGCGAGTGAGTATATCTAGATCCTTTGACACATGAGATAATGGGGACCCATGGTCTAGTGGATAAGAGCTCGGACAATCAAGTGGATCGGTTGGTCGGCAGGATGGTTCAATCCCCCGAGAAGGATCAGCAAAAGAAATCATCTCCTAATTGTGACCAACCCTTTTTGCCATTTTTCACTAGATGCATTCTCGCTCTCCCTGCGTTAGCGTCTAGTGAGTGAGAGAGGTCCCATAGAATGACCGTCAATCGTGAACTAACTTTTTTTCATGAATACTGTTTTCTGAAACATCGGAGACATCCACAAGGGCTACACAGACAGAAAAATAGAAATGGCTCTGACTTCGATTTCAAGCTATAGCGGGGTTGAAAATTTTAGCCCAAAACTGAAAAAATAGCGTACGGACTGCCGTACATGCGGCTACTCTACGCCAACATTGAATTCGGCCATCATGTAAGTGATCTGTGATCTTTGATCTTTAAACAAAGAGACCTTGAGGGCCGGACAGATCGGATGAGCTCATTGTATTTTGCCGCTGTTGTCTTAAAAGATCATAATAGGATCACCCACCTCAGAGTTGGAAGAATCTCATATCACGGAATTCAAACGACATACTGAATAAGAACCATCATCGAACTAATGCTGTATCCAGTTGGATAGTCTTACACATTACACAGAGGACAGTAAAAAATGTCCGATCTATTGGTGTCCCAGCCAGTTTATGTAAAACCATACTGGTGATCCGCCCATAACACAGCATACTGTATTTATTACTCTATAAATCAATCAATCAATACTATCTTCAGGTCAATGGTATTACTGTAGCGACTTGCGAGTGTCGGGTGTCTCCGAATCGAAGGTCCTAGGCGTCGAAGCATATCTTCTGTTCTACGAGCGAATCTGCTAGACATCAGCAGAAGAAGGAGCATCCTGCTGCGAAGAGGGTACGGTATTGTCATTACGGTTACGGTAGACCTTCGTACAATAGAGAGGTCATGTGGGTTACGGTTGTCTTCGAATATTGGTCGTAGCTAACTCTGTGGATTGCCATAAAGATGGGTAGTGTAGTGGTGTTGTGATGTCTAGCGGTGATTATATTACCGGAGATTAGTGTAGTTGGTTACTGAAGACAATTGTAGTTGAGATTACTGTATTACACCTGTTGCAGGCGTCGAAGAAGGGACGGAAGCAGCAGAGGAAGAGTGAGAACGAGGGAGAATTGGGTGAGATGCACTTTTAGTTATTTAAATTTCATTACTTTATCTTATTTATTCAAGCGCACAACCGGAGCTAATTTGAAACTGTCCGCTCTGCCAATGTTCTCTCGCCTACTTTTATCTCCAGAGCCCACCTACCGTAAAATCCAATGGATTGATAGTCTTTCCGGTTCCGTTCGATTCGTACTCCTCTTCCTCTTCCTCCTCCTCTACTCCTTCATCATCTCCCATACGATCACCACCCTCTCCAGAATCCTCCGACGTTGGTTGACCATTCTCATCACCGTTCCTCTCTTCTTTATCGATCGATAGCCCGTTCATCTTCGTCTCTGAAATCAATCAATAATCAGGCAGTCACTAATAATATTTATTTATGTGGTGACAGTGGCGGAAAACAAATACAAATAGGGTGAAATCTATAGTGTACATAAAATACTATGTCGCAACTGTGGCAACATCACTACACTATCTATTCGGCAAAGATTACAGTACACTTAATTTATTGATTGATCTAATAACGAGGTATATTCACAAATTCACAGTGTATTAAAGCCACTCCCCAAGCTAATTTGAAACTCTGCGCTCTGGCAATACTCTCTCGCTTTCTTTGTTTGCGAGAGAGTATTGCCATTGCCGAGGGTAAAATTAGCGTGGGGTATTCCTTTAAGAACACCCATTTTTGTTAGAAGCACACACCGAGCTAATTTGAAGCAATCTGCTCTGGAGATAAAAGTAAGCGAGAGAACATTGCCAGAGCGGGTGTACATTATATTAATTTAGCTTATTTAATAACATTATTTAATTTTAACATATAATTTTCATTAATTCAATTGATAGCAGGCAATGATATTGATATTTATTAAAATCGTAAAGTTGTTAAATTCGTATACAGCGAATTGGGGTTCCGCAGTCTTATTCTTGTGGATTTGTTGTGGCTAGAATCTACTTGGGGTTTCCCGGTTTCGCACAACTGATATTGGAACCACTGACAATTCTCAACGATTGGTTTCAAGTTGGTTGTTCAGTTTGCAAGGAATACACGGTGATTATTGATTTATTGATTGATGATTGATCTACAACTTTCAGAAAGTGCTTACACCGATGACAGAGTCTCCTCCACCAGGACAGAGTATAAAAGCGTCGTTGATCGAGTTTACTGCTGAAGAGAGGTAGGGACTTCTTCTCTGATTCATATGTGCCATCGGAATATATTGATTTATTGATTTATTGATTTTTGTGTATTGATTTTTTCGAACGAACGATGAATCATGAATCTTTATTTTTTTATTTATTTATCATACATCCAATAAAGATGTGACAACATTTGAAACGAATAATAAATAAGTGAATAGGAGAATCGGGAAGTGGGTGATAGGAATTGGGGAGGGAGAAGTGGGAGGGGAGTGCGGGTCTTCATATGTAGACTTAATAAGATCAAAGATCAACATGATCTAAGATAGGTTGGCAAGACCTGGCGGGGGAGGAGTCCGCATTGATTCAATATATATCGGATTGAATCGAGTCTACTATGAGGAAGTGCACTAAAGAGGTGTGATGGTAATTCCTAATTTAGCAATAAGGTCAGGGCAAGAAATTAATTTAGCTTTAATGATTGGGGTGCTATGTAACAGGGTGGGTGAACCAGTAACACAATGTAATTTGGTCAATAAACGGGCACACCTAACAGCAAAAGATGAACGGAGGTTTTCACGTCTAGTTACAGGAATATGAAATGCAAAACAAGATAATCGACCAAATGTAGGTTTGAAAACAAAGAAATGGCTAGATGGAAGATCTACTTCACAACGAAGAATCTTTAAAGCATAAATAATATCGATCACTGTTCGTCTATGATAGAGGGTAGAGAGATTGAACAAGGTTAATCTATCAAGATAATGGGGGAAGATACCTGTGTGGAAACACCGATAATACAAGAGACGGGTAAATAAATGGGACACGTTCTCTAATTTACGAACAAGACCCTTAGAGGAAGGGGACCATACTGGGGATGCATATTCAATAATGGGAAGGATATAACATTTAAAGGCATGAATATAAACATTGGGTCTAGAACAGGAGATCGAACGAAATAGAAGATACACTAAAGAGATGGCTTTCTTTGTGATAATGGAAATGTGAGAGGAAAAATTGAGAAGAGGGTCAAGAAAGACTCCTAGGTCACGGGTAGATAGAGATGAAGGAAGTGGATGAGAGTGGATACAGTATGGCAGAGAGGGGTTGTTTTTGCCTATATAAAGTACAGTGCATTTGTTTTGTGCAACTGTCAACTGCCATTTTTGACAGTATTCTACTATAAGTGAAATACCCTGAGAAAGTTGAGTATGAGAAGCTAATGGTTGTAATGGACTAAATGTAGAGTATAGTTTGATGTCATCAGCAAAAATTTTTATATCTATTAAAGGGAGAGGATCTATAACCCTGGGTAGTTCCGAAAGATAGATCAAAAACAGTAGTGGGCCCAAAACTGTACCTTGTGGTACTCCTGATGTGACATCCCTCTCAGAAGAGAGGGAATCACCAAGACGTACTCTAAAAGATCGATTATCTAAAAATGAATTAAACCACGCAAGAATGTTACTTCTGATTCCAATAGACTCCAACTTATGTAAAAGTTTAGAGTGAGAAACAGAGTCGAATGCCTTAGCAAGATCAATATATATTACATCGGTACAGAGATCGCGGTCAATAGAGTTACGCCATGCCTGGGTACAATACAGGAGTTGGGATACAGTAGATCTACCGGACATAAAACCGAATTGTTCCTGAGGGATTATATTGTGGATATTACACCATTTCATAATGCACGGTTTGTGGAAACGTTCTAGAACTTTACATGCAATGGGAGTGAGCGAGATTGGACGAAAATGGGAAACAATAGATGGGGAGGAAATCTTGGGGATTGGAATTATTGTGGAGATTTTCCATATGGAAGGAATCTCTCCCAATGCGATAGAGTAATTGAAGATTAGAGAAAGAGGGTAGGCTAAGGTTGAGTGACAATTTTTATAAATGATAGAAGGAATGTTATCAGAAGGTAAGGAACATGAGGAACTGACTCGCTTGAGAAGATAACAAACATCTTGAGGCATGATTATAGGTACGGATAAAGATTGAGGAACAGAGGCAAATACATGAGGGCGGGTCATATCATCAGTGGTATACATGGTTTGAAAGTAGTCAGCCAATGCATTAACCTTAGATGATTCAGACAAAAGAGGATTTCCAGAGGTATCACACAAACATCCTATTTTATTCTTACTTTTAAGTCGAGAGCTGAGGTAGTTGTAAAATCGTTTGCCATGCAAATTAGAGAGTATTTTGTTTTCACGATTTTTTACAAACTTCCTTATCTCTCGCTGAAGACGGGCACATACTGATTTATATAGAGGTATAACAGGGCGAAGATGAATCTTTTCAAAAAGAGCACGCTTATGAGAGATCAAAGACCGGATGTGGGATGGATATTGGTCGAATGGTAAAGGGACTTTACGAATTGGAGTATACTTAGGCAGAAGTGACAAAACATGAGACGTAAATTTGGAATACATATCATCTATAGACGAAAAATCATTGAGAATGGAGTCCCAATCAGAACAGAAGAAGGCATGATCAAGGAAATCAAAGTTTGTCTTACGGTAGTCGAAAGTGGGAATATTGATTGGAGGTAATGAAGGGAAGGAAAGAGAGAAAAGAACACTGGAATGGTCGGAAGAAGCGAATGGAGATGACAAAGAACAGCTAGTGATAATATCATTTGTAGATAAGATTAGGTCTAAATAATTATGGGCAAGGGTAGGAGCAGGAACATGTTGTGAAAGACCAAGTGCATCACAGAGATCGATAAGAATAGAAGACTGGCCAGAGCCATGAGGAGACGGAATGGACCAATCAATATGAAAGTTGAAATCTCCTAACAAAACAATAGGATTATCAATCGATAGAAGGGATGAGAGGGACTCGAAGAGGTCAGAATTGGATTGGGAAGTGGTATTAGGGGGGCGATAGACAAGTACTATACGAACTGTGGTAAGGGAAAGAGGAGAGACAATATCTATAGCAAGGATATCAGATGATGAGTTGTTATTTGGTGGAACAACAGTAGAGTAGATGTGGTCTCGTATGATGATACACACTCCACCACCTCTTCTGGCTCTATCACAACGAAAGACTCTATATGGGTAATCCAGAACAAGTTCAAAATCAGAAATTCTACTAGATAGCCAAGATTCAGTCACAAATACAATATCAGGCTTGGAAATGGATAATATACAATGAAGATCCGGAAGCTTATTGACAAGTGAGCGTGAATTGAACAGTATGCATGACAGAGAGGTGGGATCAGAGGGAGAGGGAGAGGAAGACGGAGAGGGAGAGGGAGAGGGAGAGGGAGAGGGAGAGGGAGAGGGAGAGGGAGAGGGAGAGGGAGATGATGATAAATGAGATAATTCTAAATGAGGCAATAAACGATGGAGGGAACCTTGGTTACCTAGTTTGATGAGGAAGGAGACGAGATAGATAGAGAGGGAGGAAGAGTGATCCTCTTACGAGTTTTGATTTCCTCTTTGTGCCATATTTCGCCCTTGTATACGACGAATGGCGAGGAGGGATCACTTCTTCTGAACTCCCTAACCACTTGCCTAAGCTCAGCCTGTTTGGCCCTTTCTTCAGCACTCAGACTAGGACGAATGAAGACCTTATGAAATCGGTCGAGTGTTCTTAGAACACTTCCATTCCTTAGTGCTGTGAGCAAGAAAGATCGGGCCGGGAAGAGCACCTTGATTAGTCTGGGCCGACCATCTGTAGATGGTCTCCCCATTCTGTACACAGCTGTGGGAGTGGCTTCAACGGAGAGCGCATCTAGAAGGGAACATATTTCCCGACCATCACTCTCAACCTTCTCTGATGGCGAGAGGTTAGTGTCAGCCTCAGCCAAGCCATATACTACCAAAGAACGTTGACGTAGATGCTCTTCCAAAGACTGAGAGGATACAACATTGGGCTGAGAAACAGACGATGAATGAATAGGCACAGATGGTTGAGTATTTGAAGGAATAGATGAAACAGATGGAGGAGGAATATGTGATTCATACAATTCACGAGAGGCTTGAAGTTCCTCAACAAAGGAGGCTAGAATTGATATAAGACTGGTTACAGAAGACCATAGAGGAGGAGGGACAGAAGGAGGACAGTCCATCACAGAAAACTCGATAGCTTTCACTACCGCATCTTTGATAGATGGACGTCCCTTCTTATTGGGAGGAGATGATGAGGGGGAGGTCGTAGTAGGGGAATCAGGAACACGACGACGACCATTGCGGTTGGCCATTCTAACAGATCAAGAAAACAAACAAATATCGATTGACGGGAGAGAGAGACAAGAGGTCACCTCTCCCCGTGAGAGTAGAGAGAAGAGTGACTAATCTATGCATAGTTATGGTATTATCGATTACTGAACGATGTACACATAAGTACTACGGTAACACATTGCATTGATGAATAAGTTATTGTGCCTGAACAACTCAAGAACATTAATGATTAAATGTATTGATCAATTAATATCTATAGATTATTGATTAATTATTGATTCATATCTATAGATTATCGATTGATATTTATTGATTATCGATCCTTTTCAGCGTGGTCTAACGGGTTCATCGAAACGACGAGTGGAGGCGGCTAAGAGATATCTGATCGTCACTCCTCCCGTAGTCCTCACCATCCATGTCAAACGATTCCAGCAGACCCATTATGGAATGAAAGTCGTCACGAGAAAGGTACGGTACTTACCGTAATCATGGCGATTATGATATTGTGGGAGGGGTTACTGTAGGATGTGGGGGTCTGATGGATACTGTAGGAGGAGTTATGGTAAGATGTGGGAGGAATACAGTATGGGGGGGGGGAGATATGGCAGGATGTGGGGTGGATACTGTAGGAGGGATAAGAAAGGATGTCGTGGGAGTGTTCAGGAATTGTTGTCCTTGGGGATATACCTCGTCCACGTATGTTGAGTACTGATGAGATTGGTGAAAAGATAGAGAGAGAGAACGAATCGACCCGCAGCATTCGCGTTTCCGTGAAATCATATTCCATGGGCTTATTGCGATTTAGTGATGCGATCATTTTGAACACAGAAATATTTCAAAAAAGTTTGCGTTTAATTGAAGTAATAAATTATTATTATTGATATTATTACTATTATTACTATTCTCAAAAATTATTTACTGCAACCATTTTAGGTGCCTGGAAACGTGGCCTTCCCTCTCATCTTTGACATTGCTCCCTTCTGCTGCAAGAATGTAGAGGTATATTGATAATCGTTTATAATATGCTTTATCTGCATATAATATGCTGCAAGGAGAAATATTATTATTAGTTAATTGTTTTAACAAAAAAAGCCGTCTTTTTGAGTGATATTTTGAAATTGCGCATCAGCCAGTTGCTTGCCGGTTTCAGCATTGCTATGTTGTCTTTGACATCCCAATGTGTGATATTTCTCGAGATACATCCTCCGGTTTTGTAGAGTAATATTATTGTAAGTAGCGCGCGAAAGTAACTTACTTTTTTGTTACTATTTTGCTATTTCATGAATATATAGCGAAAAAGTAAGTAAAAAGTAAGTTACTCTATGCACGCTACTTACCTACTTACATATTGCCCTGCAAAACCGGAGTCTCTGACAATTATGAGCAATGATATGCACAGGAGGGCGTGTGATGCTATAGAATTGTCAAGTTTATCTGAAAGATTAAAATATGTATATTAAAATTAAATATTAAAAAATTAAATATTAAAATATTAAAAAAAAAAGTTAAAATATTTCCCAAATTGCAGCGTATATCGTCGAATCAGACAAGAGTACTGTATTCCCTGTACGGTGTTGTCTCCCACTCGGGAGATCTGGGAGGAGGACATTATGTGGCCTATGTCAAGAGCAGAGAACGACTGAAACAGGTAAAATAATCAATATTCAGGGCATTTATCAATCAATATATGGGGAAGTTATCGATCTCATACCCATTCAATCAATATTCTTGTGGCGCATGAAAGGCACTTATTAGGAACGGGGAATAGGAGACTAAACAAACGCTTAAAGCTAATGTTTGCTACTTTTGATTGTTGTTTTGTATGATAGGAGTTGAATGCACGAAAAAATTATCAGATAGTAATAATAATAATAATTATTATTTTTATTATTACAGTTATTATACTTATAATATTTTATTCCTTCAAACGATCACGTCCGGCTTGGGGTATATCTGTTAGATCAGTATTTAGGCTATTGTATGTATTGTTCGATTTTGAACCCGCAGGGTTAGTGTTGCGCACTACTATCAAGCATCGTTTTCTGCCTCTTTGATTGATGATCCTTTTCTCTTCTTCTCAGGTTGACGATATGTTGGAGACTGCCCGTCGTACTTGCGCTGACGTCAACGAGGAAGCGCCCCGTCAGACGACGTCACGATGAGTCCCGAGACTGCTGAACAGAGTACCTCCTGGTATGATTGATCTTTGATCTTTGATCATTAGAGTAATACTCACGATAGACTCTTATGAATAGATCAAGTTATGTTCTGTGTGATTGATCGTTTTGTTTAGCAGTCTCCTACTCATAGGTTTCCTTCTACGATCAGGTTTTCAACAAAAAAATCCATAAATTCGCCCCCCCCCTTCGTAATTTGTAGCATACTTTCCTATCTACGGTAGTATCTCGATCCAGTCATTGTCAGATGGATCGAGATACGAGTCTTAGACATTACACAGAGGACAGTCAAAAATGTCCAATCTATTGGTGTCTCAGCCAGTTTTTGTGAAAGTTTACTGGTGATCCACCCAAAAGATAACGTACTGTACTTATTACTCAATAAATCAATAAATAGCGATAGCGCAGCCCAAATCTTGTGGGTCCCCTTCTTTAATCAATCAATAAATCAATAATCTCTTACGGTCAATGGTATTACTGTAGTGACTCACGAGTGTCGGGTGTCTCCGAATCGAAGGTCCTAGGCGTCGAAGCATATCTTCTGTTCTACGAGCGAATCTGCTAGACTCCGCCCATTTTGTAACTCCGCCCCCTCCGTTGGCTACTATCGTGAACTGACTTTATTCCTTTCATCAATTGTATTAGTACCCTCAACCCTCATTCATAATCTCCCTTCGTTCTGAGAAGTAAATCAGATTACAAAGATTAGTATTTTATTGATTTTTTTTTGTTGTCCCGGCACGATTCTCCCTGTCTACAGTATACCCCGTATAGATGTAAATTTTGTTGATCCCTCTGTTATTGGTCCCTTATTGAAATATCGATTAGTATGATGGTACCGTATATCTTACCGTATATCCTGTCAATCAATATCCTGTCAATCAATATTCTGGTTACTTCTTCTTACTGTATACTATACTAGATCTTTCTCTCGAGGAGTTATTGATCCACTCAGTCATTAATCGATTTATCGATCGTTTGCGCTAGATAATATTGTAGATTAGTACTTTTTTTATTCCAAATTAGGTCAGATTATTATCGATTTTTTTTGTTTTCATATGTTGTTACAGTATGCTAATGATTACATAAATTATTCTATTATTTCTCTGAAATATTTATCACATTTGTGTTGTTCACCACCCATTACTCTTTCTTCCTGTCCCTTTACGAATAACCAAGCTCTCTCTCTCTCGCACATCACCGGTTTCTGTCAGTTCACGATAATTATCGATTAGTTACTGTTCTTGACGGACTACTGTATCCCAAATGAAATATCGATTAGTGTGGTCCTATTACTTGCTTACCGTAGTACTCATTCTAGTATTGATTTTTTCGTTTATTTCTATCATGCATGTTCGCAATGTTGATGTTGCCGCGCACTTCTCACTCGAAACCTCGACTAGATTACACTGTACAGTTGGAGAGTACAGTGCGCGGCACGCGTTTTCTCGTTGATAAATGCCGTCGGATGTTGATTTTTCGTGTCTAACAATAAATACACATACCGATTTCAAGGGACGGACCTCTCTCCATATTATGTAATATCTTATTTTCACTGATCTTTGCAACCTTCAAAGTAACAATCGATTGATTCTTGAGCTTTTAGTGGAAAGTAATGCAAGAATTCTCAATTTCTTTCTTGCTCGCTCTTCGTATATAAACAGAAGAAGAAAGACAGAACATTTTGAAGACCCCCCTTGGACTTTTGAATTTAAAAAAATTTAATTATTATTTGTAATTTTACAATAATTGAGACTTCTTTCATTACAGTTCCACTGTAAGATCAAGAATCAATCGATAATCACTATCCGAAAATTGGAATTTTATTATGTGTTCTCCGTTTAAAAAAATGAAAAAAAGAGGCGAGAGAGTGTGTAAAATAAGGAGAGTTTTCTCTAATTTTATCTTCTTTTCGTGACACCGCATAAAAGGCGGATTGTGGGCCTTTTGAATAAAACTGAATGAGATTAGTAGAAATTCGTAGGTCAAGAAACGTACTATCGCTTTCTACCTGTTGATTTCTCGTTCCTTACTGTCCATGTGACCGGGTGAATATCAGTGCTTGTTGATTACGATTATGTTCTTTTTACGTTTCAAATACTCCTATAGTTTGCTGTGTCTCATGCTTGCCGTGTCACGCTGTCATGCTTTATCGCAAAAAAAGTACCAAGCCTGACCGCATTTTAGGCCAAATTTGCCAAAACTCGAAAAGCCTGACAGCATTTTGAAAACCGATAACCTAGCTATTCGATCTATGCGCATAGGGTTATTAACTTTTATTTTTATTTATTTATTTATGTCATGTATTTCCAGATATCTACTGGATGGTCTGTGCTCGGAGGAGACTGGTCGATACCAGGAGGCCATCGCTGGTCTGGTCGGTGCTCCCGTACGATCAACCGCTCGAGTTGATGCCGTCATCGTCCAAGGGTGAGTCGGGGTACTACATGTAGAGTCAGGGTTATGGTAGAGTAGGAGTACTGTACGTGTCAGGATTACGGTAGGTTTGCGCTCAGCCTTTCCCAATATGCCCAGATTTGTGGTAAAAGTTTGTCGCAAAACCATTAGAGACGGAATGGTTGCCACTAAACGACTGATTGGTCTGGGTCTACTGAGGCACGTCTATCTCGAACCAAATATAGTCAAATAAAATGATATATTGCGATCATCTCATCCATTTCGGCGTCTTCATCTTTTTGTACAATTGGTCGATTTAGAGAAATCATTGTCTTATGCTTAAATTGTAATATTTCGCCTAAAAATGAGTAGTTTGTCGATTCTCACTTTATGAGGGTATGAAAATGTATGAATCATACATTGCCATACCCTCGCAATGCGAGGATATAAAAATAAACGGCGAGGGTATCGGAAATGTATGGTATACTGTATTGTCTATTGCAGCATATCTCCAACTCGCTGGACGTCCCCTTCTCGACGCTGTATTTGGTGGACGATTGCTGCAGACGATGCGATGCAGCAGATGCCATCACGTTAGTGAGAGGTACGATAATGATTAACAGCTACCGTACTCGGATGGTTACCGTATAGGATCTGTGAGTGATCTGTGATCTTTGATCTTTAAACAAAGAGACCTTGAGGGCCGGACAGATCGGATGAGCTCATTGTATTTTGCCGCTGTTGTCTTAAAAGATCATAATAGGATCACCCACCTCAGAGTTGGAAGAATCTCATATCACGGAATTCAAACGACATACTGAATAAGAACCATCATCGAACTAATGCTGTATCCAGTTGGATAGTCTTACACATTACACAGAGGACAGTAAAAAATGTCCGATCTATTGGTGTCCCAGCCAGTTTATGTAAAACCATACTGGTGATCCGCCCATAACACAGCATACTGTATTTATTACTCTATAAATCAATCAATCAATACTATCTTCAGGTCAATGGTATTACTGTAGCGACTTGCGAGTGTCGGGTGTCTCCGAATCGAAGGTCCTAGGCGTCGAAGCATATCTTCTGTTCTACGAGCGAATCTGCTAGACATCAGCAGAAGAAGGAGCATCCTGCTGCGAAGAGGGTACGGTATTGTCATTACGGTTACGGTAGACCTTCGTACAATAGAGAGGTCATGTGGGTTACGGTTGTCTTCGAATATTGGTCGTAGCTAACTCTGTGGATTGCCATAAAGATGGGTAGTGTAGTGGTGTTGTGATGTCTAGCGGTGATTATATTACCGGAGATTAGTGTAGTTGGTTACTGAAGACAATTGTAGTTGAGATTACTGTATTACACCTGTTGCAGGCGTCGAAGAAGGGACGGAAGCAGCAGAGGAAGAGTGAGAACGAGGGAGAATTGGGTGAGATGCACTTTTAGTTATTTAAATTTCATTACTTTATCTTATTTATTCAAGCGCACAACCGGAGCTAATTTGAAACTGTCCGCTCTGCCAATGTTCTCTCGCCTACTTTTATCTCCAGAGCCCACCTACCGTAAAATCCAATGGATTGATAGTCTTTCCGGTTCCGTTCGATTCGTACTCCTCTTCCTCTTCCTCCTCCTCTACTCCTTCATCATCTCCCATACGATCACCACCCTCTCCAGAATCCTCCGACGT
Organism: Parapristionchus giblindavisi; assembly: GCA_943737045.1. Lineage (NCBI taxonomy): Eukaryota > Metazoa > Nematoda > Chromadorea > Rhabditida > Diplogasteridae > Parapristionchus > Parapristionchus giblindavisi. Next base: position 19,024 of record CALSFV010000316.1, on the reverse strand, counting down.
TGGTTGACCATTCTCATCACCGTTCCTCTCTTCTTTATCGATCGATAGCCCGTTCATCTTCGTCTCTGAAATCAATCAATAATCAGGCAGTCACTAATAATATTTATTTATGTGGTGACAGTGGCGGAAAACAAATACAAATAGGGTGAAATCTATAGTGTACATAAAATACTATGTCGCAACTGTGGCAACATCACTACACTATCTATTCGGCAAAGATTACAGTACACTTAATTTATTGATTGATCTAATAACGAGGTATATTCACAAATTCACAGTGTATTAAAGCCACTCCCCAAGCTAATTTGAAACTCTGCGCTCTGGCAATACTCTCTCGCTTTCTTTGTTTTCGAGAGAGTATTGCCATTGCCGAGGGTAAAATTAGCGTGGGGTATTCCTTTAAGAACACCCATTTTTGTTAGAAGCACACACCGAGCTAATTTGAAGCAATCTGCTCTGGAGATAAAAGTAAGCGAGAGAACATTGCCAGAGCGGGTGTACATTATATTAATTTAGCTTATTTAATAACATTATTTAATTTTAACATATAATTTTCATTAATTCAATTGATAGCAGGCAATGATATTGATATTTATTAAAATCGTAAAGTTGTTAAATTCGTATACAGCGAATTGGGGTTCCGCAGTCTTATTCTTGTGGATTTGTTGTGGCTAGAATCTACTTGGGGTTTCCCGGTTTCGCACAACTGATATTGGAACCACTGACAATTCTCAACGATTGGTTTCAAGTTGGTTGTTCAGTTTGCAAGGAATACACGGTGATTATTGATTTATTGATTGATGATTGATCTACAACTTTCAGAAAGTGCTTACACCGATGACAGAGTCTCCTCCACCAGGACAGAGTATAAAAGCGTCGTTGATCGAGTTTACTGCTGAAGAGAGGTAGGGACTTCTTCTCTGATTCATATGTGCCATCGGAATATATTGATTTATTGATTTATTGATTTTTGTGTATTGATTTTTTCGAACGAACGATGAATCATGAATCTATGCATAGTTATGGTATTATCGATTACTGAACGATGTACACATAAGTACTACGGTAACACATTGCATTGATGAATAAGTTATTGTGCCTGAACAACTCAAGAACATTAATGATTAAATGTATTGATCAATTAATATCTATAGATTATTGATTAATTATTGATTCATATCTATAGATTATCGATTGATATTTATTGATTATCGATCCTTTTCAGCGTGGTCTAACGGGTTCATCGAAACGACGAGTGGAGGCGGCTAAGAGATATCTGATCGTCACTCCTCCCGTAGTCCTCACCATCCATGTCAAACGATTCCAGCAGACCCATTATGGAATGAAAGTCGTCACGAGAAAGGTACGGTACTTACCGTAATCATGGCGATTATGATATTGTGGGAGGGGTTACTGTAGGATGTGGGGGTCTGATGGATACTGTAGGAGGAGTTATGGTAAGATGTGGGAGGAATACAGTATGGGGGGGGAGATATGGCAGGATGTGGGGTGGATACTGTAGGAGGGATAAGAAAGGATGTCGTGGGAGTGTTCAGGAATTGTTGTCCTTGGGGATATACCTCGTCCACGTATGTTGAGTACTGATGAGATTGGTGAAAAGATAGAGAGAGAGAACGAATCGACCCGCAGCATTCGCGTTTCCGTGAAATCATATTCCATGGGCTTATTGCGATTTAGTGATGCGATCATTTTGAACACAGAAATATTTCAAAAAAGTTTGCGTTTAATTGAAGTAATAAATTATTATTATTGATATTATTACTATTATTACTATTCTCAAAAATTATTTACTGCAACCATTTTAGGTGCCTGGAAACGTGGCCTTCCCTCTCATCTTTGACATTGCTCCCTTCTGCTGCAAGAATGTAGAGGTATATTGATAATCGTTTATAATATGCTTTATCTGCATATAATATGCTGCAAGGAGAAATATTATTATTAGTTAATTGTTTTAACAAAAAAAGCCGTCTTTTTGAGTGATATTTTGAAATTGCGCATCAGCCAGTTGCTTGCCGGTTTCAGCATTGCTATGTTGTCTTTGACATCCCAATGTGTGATATTTCTCGAGATACATCCTCCGGTTTTGTAGAGTAATATTATTGTAAGTAGCGCGCGAAAGTAACTTACTTTTTTGTTACTATTTTGCTATTTCATGAATATATAGCGAAAAAGTAAGTAAAAAGTAAGTTACTCTATGCACGCTACTTACCTACTTACATATTGCCCTGCAAAACCGGAGTCTCTGACAATTATGAGCAATGATATGCACAGGAGGGCGTGTGATGCTATAGAATTGTCAAGTTTATCTGAAAGATTAAAATATGTATATTAAAATTAAATATTAAAAAATTAAATATTAAAATATTAAAAAAAAAAGTTAAAATATTTCCCAAATTGCAGCGTATATCGTCGAATCAGACAAGAGTACTGTATTCCCTGTACGGTGTTGTCTCCCACTCGGGAGATCTGGGAGGAGGACATTATGTGGCCTATGTCAAGAGCAGAGAACGACTGAAACAGGTAAAATAATCAATATTCAGGGCATTTATCAATCAATATATGGGGAAGTTATCGATCTCATACCCATTCAATCAATATTCTTGTGGCGCATGAAAGGCACTTATTAGGAACGGGGAATAGGAGACTAAACAAACGCTTAAAGCTAATGTTTGCTACTTTTGATTGTTGTTTTGTATGATAGGAGTTGAATGCACGAAAAAATTATCAGATAGTAATAATAATAATAATTATTATTTTTATTATTACAGTTATTATACTTATAATATTTTATTCCTTCAAACGATCACGTCCGGCTTGGGGTATATCTGTTAGATCAGTATTTAGGCTATTGTATGTATTGTTCGATTTTGAACCCGCAGGGTTAGTGTTGCGCACTACTATCAAGCATCGTTTTCTGCCTCTTTGATTGATGATCCTTTTCTCTTCTTCTCAGGTTGACGATATGTTGGAGACTGCCCGTCGTACTTGCGCTGACGTCAACGAGGAAGCGCCCCGTCAGACGACGTCACGATGAGTCCCGAGACTGCTGAACAGAGTACCTCCTGGTATGATTGATCTTTGATCTTTGATCATTAGAGTAATACTCACGATAGACTCTTATGAATAGATCAAGTTATGTTCTGTGTGATTGATCGTTTTGTTTAGCAGTCTCCTACTCATAGGTTTCCTTCTACGATCAGGTTTTCAACAAAAAAATCCATAAATTCGCCCCCCCCCCTTCGTAATTTGTAGCATACTTTCCTATCTACGGTAGTATCTCGATCCAGTCATTGTCAGATGGATCGAGATACGAGTCTTAGACATTACACAGAGGACAGTCAAAAATGTCCAATCTATTGGTGTCTCAGCCAGTTTTTGTGAAAGTTTACTGGTGATCCACCCAAAAGATAACGTACTGTACTTATTACTCAATAAATCAATAAATAGCGATAGCGCAGCCCAAATCTTGTGGGTCCCCTTCTTTAATCAATCAATAAATCAATAATCTCTTACGGTCAATGGTATTACTGTAGTGACTCACGAGTGTCGGGTGTCTCCGAATCGAAGGTCCTAGGCGTCGAAGCATATCTTCTGTTCTACGAGCGAATCTGCTAGACTCCGCCCATTTTGTAACTCCGCCCCCTCCGTTGGCTACTATCGTGAACTGACTTTATTCCTTTCATCAATTGTATTAGTACCCTCAACCCTCATTCATAATCTCCCTTCGTTCTGAGAAGTAAATCAGATTACAAAGATTAGTATTTTATTGATTTTTTTTTGTTGTCCCGGCACGATTCTCCCTGTCTACAGTATACCCCGTATAGATGTAAATTTTGTTGATCCCTCTGTTATTGGTCCCTTATTGAAATATCGATTAGTATGATGGTACCGTATATCTTACCGTATATCCTGTCAATCAATATCCTGTCAATCAATATTCTGGTTACTTCTTCTTACTGTATACTATACTAGATCTTTCTCTCGAGGAGTTATTGATCCACTCAGTCATTAATCGATTTATCGATCGTTTGCGCTAGATAATATTGTAGATTAGTACTTTTTTTATTCCAAATTAGGTCAGATTATTATCGATTTTTTTTGTTTTCATATGTTGTTACAGTATGCTAATGATTACATAAATTATTCTATTATTTCTCTGAAATATTTATCACATTTGTGTTGTTCACCACCCATTACTCTTTCTTCCTGTCCCTTTACGAATAACCAAGCTCTCTCTCTCTCGCACATCACCGGTTTCTGTCAGTTCACGATAATTATCGATTAGTTACTGTTCTTGACGGACTACTGTATCCCAAATGAAATATCGATTAGTGTGGTCCTATTACTTGCTTACCGTAGTACTCATTCTAGTATTGATTTTTTCGTTTATTTCTATCATGCATGTTCGCAATGTTGATGTTGCCGCGCACTTCTCACTCGAAACCTCGACTAGATTACACTGTACAGTTGGAGAGTACAGTGCGCGGCACGCGTTTTCTCGTTGATAAATGCCGTCGGATGTTGATTTTTCGTGTCTAACAATAAATACACATACCGATTTCAAGGGACGGACCTCTCTCCATATTATGTAATATCTTATTTTCACTGATCTTTGCAACCTTCAAAGTAACAATCGATTGATTCTTGAGCTTTTAGTGGAAAGTAATGCAAGAATTCTCAATTTCTTTCTTGCTCGCTCTTCGTATATAAACAGAAGAAGAAAGACAGAACATTTTGAAGACCCCCCTTGGACTTTTGAATTTAAAAAAATTTAATTATTATTTGTAATTTTACAATAATTGAGACTTCTTTCATTACAGTTCCACTGTAAGATCAAGAATCAATCGATAATCACTATCCGAAAATTGGAATTTTATTATGTGTTCTCCGTTTAAAAAAATGAAAAAAAGAGGCGAGAGAGTGTGTAAAATAAGGAGAGTTTTCTCTAATTTTATCTTCTTTTCGTGACACCGCATAAAAGGCGGATTGTGGGCCTTTTGAATAAAACTGAATGAGATTAGTAGAAATTCGTAGGTCAAGAAACGTACTATCGCTTTCTACCTGTTGATTTCTCGTTCCTTACTGTCCATGTGACCGGGTGAATATCAGTGCTTGTTGATTACGATTATGTTCTTTTTACGTTTCAAATACTCCTATAGTTTGCTGTGTCTCATGCTTGCCGTGTCACGCTGTCATGCTTTATCGCAAAAAAAGTACCAAGCCTGACCGCATTTTAGGCCAAATTTGCCAAAACTCGAAAAGCCTGACAGCATTTTGAAAACCGATAACCTAGCTATTCGATCTATGCGCATAGGGTTATTAACTTTTATTTTTATTTATTTATTTATGTCATGTATTTCCAGATATCTACTGGATGGTCTGTGCTCGGAGGAGACTGGTCGATACCAGGAGGCCATCGCTGGTCTGGTCGGTGCTCCCGTACGATCAACCGCTCGAGTTGATGCCGTCATCGTCCAAGGGTGAGTCGGGGTACTACATGTAGAGTCAGGGTTATGGTAGAGTAGGAGTACTGTACGTGTCAGGATTACGGTAGGTTTGCGCTCAGCCTTTCCCAATATGCCCAGATTTGTGGTAAAAGTTTGTCGCAAAACCATTAGAGACGGAATGGTTGCCACTAAACGACTGATTGGTCTGGGTCTACTGAGGCACGTCTATCTCGAACCAAATATAGTCAAATAAAATGATATATTGCGATCATCTCATCCATTTTCGGCGTCTTCATCTTTTTGTACAATTGGTCGATTTAGAGAAATCATTGTCTTATGCTTAAATTGTAATATTTCGCCTAAAAATGAGTAGTTTGTCGATTCTCACTTTATGAGGGTATGAAAATGTATGAATCATACATTGCCATACCCTCGCAATGCGAGGATATAAAAATAAACGGCGAGGGTATCGGAAATGTATGGTATACTGTATTGTCTATTGCAGCATATCTCCAACTCGCTGGACGTCCCCTTCTCGACGCTGTATTTGGTGGACGATTGCTGCAGACGATGCGATGCAGCAGATGCCATCACGTTAGTGAGAGGTACGATAATGATTAACAGCTACCGTACTCGGATGGTTACCGTATAGGATCTGTGAGTGATCTGTGATCTTTGATCTTTAAACAAAGAGACCTTGAGGGCCGGACAGATCGGATGAGCTCATTGTATTTTGCCGCTGTTGTCTTAAAAGATCATAATAGGATCACCCACCTCAGAGTTGGAAGAATCTCATATCACGGAATTCAAACGACATACTGAATAAGAACCATCATCGAACTAATGCTGTATCCAGTTGGATAGTCTTACACATTACACAGAGGACAGTAAAAAATGTCCGATCTATTGGTGTCCCAGCCAGTTTATGTAAAACCATACTGGTGATCCGCCCATAACACAGCATACTGTATTTATTACTCTATAAATCAATCAATCAATACTATCTTCAGGTCAATGGTATTACTGTAGCGACTTGCGAGTGTCGGGTGTCTCCGAATCGAAGGTCCTAGGCGTCGAAGCATATCTTCTGTTCTACGAGCGAATCTGCTAGACATCAGCAGAAGAAGGAGCATCCTGCTGCGAAGAGGGTACGGTATTGTCATTACGGTTACGGTAGACCTTCGTACAATAGAGAGGTCATGTGGGTTACGGTTGTCTTCGAATATTGGTCGTAGCTAACTCTGTGGATTGCCATAAAGATGGGTAGTGTAGTGGTGTTGTGATGTCTAGCGGTGATTATATTACCGGAGATTAGTGTAGTTGGTTACTGAAGACAATTGTAGTTGAGATTACTGTATTACACCTGTTGCAGGCGTCGAAGAAGGGACGGAAGCAGCAGAGGAAGAGTGAGAACGAGGGAGAATTGGGTGAGATGCACTTTTAGTTATTTAAATTTCATTACTTTATCTTATTTATTCAAGCGCACAACCGGAGCTAATTTGAAACTGTCCGCTCTGCCAATGTTCTCTCGCCTACTTTTATCTCCAGAGCCCACCTACCGTAAAATCCAATGGATTGATAGTCTTTCCGGTTCCGTTCGATTCGTACTCCTCTTCCTCTTCCTCCTCCTCTACTCCTTCATCATCTCCCATACGATCACCACCCTCTCCAGAATCCTCCGACGTTGGTTGACCATTCTCATCACCGTTCCTCTCTTCTTTATCGATCGATAGCCCGTTCATCTTCGTCTCTGAAATCAATCAATAATCAGGCAGTCACTAATAATATTTATTTATGTGGTGACAGTGGCGGAAAACAAATACAAATAGGGTGAAATCTATAGTGTACATAAAATACTATGTCGCAACTGTGGCAACATCACTACACTATCTATTCGGCAAAGATTACAGTACACTTAATTTATTGATTGATCTAATAACGAGGTATATTCACAAATTCACAGTGTATTAAAGCCACTCCCCAAGCTAATTTGAAACTCTGCGCTCTGGCAATACTCTCTCGCTTTCTTTGTTTGCGAGAGAGTATTGCCATTGCCGAGGGTAAAATTAGCGTGGGGTATTCCTTTAAGAACACCCATTTTTGTTAGAAGCACACACCGAGCTAATTTGAAGCAATCTGCTCTGGAGATAAAAGTAAGCGAGAGAACATTGCCAGAGCGGGTGTACATTATATTAATTTAGCTTATTTAATAACATTATTTAATTTTAACATATAATTTTCATTAATTCAATTGATAGCAGGCAATGATATTGATATTTATTAAAATCGTAAAGTTGTTAAATTCGTATACAGCGAATTGGGGTTCCGCAGTCTTATTCTTGTGGATTTGTTGTGGCTAGAATCTACTTGGGGTTTCCCGGTTTCGCACAACTGATATTGGAACCACTGACAATTCTCAACGATTGGTTTCAAGTTGGTTGTTCAGTTTGCAAGGAATACACGGTGATTATTGATTTATTGATTGATGATTGATCTACAACTTTCAGAAAGTGCTTACACCGATGACAGAGTCTCCTCCACCAGGACAGAGTATAAAAGCGTCGTTGATCGAGTTTACTGCTGAAGAGAGGTAGGGACTTCTTCTCTGATTCATATGTGCCATCGGAATATATTGATTTATTGATTTATTGATTTTTGTGTATTGATTTTTTCGAACGAACGATGAATCATGAATCTATGCATAGTTATGGTATTATCGATTACTGAACGATGTACACATAAGTACTACGGTAACACATTGCATTGATGAATAAGTTATTGTGCCTGAACAACTCAAGAACATTAATGATTAAATGTATTGATCAATTAATATCTATAGATTATTGATTAATTATTGATTCATATCTATAGATTATCGATTGATATTTATTTTTGTGGTTGTACTCTATGTGAAGTTGGTTCAATTATGATGACTATTAACTAAGAAGAATGATCAACCAAGGGAGGCCGATCATCCAACTAACCAACACCCCAAAGATACGAGAGTCTAATATAATAGAAGAGTACATACCAAACCTGCGATGGGACTCCATCCCAGTGTGTTCTTGTTAGGGATAACGGAGGCGCCACTAGGGCTACCAATATAGTGTCGGACTAGATGGAAGATTAAGATCACTTTATTGATGGAAGCATGGCAGCCTCGATTCGACGAACCGTGGTCTTTTATATGAACCGTGAATCGTAATGAAACAATGGAATAAAGAAAACGAGATCTTGCTTGTGATGGGATAAAACAAAGGAATGGTGGATAGGGATATTGGCTATAGATGTTATCTTAAGGAATGACTCAACATCCCCCCCTTTTCTGATTCTGACGTCCTCGTCAGATGATAGTTATTACTCGAGAGAAAAAATGGGTATAATTGGGTAAACAGAAAATTACGAAGTGTAAAATGACATACAAATTCAATTTAAAGACAAGAAAGAGAACAATATATACGGAGCTTATGATTGACTATTCCTTGACTGCGGCGATACGATGTGGTCCTCTGCGAAGTTCGGCCAGCGGTTGTTCCTTGTCTGCTGGTTGTCGTCCTTGGCGAGAGTATCGGCGAGGCGAACGTAGCTCTTCGTGTTGATCAACTGAGGAGTTGTTGAGTTCGTGTTGATAGTCAGATTTAGTATTCCGATCATAATATGGTTTCAACCGGTCTAGATGGCAATAGTATTATTGTAAAAACAGTTGTTTCAACTGTAAATATTGGAAAAATTTTTTTGTTTGGACATGAACATGATCGTTGACCATAAATAATACTGTAGGGGCAGTATTGATGTTGTATACATATATTGTTAATATGATTAGACTGAGTATATAGGTAGAAAACTTATCATTGTCATGAATACAATACTAATAATAGTATTTATTCGGCATGTTCTTCTATATCGAACTCTTGAGAGTTAGATCGTGGAATGGATCGTTCTCCATCTCTTTCATTATATCTCATTGATCTTTGTCTATAATTTCTTTGAAACTTTCTATGACCTTGTCGAGGGTAATAATATTGTCTAGGATAGCCATATCCATCATTTACATTATCATATCTATTATTTCTGTAATCATATTCATTTTGTAGGTAACGAGTTTCTGTATTGTCATCATATCGATGACAGTTATTCAAGCTATGATCAAAGTGAGATTGATTTGATTCATGATCATAGTCTGAATAGTCTTCTGTTGATTGCCATGGTTGCCCATGACTGGATAATTGATCGGTGATGTAGTTTATTTGTTTCTGATTTGAGGCATTATTCTTCTCTATTTCTAGAGTGAGCTTGTTAAGGTTCTCAGAGAGAGTATCTTCTGATAGCTTCAGGAATGTTATTTCCTGTTCTGCTTTGTCAAAGGCTTCTCGGAAATTGGTAAAGTCTTTCGATCTCATTTTATTTTTGATCTTATTTGGTAGACCTTGCACGAAGTAGTCTGCCATTAGGCGTTGTCTATGGTTCTCCAGGAAGTCTGGATAAGCTGCATTGACTGTATCTTTTATTCTTTGGGCATATGACTCTAGAGTCTCATTGGACTTCATTTCTTGATTTAGCTTACTTTTTGCAGTAACTCTATTAGACTTAGTATTGAACTTTTGGTGCAATAGTTGAATCAAATGATCTGATCATTTCCGGTGATATATCGTGTATACTCATTGTTGGTTTGAATGAGACGACCTTATTTGATCTCTTAGTGTCTATCTCTTTGATCTTTATCGAATCTTTCTCGGGATGAGATTGTGTTTCTGTAGGAATGAGAGTTGCCACAGTTGACAATACTTCTGGCTTATTAGTATGTTCTTCTTTATCTACCTTGCGAGAGGTAATTGAATCGAAAAAGTTATGAAGATTTCTCTTGAGTGATTCGAAAGTGAACCCTTTTTGTTTTTGATTTGATTTATCTTTATTAATTGATTCGTTCTTATCTAGATTTACCTTATCAAGTGGTACTTGAGTTATACGATTACGATCTTCGACTTGGGGTCGATATTCAATTGCACTGAAGTATTCAGATGAGAATGGATCACCTCTGTATAATTCAGTGTTACTGGTCTGATCTGATCTTGATCTGACTTGATCTTTATAAGCCTCAAGGGCTTTCGGACTATATCCGTTATAAGGAGACTCTAGGCCTCTATCAATAATATATGCCTCAAGGGCTTTCGGACTGGATCCGTTATAAGGAGACTCTAGGCCTCTATCAATAATATGGGCCTCAAGGGCTTTGGGACTATGTCCTTTATAAGGAGACTCTAGGCCTCTATTAACAATACGAGTTGAATGAGCAAGAGGATGAAAGGTAGAAAGAGAAAGTTGTGATTGATTGACAGGCAATAGCGCAGAGAAAAGATGAGAAGGAGTAGAGATTGATTCGGTAGATTGCGAACTATTAGAAATGGATGGCAAAGGTTAAACAGGAATATCAGATTTACTATTCAAAGATACAAATTCTAAAAGATATAAGAGTAGTAAGAGTAGGAGCGGACTCTATGTTGCTGGATTTGAAGGGATCTGAGCGCTATACTTTGAGTTATTACTAATCAAGCTAGACGGTGAAGAGGAAAGTTGGCAAAAGAAGAGACGAAAGATAGAAGAGAAAAAAAATAAGAGAAGAAAAGAAGAATGAAGAGACTGTTGAAATTCTTCACCGTAACCTTGGTGAGGTCTTTCTTGCTATACCTGTCCTTGCGTTCGTTGTTGCTACAGCGTAGTCTGCGTCGAAGTAACGTGTAGATGGATCGGGAAGCTAGTGTAGCACAATGTTGAATGGGTGTTGGATGCAGTGGTTGGTTGAGCCTGGCTTATATAATCGCTTTGCCTTTCTCTCAACCTGTTCTCTTATTCCTGATTGATTTCCATGATTATAGAGCTAGAACAAAGGGTGTTAATTAGATTGTCCTTCGCTCTTTGTTGCGGAGATTTAGCGATTGGCAATGGCATCTCCTTGTTCGGGCTGAGATTGAGATAACATAACGTGCTTCAATCTTTACGATTTCCATCGTATTCTTTCATTTTCCTTAGAGTTATTATAAGAAGAATATCATTCGAATCCAGAGGACATGGATTTCCTTGTAGAGTTATAAAAGGTCTGGAAGACTTGTAATTTAAATTAAATTTTGTAATTGAAATTTGGATGAATTCCATTCTATATTTTTAATTGAATTGTAGATAAATATATAATTCTCCTATTTTGATATGTTATGATTTCGCAAAATAAAGAGTTTAGGCGAAAATGAGTATAGGAGAAAGTGAAAGCAATAGGATAAGATATTCATAGACTATTGAAAGATGAGATGTAATGATATGCTAGCCAAAGGAAGACAAACTTGGCGCACATGACTTAACAATATAGCACTATGAAAATGAAAACTAGTTCACAAAATTTTTGAGGATGGTACTAGAAAATACAATAGAAAGTTCTCAGAAAAGGCGGCTGAGTGAATAGAATGATGGAAATGGGCCCTATATTCACTTATGCTCTCGTATGCAACAAATGCCGGCAGAAATAACAATGAAGGAGGAAACAAAAAATTGTCTTCAAAAGCGTACCTGCTCTCTCCTTGATAATAATAATAATAATAATAACAGCCGTTCTAAGAAAATATTGTAGAATGATTGTCGACGAGTGTAGTTATCTAATCGCTTTCTTCCATGATTCACTGGGTGTTGGATTAACAAGATATGAAGTGAGTAATTATTAGTTTTCCTAGTTAGTTCTACTACAGTCCGGGGTTTAGTGTTCATGGTTCCCCATACAAAAGATACAACATTTGCATCTTATCGCAGGTACTCTCTCACTTCACTAACAATCTATGCGGGGACATAGAAAGGGAAAACAGTGAGGAAGGAAAAGAAAGACAAACAGTAAAGAAAGTGAAAAGATGACACTGATATTACTACACGCGCTGGCTCTTGGCCACAACAGGATCCCTACGGCACGTAATGTAAGTACGTTTGTCAGGAAGCGCCGTTGTTGGTTTAAAGAAAAGATGATAGAATGCATCTAAAAACCTACGACAAAAATTCCCAGATTGTCCCACTAATCTGGTCAACTAGATAATTTTGTGAAAACATGAATTCCACATCGTTAAAAGATTCTAAATAGGGTGATCAATCCTAAAAAGATATCCCTAACTACTGGGTTCACGTCCGGGACCTCCATTTTGTGGTTGTACTCTATGTGAAGTTGGTTCAATTATGATGACTATTAACTAAGAAGAATGATCAACCAAGGGAGGCCGATCATCCAACTAACCAACACCCCAAAGATACGAGAGTCTAATATAATAGAAGAGTACATACCAAACCTGCGATGGGACTCCATCCCAGTGTGTTCTTGTTAGGGATAACGGAGGCGCCACTAGGGCTACCAATATAGTGTCGGACTAGATGGAAGATTAAGATCACTTTATTGATGGAAGCATGGCAGCCTCGATTCGACGAACCGTGGTCTTTTATATGAACCGTGAATCGTAATGAAACAATGGAATAAAGAAAACGAGATCTTGCTTGTGATGGGATAAAACAAAGGAATGGTGGATAGGGATATTGGCTATAGATGTTATCTTAAGGAATGACTCAACATATTGATTATCGATCCTTTTCAGCGTGGTCTAACGGGTTCATCGAAACGACGAGTGGAGGCGGCTAAGAGATATCTGATCGTCACTCCTCCCGTAGTCCTCACCATCCATGTCAAACGATTCCAGCAGACCCATTATGGAATGAAAGTCGTCACGAGAAAGGTACGGTACTTACCGTAATCATGGCGATTATGATATTGTGGGAGGGGTTACTGTAGGATGTGGGGGTCTGATGGATACTGTAGGAGGAGTTATGGTAAGATGTGGGAGGAATACAGTATGGGGGGGGGAGATATGGCAGGATGTGGGGTGGATACTGTAGGAGGGATAAGAAAGGATGTCGTGGGAGTGTTCAGGAATTGTTGTCCTTGGGGATATACCTCGTCCACGTATGTTGAGTACTGATGAGATTGGTGAAAAGATAGAGAGAGAGAACGAATCGACCCGCAGCATTCGCGTTTCCGTGAAATCATATTCCATGGGCTTATTGCGATTTAGTGATGCGATCATTTTGAACACAGAAATATTTCAAAAAAGTTTGCGTTTAATTGAAGTAATAAATTATTATTATTGATATTATTACTATTATTACTATTCTCAAAAATTATTTACTGCAACCATTTTAGGTGCCTGGAAACGTGGCCTTCCCTCTCATCTTTGACATTGCTCCCTTCTGCTGCAAGAATGTAGAGGTATATTGATAATCGTTTATAATATGCTTTATCTGCATATAATATGCTGCAAGGAGAAATATTATTATTAGTTAATTGTTTTAACAAAAAAAGCCGTCTTTTTGAGTGATATTTTGAAATTGCGCATCAGCCAGTTGCTTGCCGGTTTCAGCATTGCTATGTTGTCTTTGACATCCCAATGTGTGATATTTCTCGAGATACATCCTCCGGTTTTGTAGAGTAATATTATTGTAAGTAGCGCGCGAAAGTAACTTACTTTTTTGTTACTATTTTGCTATTTCATGAATATATAGCGAAAAAGTAAGTAAAAAGTAAGTTACTCTATGCACGCTACTTACCTACTTACATATTGCCCTGCAAAACCGGAGTCTCTGACAATTATGAGCAATGATATGCACAGGAGGGCGTGTGATGCTATAGAATTGTCAAGTTTATCTGAAAGATTAAAATATGTATATTAAAATTAAATATTAAAAAATTAAATATTAAAATATTAAAAAAAAAAAGTTAAAATATTTCCCAAATTGCAGCGTATATCGTCGAATCAGACAAGAGTACTGTATTCCCTGTACGGTGTTGTCTCCCACTCGGGAGATCTGGGAGGAGGACATTATGTGGCCTATGTCAAGAGCAGAGAACGACTGAAACAGGTAAAATAATCAATATTCAGGGCATTTATCAATCAATATATGGGGAAGTTATCGATCTCATACCCATTCAATCAATATTCTTGTGGCGCATGAAAGGCACTTATTAGGAACGGGGAATAGGAGACTAAACAAACGCTTAAAGCTAATGTTTGCTACTTTTGATTGTTGTTTTGTATGATAGGAGTTGAATGCACGAAAAAATTATCAGATAGTAAGAATAATAATAATTATTATTTTTATTATTACAGTTATTATACTTATAATATTTTATTCCTTCAAACGATCACGTCCGGCTTGGGGTATATCTGTTAGATCAGTATTTAGGCTATTGTATGTATTGTTCGATTTTGAACCCGCAGGGTTAGTGTTGCGCACTACTATCAAGCATCGTTTTCTGCCTCTTTGATTGATGATCCTTTTCTCTTCTTCTCAGGTTGACGATATGTTGGAGACTGCCCGTCGTACTTGCGCTGACGTCAACGAGGAAGCGCCCCGTCAGACGACGTCACGATGAGTCCCGAGACTGCTGAACAGAGTACCTCCTGGTATGATTGATCTTTGATCTTTGATCATTAGAGTAATACTCACGATAGACTCTTATGAATAGATCAAGTTATGTTCTGTGTGATTGATCGTTTTGTTTAGCAGTCTCCTACTCATAGGTTTCCTTCTACGATCAGGTTTTCAACAAAAAAATCCATAAATTCGCCCCCCCCCCTTCGTAATTTGTAGCATACTTTCCTATCTACGGTAGTATCTCGATCCAGTCATTGTCAGATGGATCGAGATACGAGTCTTAGACATTACACAGAGGACAGTCAAAAATGTCCAATCTATTGGTGTCTCAGCCAGTTTTTGTGAAAGTTTACTGGTGATCCACCCAAAAGATAACGTACTGTACTTATTACTCAATAAATCAATAAATAGCGATAGCGCAGCCCAAATCTTGTGGGTCCCCTTCTTTAATCAATCAATAAATCAATAATCTCTTACGGTCAATGGTATTACTGTAGTGACTCACGAGTGTCGGGTGTCTCCGAATCGAAGGTCCTAGGCGTCGAAGCATATCTTCTGTTGTACGAGCGAATCTGCTAGACTCCGCCCATTTTGTAACTCCGCCCCTCCGTTGGCTACTATCGTGAACTGACTTTATTCCTTTCATCAATTGTATTAGTACCCTCAACCCTCATTCATAATCTCCCTTCGTTCTGAGAAGTAAATCAGATTACATATAATAGTATTTTATTGATTTTTGTTGTTATTCCCGGCACGATTCCCCCTGTCTACAGTATACCCCGTATAGATGTCGATTTTGTTGATCCCTCTGTTATTGGTCCCTTATTGAAATATCGATTAGTATGATGGTACCGTATATCTTACCGTATATCCTGTCAATCAATAATCTGGTCACTTCTTCTTACTGTATACTACACTAGGTCTTTCTCTTGAGGAGTTATTTATCCACTCAGTCATTTATCGATTTATCGATCGTTTGCGCTAGATAATATTGTAGATTTGTACTTTTTTAATCCCAAATTAGGTCAGATTATTATCGATTTTTTGTTTTCATATATATTATTACAGTATGCTAATGATTACAAAAATTATTCTATCTATGAAATATTTATCACATTTGTGTTGTTACACACCACCCATTACTCTTTCTTCCTTTCCCTTTACAAATAACCAAGCTCTCTCTGTCTCGCACATCACCGGTTACTTTCAGTTCACGATAATTATCGATTAGTTACTGTTCTTGACGGACTACTGTACCCTAAATGAAATATCGATTAGTATGGTCCGAATACTTGCTTACTGTAGTACACTTTCTAGTATTGATTTTCTTCGTTTATTTCTATCATGCATGTTCGCAATGTTGATGTTGCCGCGCACTTCTCACTCGAAACCTCGACTAGATTACACTGTACAGTTGGAGAGTACAGTGCGCGGCACGCGTTTTCTCGTTGATAAATGTCGTCGGATGTTGATTTTTCGTGTCTAACAATAAATACACAAAACGAATTTGAAGGGACTGATCTCTCTCCTCCCTCTCCCTCTCCCTCTCCCTATCCTACATCTCCCTCTCCCTCTCCCTCTCCCTCGCTATTCTTCTCCCTCTCCCTCTCCTCCTCTCTCCTCTCCCTCATCATCTCTATCCATTAGTGTAACCATGGTGTGTCTCCTACACACACTATCTGACTTCTTCTATTCTTCCATTTTATGTCTTGATCTCCACCCTTTCTCCGTATTCCATTCAATTTCATTATCTATCAAGAGTTGGTTTGGTCGAAGGCTCTCCGGTGTGCTTCGCTTCGCGCAGGATGTTAGATGCAAGTGTCTTTCGAAAAAGACATATCTACCGTATATATATATATATATATATATATATATATATATATATATTCTGCGTATATAATATGGTATAAATTAGAAGCGCAGATTTAATTATTTATTTATGCCAACAAATACTGAACATGTGATATAATGAGTCATGGGCAGGGGTACATAGTTTTGAAATACCCCCGGGGATGGTATCTACGTACTCATTACTTCTTTACTAATCTCTGAAATGAGGAAGGATGAGTAGTAACATGTGTCTGTTTGGTCCCGAGTTTGATCTTTGATCTCTTGCGTTTGATCTTTAGTTTCTTTTTCTCGGCGTGCCCATTATTCCGTCTGATCCAGGGCTAAGCTCTCGCACCCTACCTCTCCCTCCACCTCTCTCCCTGTACCTCTTTCTCTATCCCTGTTCCTCTCGCCCTCTCTCTTTCTCTCCCTCTCCGTCCCTCTCCCTCCCCATCTCTCTCTCTCTCTCTTCTCTCCCCTCTCCCTCTCTCTCTACCTCCCCCTCTCCCCTCTCTCTCCCTCTCTCCCTCTACCTCTACCTCTCCCTCTCCCCTCTCTCTCCCTCTCCCTCTCCCTCTCCCTCTCCCTCTCCCTCTCCCTCCCTCTCTCCCTCTACCTCTCCCTCTCCCTCTCCCTCTCCATCTCCATCATCGTCATCATCTGTGTACATACGTTATGCGTCGATGGTGTGGTGGAGGAGGAGGTGGTGAGTGCCCTTGTTCACTCTACTTCTCTCTCCCTTTCCCTCGTTCTCCTACTTCTGTCTATATCACTGTACATTTCTGTGTTTCTGCAAGGGTTTTCCTACCTATTTTAATTTTTTTTTAAAATTTAATGTCCTTTATCAAGCATAGACTTCCTATGCAAGTCTACTTCTCTTTCTATTCCTCGTCCTCCTTCTATCTATCTGTAGATTTGTGTGTCTCGATGCAACGATTACTCGCTTTTCGCACAAATTCTAAAAATTTTGGTGAATTTCTTCGTGTGCCCTCTGCAACATCGTCTCTATCGCTATGTGCTCATCTATTCTCATTCTCTCTTTCGTCTCATCTACACCGCTGTCGCCGCGCAGAATCTCAGCCCCAACAAGAGATCTCCGCGTCGACTTTTGAATACCACATTACGTACCGTATTAATAATTATGTATACCGTAATAATACCGTATTAGTATTAATACCGTTCGATGTGTTCAAGTTGCTGTAAATTGAATATAAAATAAATAAATATATTTTTTTTAAATAATGCGGTGCCTTACTCTGCGTTGTTCTATCTGCTCCTCGAACTCTTTTCGTCTTTTTCTTCCCCTCTCTGACCCTCTCTCCATCCCTCGCTCCGTCTCTCTCTCTCTCTCTCTCTCTCTCTCTCTCTCTCTCTCTCTCTCTCTCTCTCTCTCTCTCTCTCTCTCTCTCTGTTCTCTGCTCCCATAGACCTTCTGTGATCACATTTTCCATTTCTTCTATCTGCATGTCATCACGTTCTCTATAGTTTACTTTTCATCTGACATACACCCTCTTCCTCTAGAATCACGAATGACGCACTGCTAGAGGTTCAGGCAATGTCGCGATTTTTAAAATTTAGAAATTTCTGTGATAGGTTTTGATCCCGCGACCATGGGCTATCAAATCCGCTTTTCTGGGAACAGAGAGAGAGTGGCGATAAGTAAAGAAAGCACAGTATTCTGGTTCAAGCCATTTTGTTTCCATAGCAAGACAAGCGAAAGACGCTTGCATTTGAGAGAGTTTCTATGTTGAGCGGTCGTTTTTGCTTTCACAGTCTATAGAACATTGTGAAAGCAAAGTGTCCACGAAAAATGAAAAGAGGCAAAAGAGTTACCGCAGCACCAGTGGTTCGGTCGGTGAGAGTACACTCAAATTTCACCCCTAATATTCGACGTATATCAGTTGCTCTTTGAATGTGCTAGTCATTAGAGGTTTGCGAAACACAGCGTTCTCATGACTTTCAAAGCAAGAACGACCGCTCAACATACAAACTCTCTCGAATACAATGGTCTCTCCTTTGTCTTGCTTTGGAAGAAAAATGGCTTGGACCAGAATACTGTGGAAAACATTCGGCGTTTAGTGCGCTATTCAAAGTGGCGTAAAGAATAGAAGACGACATTTGCCCAAAAAATATGTAATATTATCGTTCCTTCCGGCCCTCAAAATCATGATCTCCCTCGTTCCTCCCATAGTCTGTGGTGGAGATTCGGGTTGCGGGATGCGGGCCCGCAATCGCTTCCCCTCGCCTCCCTCTGACGTTGCGGCCAGCAATGAATTTAC